>OX235272.1:74144264-74596206 GCA_944472155.2 Trichobilharzia szidati
ACAAAATATTTATCAACAATGCCTGACAGTTAGTATGAAATAACCGAAATTGACCATAACTGAAACCTGAGACCTTACTAAGACTAAGTTTTGCTCAACACCTGATCAGAAGTGTAGTCTGTGAGATTCAGCTGAGACAAAAACGGAAAAACAGAAAAAGACTACCTGTATTCTCTTTCTCTCACCCTCTCACTGGATACCCCAACAAATTGGCACGTTGCTCAGTTCGAAGGAAAAATGTATCACTACTTCCTCTGAAAACTAAAATCATTGAGATCACACATTCCGTTCGATGATCACTGCTTGATACCATCACCGAAGCAGACTGAACACGTGTTTGAGTAAAACAAATCATTAAAATGAAAATGTGGACAGGTTGTGATCAACCAGAGTCTCTAAATCAACTCTTCGATGAGAGACGAATTAGACAAGTGAAATCTCCCTGCTGAGAAATCCTCCATCTCCACACAAACGTTTCATCCGCCACCACTGAATTCATTCAAGTCAATCAAGAGTGTTGAAATTTTTCACAGCCTATTAATCAATTGGTCACAGTTGATGCATTCGAATTCGATTTATGCTGTCTGGTCGCGAATCAGTGAATAAAGCACGTGGACTTCCCATGAATGCCTAATCGGTATTTCGCAGTTGATTGTGTCAGCCTAATTCATATCTGAAGCGAAATTTGATTACAACACAAATGGGTAGACAATTAATTCAATCGATGTTCGTCACTTCGGAGGTGGACCACACGACTCATATGGGATTAGAGGTGAGTGTTAGTCACCATTGTATTCCGACTACTCAATTTTACCAAGGTTCGAATTACTCAGAATAGTACATTCAGCGAAGTCTCCCTTTTCAACGAATTTATTATCAAGCTGACGCCACGCATATACCGGATATATGGAGAGTAAAGTTTATAATGAATTGGGCCACGGAGGGTGGGATTGAAGATTACGATTGTGAGCAATGAATTTTGTTCGAAACGTCATCCAGTAAATAATACTGTTTCGCTGTGTGATATATCTAATAAACAAACTAATATGGGATTATTTACTACCACAGTGCCCACGTTTTACACATACATTAATATAACTCATGGTCTTCCTGTACGAAGACTTATCAATCAACTCACTCGACTTTCACAAACTGAAGCAATATATGAAAATCATCGTATTTTCAACATTCGATGCTTAAAAAAATGAAATCATTCCTAAATATCTACGTCTACGAGCTCCAGTTCCAACGGACAGAGCTAGAAGCAGAATAGAAGGCCTACAAAAATTATGCCTGAAAGAAGAGATCCACAGAATCGTTGAAAAATTGCAACATATCAGATCTGATATTGAGCAATTAAGACAAAAGTTAAAAGTAATAGTTACCAATGTAGATTATGATCTTATAACACAATCCTCCAGCATTGCAAAATCAGCAACTTTCAAAAAGTCAAAAATAGTCAAATCAAAAGGTTCGACAAATTATTAGAAGAGAAATCTTCATCTCAGAATGATGAAGTCAACAATCCAAAGTCAACGGCGATCGATATATCAAAGTGGGTTCTCTCTTCTTCTTTACTTCGGCTATCTCCTACGGGAGGATGAGCCGGCTTCATGAACATCTCGAATCATCGCTGCTCAGGCGCGGCGATCTGATACAAGGTTTTGCGACAGGGTTATCCAATTCTTGTTCCACAGACGGAGTCCGTAGACGGTTTGTAGCCCCAGGCACTCCATATCAGCCTTGACTGTACCAAGCCATGTTTTCAGCTGTCCACCCGTGCGACATCGCCAAGATGGTAATGACGAGGGATTTAGAACTGATTTGACCAGATCGTCATCTGGTCGGCGCAGAACATGGCCAAATCACCGAAGGCAACGTTGTAAGAGAGTTCATGAAGTTTCATGGGAATTTGGTACGAGTGATGTCCCCAGAATCGCTCGGCCTTTTGTTTGAGAGTGCAGCTCTAGCCTTTACACAACCAAGTGTGACCTACAAGGCAGTAGGAGTGGAGAGAGTCCACTATCCATTGGCAACCGGTGACCGAAGTTCGGTTCATACGCCTTTTTGAATGGGGCCAGACATCCAGGACATCCAACAAGCCCTTTGTCCATACGTCTGCCGGTGAGCTCCAGTGAGCTTCATACGCCAGTCGTTGGAGGGTTGGAATCAGGGTTTAGCCATCTCCCCTAGACTGTCATCCAATGGACAGTCAACCCGGTGAAGAGCGCCGGGCATCCGCTTTCGCCCTCTCACTTTGGTGAAAAACACCTCCGCCACGTGAAGGCAGTGAGTAGGACTTCCTCAGGAGAGGCTATGTAAGACGCCCGGTCATATGGGAGCATTTCAAGAGGTGTGAGGAGGGGTGGCCAACCCGCAGCGCAAGGCACCCACCCCCGACCATCCTGAGGCTTTGGAGTTATCAATCTCTGAACACATATATTAAGTCCTACGGAAATAAGTGTATTGGAAAAGGGACTAAATTTCAATGTATCAGTAGACAAGCTGAAACCTGAGGATATCATCCCTAAAATAGAAATAGCACTAAGTGGGATAGACGAAGCTACGGCTGATGAAGTACGGGCACAATGTGCACTGACATTAAAACGACAAAAATGGGTGAAAGCCTAACCTGACAAAACAAGAGATAGAAGCCCTGAAACACCTTAGGAATAACAAGGATATAGTCATCACAAAGTCAGACGAAGGAAATGCAACAGTAGTATTAGACAAATCAGACTATTTGGACAAGGTAAATACTCACATACAAACAGGACCATATGAGGAAATTAATAAACCAATAGATACAGTTATGAATAAAGTTAAGAAATCCACAGCGGACCTCATACGCCGAATGAAGCCGTTTCTAGGTGAGTCTAAGTGGTTTAATTTAATGCCCAAAACTAATAACCCCAGTAGGATGTATGGTGTTGTTAAAGTTCATAAGTCAGGATACCCTATTAGGCCTATAGTTGATTTTAGAAATTCACCTACTTATGAATTATCTAAATATTTAGCCATGGTATTAAATCCCCTAAAAATCCACTCGAAATCTAGACTAACTAATTCTTATGAACTAAAACATAGATTAGATAATTTAAAATTAGATAATGAAGAAAAAATGGTTAGTTTTGACATTGTCAGTTTATACACACGTATACCAATAAATATGGCTATGGAAGCAGTCAGAAACGAACTCATTTCTGACCAAGACCTCGAACTTAGGACAAAAGTTCCACTTGAGGACATAATGCTGGGAGTATATCTATGCCTGACTTCCACAGTATTTAAATTCCAAGGGAAAATGTACAAACAAACTGAGGGAGTTGCCATGGGATCACCAATATCCCCAGTGGTAGCAGATATATTCATGAATAAGTGGGAAAGCATAGCGATTGAAACGTTCACCCCCACCCCAAAAGTATGGTGGAGGTACGTAGATGACACATTCACTGTACTTAGAACACAAGATATAGATAGGTTTTTCGAACACATAAACTCGAAGGTTGAAGCAATTCAATTCACTTATGAATTGGAAATTCAGGAAGGGGAGCTCCCAATGTTAGATTGCAACATAAAGAGGAAAGAAGATGGGAAGTTAAACACTAGTGTTTACAGGAAACCCACACACTCAAACAGATATTTGGACTTCCAATCATCCCATCCTATGTCAGTAAAAATAGGATTGGTGAAACGTTTAAATGACAGAGCACAAAAATTAAGTAGTATCAAAGAAAATCTAAAACAGGAACTGATATATATAAAAGAGGCCTTGAAACTTAATAATTACCCGGATAAATTAGTCAGGAAATATGTAAGGAAATGTAAAAATAAAAAAAATAATGATAGTAGCGATAGTGATAATAACAATGATAATGACGACACCAGCAATAGAGAGTCTTAATCATCAGTAGTAATTCCATACAAGTAAGGAACTTCGGAAGCCTTACATAGAATTATCAACAAGGCAGGAATAAAAACGGCATTTGAACCCACAAACTCAATTAGAAACAAGCTTTGTTGGCTAAAGGATCCTGTAGAGCCTTTAAAACAAAACAATTTAGTTTATCTAATACCCTTCAATGATTGTCAGGTCAAATACATAGGTCAAACTCGTAGAACAGGGGCAGTCAGACTAGCTGAACATATAAACTTAGCAAAATCTAGATTGGTTGACCCGAATAAAATAAGAAATCTAGAGAATAGTTCAGCTATAGCACTACTTGCAGTCACACACAACCATACAATAGGATGGGATAGGATGACAGTTTTAAAATCTAATATGTCACAGGGTATAGGGAGAGATTGATAACAGAAGCTTTGTTTATCGAATCAACTGCAAATACATGTAATAGGAATGATTCATCACCTGTCCCAAATATCTGGAAAATTCTACTCCCCCTACGACAAATTGGAGAAAACAAAGAAAGCTTTAGAACTCACACACACAAATGTGCTTTCAATCCACTTTTCCAATCATATAATAAATGACACCATTGAACGTTAAACAAATATCATATTAGCTCCACTGACATTTCTCCAAACTGGGTCCATGATTTCCTCCATCACCTCAATAAATTCATTCAGGAGTACGATCATATAATCCCCAACAAGAGAATTAATAACATTTGGCAGGCGAAATGCAAATCGTCCATCGCCGACTTTTGAAAAAATGATTCATTCTACGCTGTTGTCCTTCTTTTAATTTATTTTTGGTGAATTCAAATCAAATGACAAGGTTAGATTGAATAGAAATATCTTAGTGAACACAGTTCACATTTATTCAAGTCATTATTGATTTGTATATAAAGCCCAATTAAACCTATTCAAAATACACACCAGTTATAGAATGAACAGTTCAGATGACTCATACTTTTCTCACGGGTCATTTCCACTTTCGTTTAAGTGACATGTGACACAATTGCGTAATCATCAACTAACAACTGGTGAAATTCTACTCACAAAATAATGAATCGGCTATTCAGCTTAAATTTACCTTGATTACGTCACACTGACTGCTAATGTATTTCATGATTAGGTTACATTCAGCTACCGAAAACAATGTGCTTGCAATTGACATATAGCTTCGGTCAGTGGGTCACCTAATTTCCTCCTATTCATCAGAACATGTCTGACTTGATGTACTTGATAGTTGCTTCATTGTCGAATGATGTCTTTGCGTGGTTATCTGTACTGACTCGGATTTCCAAATGGTCATCACATATTTCCGTGGACTGTGAAGGAGAAATGAAGTAGGACAATGCAGGTTATTAGAGTGTGATTTAGAAAGGGTGATATTGCACTGAGTCAGAGCATGGTGACCCCAGAGAATGGGTACTCGAATGACATTCACTCCACCGATCACATGAACGTGACAAATTCACGTGAGAGAAGAGGACTGGAGTTAAGTATTGATAATGAATTTTGTTCAGGGTTGAGGAGAGAATTTGTGTCCAGAAAGCGTGTTTAACAAAATATTTATCAACAATGCCTGACAGTTAGTATGAAATAACCGAAATTGACCATAACTGAAACCTGAGACCTTACTAAGACTAAGTTTTGCTCAACACCTGATCAGAAGTGTAGTCTGTGAGATTCAGCTGAGACAAAAACGGAAAAACAGAAAAAGACTACCTGTATTCTCTTTCTCTCACCCTCTCATTGGATACCCCAACAAATTGGCACGTTGCTCAGTTCGAAGGAAAAATGTATCACTACTTCCTCTGAAAACTAAAATCATTGAGATCACACATTCCGTTCGATGATCACTGCTTGATACCATCACCGAAGCAGACTGAACACGTGTTTGAGTAAAACAAATCATTAAAATGGAAATGTGGACAGGTTGTGATCAACCAGAGTCTCTAAACCAACTCTTCGATGAGAGACGAATTAGACAAGTGAAATCTCCCTGCTGAGAAATCCTCCATCTCCACACAAACGTTTCATCCGCCACCACTGAATTCATTCAAGTCAATCAAGAGTGTTGAAATTTTTCACAGCCTATTAATCAATTGGTCACAGTTGATGCATTCGAATTCGATTTATGCTGTCTAGTCGCGAATCAGTGAATAAAGCACGTGGACTTCCCATGAATGCCTAATCGGTATTTCGCAGTTGATTGTGTCAGCCTAATTCATATCTGAAGCGAAATTTGATTACAACACAAATGGGTAGACAATTAATTCAATCGATGTTCGTCACTTCGGAGGTGGACCACACGACTCATATGGGATCAGAGGTGAGTGTTAGTCACCATTGTATTCTGACTACTCAATTTTACCAAGGTTCGAATTACTCAGAATAGTACATTCAGCGAAGTCTCCCTTTTCAACGAATTTATTATCAAGCTGACGCCACGCATATACCGGATATATGGAGAGTAAAGTTTATAATGAATTGGGCCACGGAGGGTGGGATTGAAGATTACGATTGTGAGCAATGAATTTTGTTCGAAACGTCATCCAGTAAATAATACTGTTTCGCTGTGTGATATATCTAATAAACAAACTAATATGGGATTATTTACTACCACAGTGCCCACGTTTTACACATACATTAATATAACTCATGGTCTTCCTGTACGAAGACTTATCAATCAACTCACTCGACTTTCACAAACTGAAGCAATATATGAAAATCATCGTATTTTCAACATTCGATGCTTAAAAAAATGAAATCATTCCTAAATATCTACGTCTACGAGCTCCAGTTCCAACGGACAGAGCTAGAAGCAGAATAGAAGGCCTACAAAAATTATGCCTGAAAGAAGAGATCCACAGAATCGTTGAAAAATTGCAACATATCAGATCTGATATTGAGCAATTAAGACAAAAGTTAAAAGTAATAGTTACCAATGTAGATTATGATCTTATAACACAATCCTCCAGCATTGCAAAATCAGCAACTTTCAAAAAGTCAAAAATAGTCAAATCAAAAGGTTCGACAAATTATTAGAAGAGAAATCTTCATCTCAGAATGATGAAGTCAACAATCCAAAGTCAACGGCGATCGATATATCAAAGTGGGTTCTCTCTTCTTCTTTACTTCGGCTATCTCCTACGGGAGGATGAGCCGGCTTCATGAACATCTCGAATCATCGCTGCTCAGGCGCGGCGATCTGATACAAGGTTTTGCGACAGGGTTATCCAATTCTTGTTCCACAGACGGAGTCCGTAGACGGTTTGTAGCCCCAGGCACTCCATATCAGCCTTGACTGTACCAAGCCATGTTTTCAGCTGTCCACCCGTGCGACATCGCCAAGATGATAATGACGAGGGATTTAGAACTGATTTGACCAGATCGTCATCTGGTCGGCGCAGAACATGGCCAAATCACCGAAGGCAACGTTGTAAGAGAGTTCATGAAGTTTCATGGGAATTTGGTACGAGTGATGTCCCCAGAATCGCTCGGCCTTTTGTTTGAGAGTGCAGCTCTAGCCTTTACACAACCAAGTGTGACCTACAAGGCAGTAGGAGTGGAGAGAGTCCACTATCCATTGGCAACCGGTGACCGAAGTTCGGTTCATACGCCTTTTTGAATGGGGCCAGACATCCAGGACATCCAACAAGCCCTTTGTCCATACGTCTGCCGGTGAGCTCCAGTGAGCTTCATACGCCAGTCGTTGGAGGTTTGGAATCAGGGTTTAGCCATCTCCCCTAGACTGTCATCCAATGGACAGTCAACCCGGTGAAGAGCGCCGGGCATCCGCTTTCGCCCTCTCACTTTGGTGAAAAACACCTCCGCCACGTGAAGGCAGTGAGTAGGACTTCCTCAGGAGAGGCTATGTAAGACGCCCGGTCATATGGGAGCATTTCAAGAGGTGTGAGGAGGGGTGGCCAACCCGCAGCGCAAGGCACCCACCCCCGACCATCCTGAGGCTTTGGAGTTATCAATCTCTGAACACATATATTAAGTCCTACGGAAATAAGTGTATTGGAAAAGGGACTAAATTTCAATGTATCAGTAGACAAGCTGAAACCTGAGGATATCATCCCTAAAATAGAAATAGCACTAGGTGGGATTGACGAAGCTACGGCTGATGAAGTACGGGCACAATGTGCACTGACATTAAAACGACAAAAATGGGTGAAAGCCTAACCTGACAAAACAAGAGATAGAAGCCCTGAAACACCTTAGGAATAACAAGGATATAGTCATCACAAAGTCAGACGAAGGAAATGCAACAGTAGTATTAGACAAATCAGACTATTTGGACAAGGTAAATACTCACATACAAACAGGACCATATGAGGAAATTAATAAACCAATAGATACAGTTATGAATAAAGTTAAGAAATCCACAGCGGACCTCATACGCCGAATGAAGCCGTTTCTAGGTGAGCCTAAGTGGTTTAATTTAATGCCCAAAACTAATAACCCCAGTAGGATGTATGGTGTTGTTAAAGTTCATAAGTCAGGATACCCTATTAGGCCTATAGTTGATTTTAGAAATTCACCTACTTATGAATTATCTAAATATTTAGCCATGGTATTAAATCCCCTAAAAATCCACTCGAAATCTAGACTAACTAATTCTTATGAACTAAAACATAGATTAGATAATTTAAAATTAGATAATGAAGAAAAAATGGTTAGTTTTGACATTGTCAGTTTATACACACGTATACCAATAAATATGGCTATGGAAGCAGTCAGAAACGAACTCATTTCTGACCAAGACCTCGAACTTAGGACAAAAGTGCCACTTGAGGACATAATGCTGGGAGTATATCTATGCCTGACTTCCACAGTATTTAAATTCCAAGGGAAAATGTACAAACAAACTGAGGGAGTTGCCATGGGATCACCAATATCCCCAGTGGTAGCAGATATATTCATGAATAAGTGGGAAAGCATAGCGATTCAAACGTTCACCCCCACCCCAAAAGTATGGTGGAGGTACGTAGATGACACATTCACTGTACTTAGAACACAAGATATAGATAGGTTTTTCGAACACATAAACTCGAAGGTTGAAGCAATTCAATTCACTTATGAATTGGAAATTCAGGAAGGGGAGCTCCCAATGTTAGATTGCAACATAAAGAGGAAAGAAGATGGGAAGTTAAACACTAGTGTTTACAGGAAACCCACACACTCAAACAGATATTTGGACTTCCAATCATCCCATCCTATGTCAGTGAAAATAGGATTGGTGGAATGTTTAAATGACAGAGCACAAAAATTAAGTAGTATCAAAGAAAATCTAAAACAGGAACTGATATATATAAAAGAGGCCTTGAAACTTAATAATTACCCGGATAAATTAGTCACGAAATATGTAAGGAAATGTAAAAATAAAATAAATAATGATAGTAGCGATAGTGATAATAACAATAATAATGACAACGATAATAGTGATAATAATAATAATAATAACAATAATGACGACACCAGCAATAGAGAGTCTTAATCATCAGTAGTAATTCCATACAAGTAAGGAACTTCGGAAGCCTTACGCAGAATTATCAACAAGGCAGGAATAAAAACGGCATTCGAACCCACAAACTCAATTAGAAACAAGCTTTGTTGGCTAAAGGATCCTGTAGAGCCTTTAAAACAAAACAATTTAGTTTATCTAATACCCTTCAATGATTGTCAGGTCAAATACATAGGTCAAACTCGTAGAACAGGGGCAGTCAGACTAGCTGAACATAAAAACTTAGCAAAATCTAGATTGGTTGACCCGAATAAAATAAGAAATCTAGAGAATAGTTCAGCTATAGCACTACTTGCAGTCACACACAACCATACAATAGGATGGGATAGGATGACAGTTTTAAAATCTAATATGTCACAGGGTATAGGGAGAGATTGATAACAGAAGCTTTGTTTATCGAATCAACTGCAAATACATGTAATAGGAATGATTCATCACCTGTCCCAGATATCTGGAAAATTCTACTCCCCCTACGACAAATTGGAGAAAACAAAGAAAGCTATGGAACTCAAGTGTCAAAGTCGTGTGATCACAATTGATATGATTATGAACAATAAATTTTGTTCGAAACTGTGTCATCGAGTAAATAATACTGTTTCACTGTGTGATATACCTAATAAACAAACTAATATGGAATTATTTCCGAATGTACTTCATCTTCCTTTCTGTTTCACGTAAGTCTAATTGTCTAATCAATTTTTACTCATGTATATAAACGAAGTTACAAAGTTATGTGAGTACCTTGATATGATTATGAGCAGCAGTAAATTGTGCTCGAAACGTCGTCATCAGTAAGTACTATTCATGTATAACACTGTGTGACTTTATCAAAATAAAATTTCATCCATAATGGAATTATACGCTAACACAGCAGTGTCCAAGTTTTATCCTTATATCAATTAATTTTTAAAGTTCATTGCCAAATCAGCAGAAGTATACAATCGTTTTAATGTCAGAGAGACTGACTGACTGGTTTCAACATAGAACTTTGCACCGATGTGCAGCAGTTCGAGTCGCCACACTCCATGGAGCACACAATGTCAGAGAGAGACAAATAGGTGCTCTTTTGAATTGCCTGTTAGATATAGTTGTATATGTACAACCGGCTATCATCACTGTTCCCAACAGAAGGATTAAACAGGGATGCTCAATTCTGCCGCGTTATTGTCTGAGATAACTTTGGAGGATATGTACTGGAGGTGGTCACAATCTGCTATCTGGTAATAGACTTTACGGCCTGGAATACGCAAATGATGTCATCTTACTTTGCAATCCCTTACAGACTATTCAAATCGTACTTAGTCAGTTGACCGCTGGTGACTTTAAGTATGTTATGTACTTCTCACTGTTCAAATGCATTAATGTGCAATTCTGAGGCCCACCGATGCGTATTCGCACGTGGCGGTGACTATCACACAATATAAGTGATACCATTTTTGAACCACATTCTCAACCTATGAAAATGTGCTACGAACGCTATTCTAATGGCTCCTGTATCGTTCACCAGGAACAGGTTGAAAAAAGGAGGTAGTCGGTCCATGTTGGAGCACTGTGGGAAGATTGATAGTTATGTCTGATTAGCATTTGGAGACATTTATTTTCCCATACGAATTTAATACAAGCAACAAAGGTTACTAAAGTAGGATTTAACGAATTCATTCACTTTCGGTAGAACTCTTCAACTGAATACTCTACATACAGGGATATATATATATACCATTAAAAATACGTTGGGGGATATTAGACTGATAAATAAATAATCTATATTGAGGAGAATGAAAGACAAATTCAGCGAAGAAAATTTTCTTTACTGACGAAATCATCTTGGCTGGCTGGGCTACGTATCAATTTCTACAGCCGACAAATGATCAACGGATGTGTGAAGGATAAACTGCCGCTTTGGGCCACCTCAATATGTGTTTATAAATTCACCTGCTCGTGTGGAGCTAGTTATATTGGCCGCACAAAGCGCACGCTTTCTAAACGCATCTCTTAACATTATCCGGCATGGTTAGCAAAGGGACAATGCAAGACAATTACTAGTTCAATTCTCGAGCATTTGGTGAACTCACCCAACGTAGCTCCACCAGAGTCGTCTTTTAAGATCATCTACAAAGTGAAGCCAAACAGTACAATTTGTCAATACAACCCTGAACTCTGTATACAGAAAAAGTTTGTCCAGTCTCTTATTCTACCTGGGTCTTAAACTCTTCACTAATCGTTCCCTGTAAAAAATTTTGATTTTTAATTTTACTTTTAGTTTGCTTTTGCATTAATATAATTAATTCACTATTATCACTCTCATATGCTCCTTCTGTACATTTCACACCCTCTTCACACTTGCTAAATTGTCACTCAAATATCTTTATTCTCACTCAATAGTAATTTTAACCTTATCAAATTTCTATCTTTGTACCGTTGAGTACCACGTAATTTACAACTTTTCATGTTCATTTTTAAAGCCACTTCTGAGTAATTATATCAATTATGTCACCCCTGTTACTCAATAATAGACCACTACATATTTTTGTAAGTATAAATACGACTGTACAGCCTCTGAAGATGATTTCGTCCATAAAGAAAATTTTCTTCGCTGAATTTGTCTTTTATTTTCTTCAATCTATATTGAAATAATCATGCAAAATGACAGGTGTGAATGCTTCCCAGGTCATGTTTAAATAGATAGGGGAAAGATAGCATGAGAAATTAAAATTAAGATAAAATGCATTACGGTTCAATTACCTCACTTGAATACACAATTGGTCATCAAAGAAAGAACTTAAATATATATCAAGAATTGCGAACTGAGCATTTGTTGGTGGGATAACGATTTCCTGAATGGGATCTAAAAGATCATACGATTCACAGTCTCGAGAAATTATTAAATATGATCCAAAATCCATGCTTACGTTTCCTTCCTTGTTCGAAATCCAAAAGTAATATCAGGCTACAAACATACCTTTGCATGTAATTGATAAGTAAGCTTAACTGTCTAATTCTATTGCTCCACTACTTTGTTTATTTATAGCACTTTTGGCTTATTTTGTGTGGCGTGTTCATTTGTACCAATACTTTACCCAGTTTAATTCAAATACATAAATAAATATGAAGCGGGACCTGAACAAGAAAGCCAACTACCACAGTTACATACCAACTCTGTGACCTATTTTAGTAAAATATTTGCACACAAGTTAAAATGGTTATTTGCTAATTACACCTATTAAGATTTTAGAGTGTGACGGTATTTGCAGTTAACAAAGTTCATATGCAACCAGACCTTAGAGTATGTATAGATCGACTCGGTCGGTCGGTCGGTTTTCGACATAGAACTTTGCACATATGTGCGGCAGTTCGAGTCGCCACACTCCATGTAGCACACAAAGCAAGAGAAGAAAGTAGAAGAAATGCATAATATAGACAGTAAACAGAGGTGTGAGATAAAGGAATAGTAATAATGGAGAACAAACCAGTTTCATTGGAAATCACAAGTCACAAGGAGTGGATGCATCTGCGCCAGCCATTGAGAACGATTTTGAGCCATGTCACCAATTGTTTCTAACCATTGGTTTTTACCATTCCGAGGACCCCAACCAGGAAGTCTACATCTTTCTACGTGGCTTAGACTAACTGTTGTGGATTTCATTGACTGGTGCCATGTTTTCGTTTGACCGCCGCTAGCTCTTTTCCAGCCTGGCCCTATATCAGCTAACATTGCCCATTGTCGAGGAAGGCGATGACTAGACATACGTAACACATGTCCCAACCATCTCAGTCGATGTAATTTCAGTCTCGTCGACTGATTTCACCTCCTTACCTAGCACTCGACGCCTAACCTCAATATTACTCACCTTATCATACCACTTCACGCGGGAGATAGAACGCAGACACCTATGATCGAACACAGATAATCTTTTCATGTCTTCTGCTCTCAATGGCCAGGTCTCACAGCCAGCCATAAAGGAGGACGGAGCGGACTGTTGAGCAGTACACACACTCTTCGGTCGATAGTCGGATGTCACGTCTACGCCAGAGACGGCGTAAACTGGCATATGCGAACCTAGTCCTCTGTATTCGTGCTGAGATTTCGTCGGAGATCAACCCGTTGGCAATGGCTCATGGTACTTCCCAAGTAAGTGAAGCGGTCAACGTGCTCTACTACTTCACCTCTTATTTGTAATCTAGGGGTCGGTGAAGTCCGATCCTGCAGCATCATCTTACATTTTACAGGGGCGAATCGCATGCCAAACATACGAAGATTGTTGCTCAAGGTGTTCAGTAGACTCAGTATTTTGTCAGCGTCTTCATCTAGTTGGAAGGTCTATATCATCCGCATATTCTAAGTCGACGAGATTATTCCCTGGTAGCAAGTCAATCCCTGAGTCGCTGAAGTGTGTTAGGGTTAAGTCCATTAATACGTCTATGATGAAATTGAATAGGAATGGGGATAATGGGCATCCTTGACGGACGCCACTCGTCGTCACCACTTCAGATGACAACTCGCCATAGGCCCTCACCTGGCTGCATGAGTACGAGTAGAGTGCTTTAATCAGTGCAATGTATTTTCTCGGCATTCCCTTCACAGCCAAGCATCGCCAGAGAACCTCTCGGTCGACAGAATCGAATGCCGCCTTTAGGTCAAGAAATATAGTGATTGTCGGACGCCGGTAGGAATGCCTATGTTCTAGAATCTGTCGAAGGGTGAAGATATGATCAATACACCCTCTACCTTGCCTAAAACCTGCCTGGTTTTCTCGTGTTTGTGTCTCCCGAGCAACACTTAGTCTACGCAGTATTATTGAGCCTAGGATTTTAGATACTATATTAGTCAAGCTAATGCCTCTGTGATTATCACAAGAAGACTTGTCTCCCTTCTTGTATATCGGGATGATCAGTGACTTACACCAACCCGATGGGACTTCCTCTGATTCCCAGACGCTGCCTAGAACCTCCGTTAACGCAGACAGTAAACTGTCTCCACCGTACTTAAATACCTCTGGAGTCAATAAATCGGGTCCCGCTGCTTTGCCTTGCTTCAGATTGGTGACAGCTTTAGTAACCTCAGTTAAGGACGGAGGACCTGTGTCTATCTCCCATTCAGGGAGGTGTTGGATGTTCGGCAGGTTAAGTGTGGCTGTGGGCCAATTAAACTGCTCCTCATAGTGTTCTTTCCAGCGCTCCAGACGTCTACCCTGGGAGCTAATTATGGTGCCATTTTTCTCCGAGATTGTTTCGCTTATCATTTGCCTTTTGCCACCTGTTTCCCTGATAAGCCTGAATAGTTGTCTGGTGTTGCCAATCGCCGATACCTTTCCCATCTCTTTCGCTTATAGATCGACTAATCCCTATCTGTTGTGTGCGTCGGTTGTACAGCAGTAGAATGCTCGCCAACCACGCCTCATGTGGTTCGGGGTTTGATTCCCGACCAACGCACTCCTAAACCTCGCTATGCTGGTAATAGGACCGGTAAAGAGGGAAGGTTGGGCATAAGGCTAACAACTGCACCCCATACATATAAACACCAGTGCTACCGAAACTTCAAAGCTCAAGCTTGTAGCCCTATGTTCCACTATGAATGCAAAGGAATAAAACAACAATCCCCCTCTATTCATGTGTAAACTGATAGGCGCTTTGAGATACAGGAGGTCAATTGGTTTCCATCAAATAGACATTTTTCTCAAGCTTCGCATGTTTTTGAGAGTAAAACAGCAAAAATCTACACACTGTTCTGTTTAAATACTTTTCGACAGATCGGCTGATCAATCGTGTATTTGAATTCAGAAGTTTACGAGTTGGTCATTCCTTTTTAAATAATATAAGATCGATAATAGCATCACATTGTACTAGGACATAAAAACAATAAACAGACTTTATTCTAAATCTTGTCTGCCTTTTCTTCAAAAATTGATTCAATATACATTTTGTAGAAAAAACAAAGATGTAAGTTATGCAGTAGAAACTCACCTAGTGTTATTGTTACAGCATTGTGCGGATTGAACTTGGGTACAAAACCAGAAAAAACAAAAAACTCTGCATTTGTACGCTTTCCATAATCCATAAATATCTTTAACCGGAATTCGAAAAGTGAAGAAGAAGAAACAGGTTTATTTCAATAATGCATTTGTTTCAAGTGGAATTATGAAATTCCCTAATAACAGAGTATCTGAAGAAATGATTCGATATAGGAAACTACATAAAATGATGTATTAATATTATTCCCTTGGGTTTCGAGTGAAATATAGAATTTCAGCAGCACATCACCGTTTCACTCTGTTCTCTGCAGTCCCTCTTTTTTGTTTTTAGCTCGATCCACCACTCCCCATAAGCTTTCATCTCCTCCATGTCACCCTCAGACGCGTAACTTGTCGTTTTCCATTTGGATACTACTAGACGCCATGGCGCGCAATGTCACTGAACGGTGTTCTAAGCGTATTCCTGATCTATCTCCGTTTCCTTCAGTAATATTTGTTGTGTGATAGGTTGTTAGTTGGATCGATATGATTCTCCACACATAAAATGTTTTGTACGAATTGAGTGTATAAAAAAGAGTATACGCAAACTGGATAACTAGACCATGTACCAGATAACGGAGAAACACTAAAAAACAAGGAGTAGAAATTCATGAGTGATGTTCTACTTCACACTTTTGATATATCACAACCTAAGACATAGGAAGTAGCGCCTATACCTATGATAGGGAAGATACAGGTTTTCAAAATCTGTCCCAACAAAAAGATAGTGAGGTTAATTTTTCCGACCAGAATAGTAATGCCTAAGTTTAATCCCAATAAAATATATCTCCTACGAATTCACATCTCAAAATATACATAACTAATAAACTACATAAAAGTTGATTGAGGGAAATGAATGTAGATTTTTGCCAAATAAATGGATATCAAAGTAAATGTTTGGCTTAAATTAAGATTTATGCAGTCAAATGTATTTCAAGTGTTATTTACGAAAACAGTATGGTAAACGAAGATGATTTACCTGATCACCTGGTTCATATGCCTCCATTGTAGAAAACACTAGTGCATCCATCTCCAAATCATAATGACTGGTAATCTGAAGAGAAGAGTGAAATCAACATATATGTGTGAAAAGATGAAATTAAACTGAGACAGTACTCAACAACCACTTCCAACTCCGTGCAGCAGTTGGCGATGGGCCACACACATAGTGTAAAGCCTGGCTGCCAAAACTGGTTGATTGCTGACGAAATCTCAGCACAGATACAGAAGGCTCGTGTGGCATTTGCTAACCAGCTGGTGCCACCTCTGGCGTTGGCGTGATATCCGGCTATCGACCAAAGGGCGTGTGTACTGCTCAGCAGTTCACTCCATTCTCCTTTATAGCTGTGAGACCTGGCCATTAAAAGCGGAAGACATAAAAAGACCAGCTAGCTACCTTTGATCATAGTTGTCTGATATCTATCTCCCGTGTGAAGTGGTATACTAGGGTGAGCAATATTGAGGTTAAGCGTCAGTCGAGTGCTAGGTAAGGAGGGAAAATCAATCGACGAGTTTGTGAAGCAGCAGCATCGATTAAGATGGTTAGGACATGTATTACGTACGCCTAGCCATCGCATTCCTCGACGGGCAATGTTAGCTGGCTGACATGGATCAGGTTTGAAAAGAGTTAGTGGTAGTCAAACCAAAACATGGCTTCATCAGTCAATGAAATACACAACAGTTAGTTTAAGCCAACCAACCAAGTAAGGAGGTATAAACTACCCGGTTGGGGTCCTCGGGACGGTAAAAACCAATGAAGGCTGGAGACAATTGGTGATATGACTCAAAATCGTTCTCAATGGCGCAGATGCATCCACTCCTTGTGACCTATAATACCCAATAAAACTACATGGTTCTTCGATATTACTATTCTTTCTGCCTCATATATCTGTTTACTGTCACTATTTTGCATTTTTTCTTAATTTCTTCCCTTACTTTGTGTGCTCAGTGAAGTATGGCGACTCGAACTGCTGCACATCGGTGCAAAGTTCAACGTTGAAACCAGTCAATCAGTCAGGTTGGGAGTTGGTTGAGAGCCTAGACGGATAAGCCACAGCTCTCTACATGTGAAAGAATAGACATAAGTTGAAAAATACTAATCAACAACCCAATTCATTCGGATACAAGTGAGTTAATAAAGCGATTAAAGACATTCAGTTGGCAAAATATATGCAGAGCTGGAGACAGCATAACATTATCGATACAAAATTCTTTTAAAGTGCTTAATAAATGATAGACAAAAGACTAATTAACATCTACATGAAAAATAATAAAAGTTTTCAGCCAAATTTATTTAACCGTACCTGGATTAAGCTTTAAAAAAGGCACAAAAAACGTATTAATCCAAAAAAATAAAAACCTAGTGGAGGATGACCAACAACAACAGCAGGTGAGCTAACAATCACTAAGATATCACTAATACCTCGTATAATGTTCAAATTTCGAATTTGTAGAATTATGATTTATCCCAAGGTAAGTTGTGCGTATGTGCGTGTGTATGTGACATGAACTAAAATTATTTAGAAAACCCTTGAAAATCAGGGGACGATAGAATTCAGTATAAGTTACTTGATGTTGTCTGCATTAGCAATTACTGATACAAGGAAAGACTTTATCAAACTTATAATTTCATTGGTAAGCAAAGCACCTTATGTTATCGAAGAGCATATGACTACATTCTAAGTTTCTGTTCTGTTAATAAATGCAACATGATGTTGAGATGTTATATTACCAACGCGTAAAGATAAAGAGAAGGACAAAGTGCTGAGAAGTTTCATCAAGTTGACGTTTGAGATCATCTGAAAACGCATTAAATTTTCAGTTACACGCTATAACCGAAAAGCATACATTATTAAACCCCTAATTACTACGTTACTCGTGTGACAATTTCGTCATACTCAGGCATTAATTGGAGCCTTCGCTAAATGTTTAAAATAGATTACTACAATTCACATTCGTACAGATTGCTACTACCGCCATTACCTTTACAATCTCCTTATTCGTAACTGCTCATGTTACTAGACCGAAATGCTCAGTGTATGTTTAAAGTATCTTAAACCAAAAGTGTGACTCTACTCCGAGCGAATTCTTTATCGTAAATCCATTAGATCTTGAAAAACCACAAAAATGAATTCATTTTTTCTAACCGTATTCTGAGGATCAGAAACACAGTGTGTCGCCCCTTATAAACTAAACGCTAGATAGTGACATAATTCAGACAATAAAATCATTATCTATCAACTGTTTAGGTACTTTTTGTTTGAATGCAGCTATAATATTGTTATTGTTGAACCGGGTTCGGAAAGATCTTTCGTTTGTTCGTTTTTTCATGTTCATGAAGACAAAGGCATCTATGTACTAATGTGTGGTAACTATTCAGACACAGCTTACCTATAAGCGCTTTGATTGACTGTCTTCGAACGGAATAAGTGTCATCCAATAGGCCTTCTCACTAATTCAGACATATTTGGATGTTTTGTTTTTGGCAAAAAAGTCGACAGATGGTCGTAGAAATTATCTCTTACATCATCTGGGTTACACATAGAGGGTTTAAGGGCACTGACTACGAGAAATTATCAGTGTGTTTTACGATTCTCATTTAATTTTTACATTGTTTTAAAGGAATACTGAACATGCAACTAGCAACTGGTATCCAGTTACGCTGAATGCTTTTGATCGAAGAAGTCAAAACTATCCTTATATCCAGAAGATTGTGAAATTCGAATTTTGGATCCAGTGACATTCCAAGTGCGATGTCAACTGACATAAAATGAACGGCTAAACTTGGATTCTTAATGTGTATCTCACAAAAAGTATATCGACGGCTCAGAATAGAAGAGAAATTTACTCATAGATTCGATATAGGACACAAACGTTGAATGCTCCAACATTTCATTTAGTGCTGAGCTTCAAGAGATTAGGTAGGCTATCTACGATCACTACCTCAAGGTTGCGAAGCATAAAGTTAAAGATAATGTGGACTTGATAGTGAAGAGTAACATAAGAAATTTAACCAGCAACGACTTTGACGGTTAGTATCTAAATGACAAATTAGAAATACCGCGGCTGCATATTGTGTTAGTTGATTATCATAACGAAAATCCTACCGACAAAAACTACACAAATCAAAATTACCGGTTATCATTTAAATACATGCTATAAATGGTACTCTACCTCAAAGCAAACAGATGTAATACCCGGATTTCACTATGAAGAATGTAAGCAAAATAAACACAATTCGATAACTAAACACAAATTTATGAAATACACTTCGAATATTTGTTGCATGAAGATTGAAGATATTACTTAGGAGATTATGTTGATGTAAATGGTTTATTTATAATCCCTAACTCCTTTATATCGAACCCCATGACTAGCTAATACAAATATTTCAGTGTTTACTTGGAGCAAGTATACGTAACATAAATAAGGCCTACTATCACTATTAAGTGGTTTAAGATTTCATATACTTGTGTAATTATTATATACCATCAATACATACTTTATATTATTCTCAACGAACAGCAAATGAATTGTTAAACGTACACACTTATTACCATCGGTATGAGAAAAATATTTTGCGAAAATCGACAAATAAATATTGAGAAGGGACCATAAAAATGGTCAATTAATTGGTGAACTAGTGTTCTATGAAATATTGATTCAGTATCAATTCTAGATAAACTAGACGGCAGAAATGTAGTCAGATTTGTCCTCAAATAATGAAGTTAAATTTAAACGTTATTCACCCACAAAAATCACTAACACTACGTAAACCAATAATGAAAAGGATTCATAACTTACATAATCAGATTTATGATTCATCAAATCCCAAACTGGTATCAGACACATAATTTTATCAGTACCGTTACGATGAGGTATATAATTGCTTCGACTCATTACTGTCGATACCGCCCACCTAAACAAGAAAAAAAATAACAAAATTAGACGGAGATTTCATAGAAGTGTCACGGGGTTGAAAAGAGAGGACTACAAAAACATTAAAGATATGGAGCATTTCAGTAAAAAGAAACTGCATTTTAGTGCAAATGAATTCACACACTACAAAGGAACAATTCTAATACCGATTTTTTAAGGACTACTAGAATGGAACCCTAGTTAAATTATGAGACATTTGTGTCAGTCCACAATACTACTTGACCGCAACAAGTAAACTTACGGCGTAACTGAAATTTAGTCTTTAACCTTTGGGAAAATTTATCAAATGACTAACTGACTGAATAATCAACACAGAAATTTGTACAAAAGTGCAACTGTTCACGTTGCTATACTTCATAAACGAGGTAGAAAGAGAAATGCAAAGAATATATAATAAATGAGAATGTGTTGAGGAAACAATAACTGCACAAAGAATAACGAGGATAAAATGAATATGGATGATTTTAAGAAGTGAATGCATTCGCATCAGTGAAAAAGGTTTTGAGGCACACCGGACAATGGTTTTCAGTGTTGGGGGCCCCAAACAAGAAGCTTATTGCCCCTTATGTAGCTCAGACCAACATTTAAAGACTTCACAGATTGGTGCCACGTCCTGCTTTTACGACTCTTTCTCTCAATACAACCCTAAATCACTTAACAAGGCTCGTCAATGAAGGCGGTGGGTTGGCATGCGTTATACATATCCTATTCAATCGACTGATTTCCCTTCCCTTACCTAATACCCTACCTCATTAGTAGTGACAATACTATGCCACCATGCACAAATATTAAGGCTATCTGACTGGTTTACAACATATAATTTTGCACAAAGTACAGCAGTTCGGTTTGAAAAGTCCCATACAGCATACGAAGATGGAGAAGAGATTTCAAAGAACTACAATGAGCAGAAATGTACGACAGTAACAACAGAAACATGAATATTTAGTAAATCCTGGAGAATACAAAAAGTAAATGCATCTGCGTCACTGGCAACAGTCTTGAATCAGATCACCAGAAGTTTCTCATCATTGGTTCTTTGCATCCCTAGGACTCCAACTAGCTCTACGTGCCTTAAACCGAAATTCAAAGACTTCATGGACTGTTGCCAGGTTTGGGTTTGACTACTCTTAACTCTTCAACCGAATCGTCGTCACATAACATTGCCCGTCAAAAAGGACGATGGCTTAGCTTCCTTAATACATGTTGTGGCCATTTCAATAGATTCAGCTTCATAACCTCATTGACTGACTTGCTCTCTTTACCTAAAGCTACACTTAACCCTAATTTAATTATGCCACAACATGAGAGATAGGGGGTAAATGTCTGTGGTAGAAGAGAGCCAGTGTTTTCAGGTCTTTCACTTTCAATGGCCATGTTTCACAGACGTAAAACAAATATTGTGGTTTCATAGTAATGTCCAAATGACGAAGCACCAATAAATTAAGCCAAGATTGGTCCCAGTAATTACAGAAAATTTACAAATATAAACGGCTAGCACAGTTTTACAACGATTACACAAAATTTCTCTGAAAAGTTGTAGATAGATATCGAGAGTATATAGTTGTATAGTTACAGACAGTAGTGTATATTGTTTGGCGGTAGTTGCTCAACCTTTCGGTATTTTTATAAGCCTGTCAGTGAAAAGCGTTAACACTTATGCGAATATGAATAGAATGCTGGTCTCACTGACACACACCATACAAATGTTGGCTTCTTGAAGACCCTGGACTTTTCGCTGCTTGCCAGTTCCAAAGAATGAAGCTTTGAATATCAGATTGCAAGCTGCAAATATTACATTTGTTGCAGGTGAAAATACTGATTCACCTTACGAAGCCTCTGTAACAGAAGTGACGTGTTTCCACTCGAAGTACAGGCAAACTAGTCACATGAACAAAACACATGAGGCTATATAAAACAATCTAGTAACAGCAACCTGAGAAAGTAATTCTAGATACACTGTTTGCTACACATGAAATTATTCTTACATGTACAAATTCTGGCAAACCATATCTCACTATGTTAAACGAAAATTTACTACAAAACATCGTATTGATCACATACCTATAGTCGTCAAAACAGAATACAAAATTCGGAATGCCCGAAAACTTCTGGTTCTCCCTGAATTGACAGCAGAAGTAGGCATACTGTCGGCAAATAAACAGGTAGTTGGATGCAACTTTCTCTGACAAAAGTATGATAAAAGGGTTAAATTTAACTACCCAGAACTGGTGAGCCCTTTAAATGACGAATATCAGCAGCATCCATATACACAAATGTAGGGTAATCAGATGGCAATGAGCCTGTGCAATGAAAAAATAGTCAGACTCCTTACTTATGTAGTCCCACCATTTTGAATTCTCTCCTTCATATAGCTCGCCTAATACACACAAGGACAACGCGATATTCTCCATGTTAGATGCCAATGAGTCATTTCTTATGAAATCCTCTGAAAAATTAGATGTATAAGCAATAAACATACTTAGATCTTCAGTTGAACAATCTACACAGAATATATCTTTTCTAGGGATATTGAGAAGTTCATCACCCCACTGAGATCATAAAAATAACTTGGAATTACCCCAATTTGAACTAGAGCACGTAGTCCGAAACCATATTCTCCAAACCAGTGAACCGCGTACTCACCAGGCACATAGCATTCGAGTGAAGATGTGAGACGCTCGATACTTATTTTCCTACTTTCCACAGATTTTCTCAGTTTAGATACAAATGAATAATCTAAACGGATATTTTTTGATGACCATCTTACCTTTCTGAAGAGTGATAATTTCAGACGCGATGGATTGAAGTTCTTCTAAAACATGCAATGCATTGCCCGAAGTAATTTTCGACCTTAGACATACTGACATATAACTAACGTCTGTAATTACATGACATAAGTTGTGCAGAAAGTGCAATTGTTTCGTCACGCACTCGAAGAAACCGTTTCTCGAGCTTATTCCCTTTCGGCATTGAACTGGAATACCTGTAATGAGAGAAAAACCAGCATAATGACACTAAGTAAGTTTTCTTCTCCTTCCCGTATCGTTGGCAATAATAGCAGCGACTGGTGATGTCTCCATTCGGGGTCTGTTGGGTTCTTGAACGGTCACGGCGAACGGGGCTCAGGGCAGCTGCAGTGGGCGCTGTCGGCAATGGGCATAGAGAGCTGCTAGGTGTGCACACGCAGTCGTTCTCAGTGTCCATGGAACAAAGAATAATCCGCTGTAACTCGGATGTGCTGGTTGGAAGCTGACGTCAAAGGTTTGTGCGCAGGTCACCGGGCATCATTCCCTTAACAAAGCGTGTGCACACCGCCTGGTCTTTTTCGTAGCGGTCCCCGTGACTGTCAAGTCCAGCTGACAGTAGCTGGAGGGCGTGAAGATAATCCAGGAAACTTTCTCCTGGTAGTTGTCGGTGTGCAAGCAGTTTGATTAGGGCATGTTGAGGGCGCTGCCTCAGGTCAAAGCACTGATCTATGATCTCCCAATTAGTGCGCATAGAGTTGGTATTGCTGAAACCAGCAGCATCTGCACGGGCGAAGGCGTTGGAAGAAACGGATGCAGGTGTTTCTCGACGGTACTCCAGTGGCCCACCACTTCATCCACGTCCTCAACACCTTATCCGAGGACGCCTTCGCCCGTGCAGATGCTGCTGGTTTCAGCAATACCAACTCTATGCGCACTAATTGGGAGATCATAGATCAGTGCTTTGACCTGAGGCAGCGCCCTCAACATGCCCTAATCAAACTGCTTGCACACCGACAACTACCAGGAGAAAGTTTCCTGGATTATCTTCACGCCCTCCAGCTACTGTCAGCTGGACTTGACAGTCACGGGGACCTCTACGAAAAAGACCAGGCGGTGTGCACACGCTTTGTTAAGGGAATGATGCCCGGTGACCTGCGCACAAACCTTTGACGTCAGCTTCCAACCAGCACATCCGAGTTACAGCGGATTATTCTTTGTTCCATGGACACTGAGAACGACTGCGTGTGCACACCTAGCAGCTCTCTATGCCCATTGCCGACAGCGCCCACTGCAGCTGCCCTGAGCCCCGTTCGCCGTGACCGTTCAAGAACCCAACAGACCCCGAATGGAGACATCACCAGTCGCTGCTATTATTGCCAACGATACGGGAAGGAGAAGAAAACTTACTTAGTGTCATTATGCTGGTTTTTCCCTCGCTACATACCCTGTTAATCACGCAGCATTTTGAAACTGGTGCCTGTGGTTCAACATTCAAAACACAGGCGAAAGGCGGTAAGTCTAGGTTCAAGGTCAACATGGGTTTCTGCGTCCAATGGTTGTATATTTTCATGAATTCGTTTGCCATTGAAATTTTTAGGATCTTTTTGACAAGTTGAACTTCAAGCACCAATAAATAAGAGTGAATTGCGACGGGAAAATGACCTTGAAAGACTTAGTGATCGAGTTAGTGAAATCCGGCAAATAATGTTGTCATCATCAGTAAAATATGCTAATCGAAGTGTACTATTAATAAATGGGATATCTGGCAAGTGTCAGCTTAGGTTAGGGAAAGATTAATTTAAGGTTTAAGAGAAGGACAAGTTAGGGTTAGGTTAACCTAACAAAGGCAACATTAGAGTTAGTTCGAGTTAGATTACTGTTAGTTTAGGAATATTTTCACGTTAGGGTTAGGTTCAGGAAAGATTGGGGTTATTGTTAGGTTTAGAAGACCTAAATAATTACATCCATAGAATGTGGTTAAATTACTCTGTTGATATAGGAATAGAACATGTGCACTGTGTCAGAGTGTTATTCCATTGTGGGTAGCATTTATTTCGATAAAGTTTCACAGTGTCTTACAGTCATATTAACTGATGACGTTTCGAGCACAATTGATTGCGCAGTAAATATTACTGTATTCAACTATGAAACTTTATCAAAATAATTTTTACCCACAGTGGAATTATACTCTTTTGATATTGCAACCTAAAACAGAACTATGTTTATCACATGTGAGAGGAAAATATCCTCTGTAACACGTTTATACAGTTTCTATGCAATTTTTTCTTAAATATATTTATTCCATGCACAAAATCGCCTCCTTCATGTGATTGGTGCGTTCAAAGTTATTCGCTTGTTGGTAGTTTGTGTCAGCCTGTCAACGGCCGTAATTTTGTATGCTCGTGGGTGAGATAAACAAGTGATTTACTCTCCTGTGATTGGCCAGTTTGTCATTGGAGTTGCGGTAATTTCAGACATCATTTAGCTGCTTGGTTAAGGTAGCGATTTCAAGGAGCGTTTTATCAAGTCAAGTGCATAATTGCCAGAACATACTATTACAGCCCGGGATAAAAATTATATATCAGAGGATTTATTTGCTGAATTCAATGAATTCATCCCATATCAAGGTCTAAGGACTTCGCAGGAGTGTCAAGGATGCAAACAATGCTCCAAAGAGGTGATAACCTCATGCAACTTCAGTTGTCGTTTGACTACTATTTTCAGAGATCCTTAAATAAGTATAAAATACACAGCGGTCAGCTTAGTCATGATGAAAACGGCATGGTTGATGCAGCAAATACGTATACTTATGTATATGTAGGTATACCTACATATACTGTATTCTTGTCACAAAGATCGGCAGGCAGGTATCAAACGTTACAGTAAGCAGTGTAATACATGTAGACCACATGCTTTTATTTGACACAAACAGGATCTCCATTCACTTTCAGAATTAATCAGGAGTTAGTTTGGAATAAGCTAGTTGACTACATCAATACTGCGAGAATACAGTGAAAGTAAGTAAACACCTGATTTATAAGATTAAATGATGCATTTAATCGATATGATTGTATTATTAGTAGTCATCTGTTTAAGCTAATGATGAATTCGTTGCGATAATGCCTGTTATTGTTTTTATAGTCACTATGAACACGAACGTTATTATTAGTGCAGTCAAGACTATTAGTATTTGTCATAAAGCCATTGTCATTTTTTTGAAATCTTTGTACAAGCCTTTGAAACCACCGCATAACTTCATTATAATAAAGGTTTTTGTATTTTCCAATGAATGAAAAACAAAACGATATTGTTTTCACTGACGTTTCGCGATTTAATGCTAATAGCTTTATCAAAGTATTATTAAACCGGAATTTACAAAATCTCAGCATATATATAACAAACAGTTAGGGGGTGAGAAAATAGACATAGGTCAAGTTAAAGGGACATATTGAAAGTAAAAATAGCAATGAAGATAACTAGACCAAATAACAAAGGTAATAGTATGTCTGTTATGATATGAAAATAAAGTTTACTAACTTGATCACCGTTCATCTGTCTGGGGGCATTTTTAGTTGTCCAGTTGGTGAATTGGTAAAGATAACAAAACCATCATGTGTAGATTGTTGGATTTGATAAGTGTATGAGATTATAAAAGCAGCGTGTGTTTACATAATGAAAGTGCTTATCACATTCGTGTTGGTTTTGTCACTTGATGGGGGGGGGCAGGGAGGTGTTGTAACCAGGTCAGATTCTGTTTTCGTCTATCATTCCTATTCAGGCAATTTTGATTCCACTTGATATGAAGTGCTTCTGATATTAGACGTTCTTTGTGATTTCTGAAGTGCTTTTTCTGGATTATTTCAACATTGTCAAAATCAATTTTGTGGCCTGATTCTACAGCATGTAGACCTATGGCTGATGATTTTTCAAGTTTTTGTAGTTCAACAGGATTTGTCGGTGGTCGAAGAGATGCTCTACGGTGTTCATTTCTTCTTATTTTGATTTCTCCCTGGTGATGTTTGTCCAATGTATATTGCATCACATTCCAAGCATTTCATTTTATAGACACAGTTAGATAGATAATCTTTGGGGATTTGGTCTTTTATATGGACAAGGTTGCTTTGAAGTGTGTCTGATGTTTTGAAGAAAACTCTAATGTCGAGTTGATTGAGTACTCTTCTGATGTCGTCTGACGTCTCTGCTCTATATGGAATGACGGCTGTTGATGTCCATGTTTTCGGAATGCGTTTTCGGCCATACTCAATGTCTGTGTTGATTTTGTTAAATAATTTAATCATTTCATGATGCTTCGATGAATCTACTAGATATCGACCAACGATAAATTGCGAAGTCCCTTAAGTTAAGTGAAAACTATTTAGCAACTTACACACATTGTTTGCAAACTGATTACTTGTAAATGCTTATCAAGAAAAATTTTTTATTCAAATCATGCATGTACTACCCAAGTTATTAATGCTCTTCTTAGAACTTTTCAAGCTTATGGAGAAACATATATGTGCTGTTACGCAGATGGAACCTATTGACAGTAACGGAGGACTACTCATTTGAATTATCTGTGCATTTGGAATCTAATTTTTGTTTAATAAACAATTTTTCAATGGATCTGTGTTCCTTCTGTTGTAATGCGATTGTGTTCCAGTAACATAAGTAGCACATCCTAAGGTAGGAATTGAGGGTAAACTGTTAGGAGTAAATGCGGCGTCTGGGAAACTTTTGTTCACGCGATTAGTTGAACAGATAGTAACGTACCGTGTTTTGTGGCTGCGAACCGTAGGCATTCTGTTTTTAATTATTACGATAACCGTAGCTGCCCTTAGTTACACATATCGAACAGTATAGGTGCATTATTCCGATAAGTAGAAATCACAAGTACACTATCTCAGGTAGATCTACTTTTCACCTTGTGAATATGAATCCGAAGTCAGTTAATAAGTTCCTACCAAGACGATAGATAACTCTAAGCGCTTATAATCTCAATGTTTTCTTTTACAAGTAGACGCCGTAACTTTATTACGGTACGACACAGTCTTTTTTATCAATAAGCCTCTCTGAATATCTAATTTCACTTAGAATTTCTAAGATCACGTCATATACTCCGTACCTCACAACTTACACAAGGGCTAGAAATCAGTTTAATTAAGTAATAATAATGTATATTTTCATATAAACATATTGGTCTAAGCATGAAAACTATCACGTTTCCTATGAAAATATAGCTTTCTTCAAACATTGGTGCTGTTGTGTTTTTAATCGAAGCAACCAGACTTAAAGCAAGCAGCAAATATGAACAAAGAGCAAGTTTTATCTTTTATAAAGGTCTAGGTAGTTAAGGTCAGATAGAGTATAATAGTGCGTAAATAAAAAGATTATTATGAGGTAGGTAAGTGATATTTAAGTGAGGAGTCAATTCAAAGATCTGGAAGATTAGAAGCCATAGAACAAACTGACCTGTAAGGTGCCTCACGAATTTCTGTAGGGCCCAGTGGGTAGCATCTTGACAAGAAGCTGAACAGGCTTGTAGATGATAGGAGCAAAAGCACTTTTTTTAGATCTGTACAACCCTTATTATTACATTTTTTGTTGAGGGTCCAGGCTAATATTTAATTCTCGAGCTGTCCGAAAATGCATGTTGCTGTCCTAAAGACTGGAGCAATTCACAGTTGTGACCACTACCACATCTGGTGATCAGCATGCGCCACCCTCCCTCCTTTTTTGATGTTAAGCTCTGAGATGTTATTGTCAATAGGTGTAGTTGCAGCATTGCATTGCCTTGAGCCCGTCCCAATCATACAGCATGCTGTACATTAATAACTTTCATGACAAGCGCTTCTCATTAGGTCACCAGATACATCGATACCTGAGGATATTCTTAGCAGTATCACCTTTGATACATGCATACATGTAAAAAAGTATTTTTTATAAACGCCTAGGAAATTGATTTTAATTTAAGAAGTATAAGGTATAGAAGGAGCTAGTAATACAGCAACTAAGTTGTAGTCTATTTAGCAGAGTAAAATGTGTAGTGGAACAATTGCTGATAAAATTATGTATAATGATCCTGAAGAAACAAATGATTATCATAACGTACGCATTAGATATTGGAAAGTAACCCTTCAACTTATATAGTGTTAAAACTACTGCGAAATATCATAGAAATTATTATTATATTATTATTTCCTTTAGTTCCTAGAGGAACATAGGGCTTCAGCTGTACGTCTCCATTGCGTTCGGTTCTCTGCTAGAGTTTTCACCTGGCTCCAAGTCTGCCCACATGCTTTCATCTCCTCTTCACATGATCTCCTCCAGGTCACCCTTGGACGACCAACTCGTCGCTTCCCTTTCGGGTTCCACTCGAGGGCTTGTCTAGTGATGTCACTTGCTGGTTTCCTCAGAGTGTGGCCAATCCATCTCCATTTTTCCTGCCTATTTGTTTCACAATCGGTTCCTGGTTGGTTCGCTCCCAGAGATCTCTATTGCTGATCTTTTCTGGCCGGCCATCTGATCTTGAGTATTGAGCGAAGACATTTGTTAATGAAGGTCTGTAGCTTGTTTGAGGTGCTTTTTGTGACACGCCAAGTCTCTGATCCGTATAGTAGTACTGACTTCACATTGGAGTTGAAAATCCCGATCTTATTTTTGACGCTGAATGATGTTGACCTCCACACAGACTTGAGAGTAATGAAAGCTTGCCTTGCTTTCCCGATCCTTGCTTTGATATCCTCGTCAGTTCCGCCTGTAGTTGAAACGATGCTTCCCAAGTAGGTAAAGGAGGTAGTTTCTTTCAGGTTCTTTCCATTTATGCTGATTGCTGTCTGTTGTTGTTGTTGTTGGCCAGGGATCTTCATCACCTCTGTTTTATCTATGTTCACTTGGAGTCCTATCTTTGATGCTTCTTCTGCCAACTTGTTACTTTTCACTTGCATATCTTCCAGTTTGTGGGAAATCAGGCATATATCATCGGCGAAGTCCAGATCCTCCAAGTTCTTTGTGTGAGTCCATTTTATACCTGTTTCCTCATTGCCCGCTGTTTGTCGCATTATCCAGTCTACTGCAACCAGGAAAATCATTGGCGATAGTAGGAAACCTTGTCTTACTCCTGTCCTCACTTCGAAGGGTTCCGTGAGCTTCCCGTTGTGGATTACTTGGCATGCAGCGTTGTCATACAACTGTTGGATGAGATGTATAATTGTCGGCGGCACCCCGTAGTAGCGAAGTAGTTGCCAAATCACCTCTCGATCGACGCTGTCGAAGGCCTTTTCAAAGTCGATGAAGTTGAGATAGAGAGGTGACTGCCATTCCAAACTTTGTTCAATGATGATCCGTAGTGTGGCGATTTGATCAATACATGACTTGTTACTCCTGAATCCAGCTTGTTCTGGTCGAAGTTTTTCATCCAGGGCTTGTTTGATCCTTTCAAGGATGATGCGGCTTAGTATTTTGCTTGGGATGGACAGGAGCATAATTCCGCGCCAGTTCTTGCATTGACTTAAGTCTCCTTTCTTTGGTAGTTTGAATAGGTATCCTTACTTCCAATCCTCGGGTACTTTGCCTTCTTTCCACACCTTCTCCAGTAGTGACGTCATCAAGTCTGCTGTTGTCTCTGGGTCCACTTTCAATGCTTCTGCTGGGATTCCATAGAAATTATACGTTTTAGAAAAGTATATGAGAAAAGGTGGTTATTGGCTGAGTAAAGTGATTTCGACACAAAAAATAGCAATGTTTTATTAACTGTATATACATATGTAAAATATCAAAAGATGTGGTTGCTAATGTAATTGTTTCTAGAAATACTTGTATTAACATAACTCATTGAAGAATATACAGAAAGGAAAATCAGTAAATTATTTAAACGTTCGCTGCGTAAGAAGTAGAGCCGAGTTATATGTAACTGACTAAGCTGAAGACTGGATCGGCTTTCATTTACCATCTTACCAACAGTTGTGCTCTTTTAGACAAGCTAGGGTGGACATGTTAACGTGTCTTTCTAGGCTCCGTTTGAACCCATCGGGGTTTTCACAACATCTAATTTCAGATGGTAGTTGGTTCCAAAGAGTGCAATATTTAATGGTGAAAGAGTTTTTCCTAATGGATTTTCTGTGGGTAGCCACCTTCACAAGGTAGTCGTGGTTTCGCAGCTGATATGGTTTGATATTTTCCTACGTTATGAATGAGTTACTATGACAATGTTTCCTAGACTTTGAATGGTAGAAATAAGTTGCACTTCACTCTCCTTAACCACAGAGGTTCTAATTTCAGACGCAAACACCTGTCAGCATATTCCACTTGTTGGTTAAACCCTATTATGCGTTTCGTTAGGAATTTCTGAACACTTTCGATTTATTTTCGGTCTGCAGACCTTAGGTTACTATACAGGAGAGCACAATATTCAAGTTTGGGGCGGATACATGTTCTATATATAGCTAATCTTGCTTCTTGGGTGTAGAAGTTACGCAGTACAAAGCCAGGTAGGCGTTTACGGTCGGACACAACCTTATTTGCATGATCAGAAAAGGTTAGATCTGAGTATGTTATGCCGAGATCTGTGACTGTGTTCAGTTTCGAGAGGAGCTTACCGTACATATATAGACACATTCTCGGTTTCCAGCGTCCAAGGTGGGTTACACCGCACTTGTCTGGGTCGAAAGTCAGTTGCCACTTTTCGCTACAATCGCCTAGATTGTTTAAGTCATGCTGGATTTTGCTTTCGACGCTCTTATCATCGTACCCGTAATCATATACTATCTTGAGATCATCTGCAAAGAGGTATGGCTTGCCATACTTGATCACAGAGACTATGTCACTTATGAATAAGAGGAATAGAATAGGGCTAAGAACGCTACCCTGTATAACACCAATAGTTATCGGCTTTGATGAAGACAGCTGGTGGTTGATTTTGACTAACTGCTCTCTTTCCGTGAGAAAAGAATTTATCCATTTGAGAAGTTTTCCGGTTGTTCCGTAGGGTTGGAGTTTTGTTAGGGATCTGGTATGTGGGGCTTTATCGAAGGCCTTGCTAACGTCGAGTAATAATAACATAAGTCCATTGGACTTAAACCACTTGCTGATGTTCAACACAAATCTATTAATTTTGGAGCAGTCAGTCTCGGAAGTGATAGGCAGTGATACAGTCAGATCATCCGCATATTTGACAAAGTTAGTTTCGTTTAAATATATATTTTCCTATCAATGTAGGACACACCAGTTGTACAGGCATGGATAAGTATTATTTAAATTACATGAATTTGATTTATAGTGAAATTACATGGTTGCTGTCCTCTCTGACATCAGTTAGTGAGCACATTCTGATAGTTAGTCGTTCAATGGAGCACATAAAGAAATATCGAAATATTGTCTTCGCATTAACAAAAAACCCAAGTACGTGTCAGATAAATTACAAATATTTGGGGAAAAAATAAAGCTTGAAGTCAATTCCTCCATACAACTTTGTTATATGCGGCATCGTATCTTGTTTTATGTTCATATTGGGTATTAATTTAAAATGAATGATTAATTTTTATGATTTTGACATTTTTTTGCAAGTAATACCAGATGTGAATTCAACTGAATGCAGATTAATATTGGTCAATTTCAAGCAGATTTGTTTTACTGCACTCTAGTCACCCATTGCCCGCCATTTGTCACAGCATGGTTGCTCCGTACGAGTAAGTCGATAAACGCGTAGAAAGCTATATAAAAACCATTTTAGATCGTTGACAGTGCTTGTATAAGATGCTGTACAGCGTCTTGTTATGGTGACAGTGGATTTCATCAAGGATGCTGAGCCATTACTAGCCAAACCTTGAGGGATAATATATGAGTAAGTGACTTCAATTGTTTCTCAGCTTCAGTCGGAATGTAGATCAATGCAACTTGTACTACAAAGTAAATACAACAGAAATGTATCAGAGGACAAAGAAAAAGTATGTGGAGTCGAAAATATTTGTTTATATTCGTTGTATATTGTAATTTGATGAGCAAAAATTTGTTTCTACTATGTCTTTTTATGCATTTATGCTACTAGTTTATTTATAGTCTTTAGAGAAGTAAGGGTATTTAAGCGCGTTTAGGTACTGTAGTAGACTAATAGTTGATTCGTTCTAGGAATAAATAGTTTATTTATATAGTCAGTAGAGTGAAATAGTGTGTACAGAGAGCGTTTGAAACTTAAAACTGTATTGCAGTTCCTGATATCTAGGGGCAGATTGTTCCATATTTTAGAATACATGACTGTGAAGAAGTTTACGCGGAGTGTTGACTTAAAGGCTTTTATTGTCACTGTGCAATTTTGGTTACGCAGATCGTAAGAGCCTTCTTGTGTGAATTGTATGTCCTTAATGTCTGAGAATGATATTTTGTGCAGGACCTTATAGACGAATACTAGGTTTATAATTAGTCGTCTTGTCCAGAGTGGGTCAAGTTGTAGAATCATGCACCGTGAGATGTAGTCTTTCTTACATTCGTAGCCAAGTAGTTTCGAGGTAAAATATCGTTGGATACTTTCAATTCTTAGCTTTTCACGTGTGTGAGTGTTGCTAATAATAATAAATGGACAGTATTCTAGTAGTGGCCTAACACAGGTTTTGTACAGAATGAGCTTTGCTTCATTGTCGTGAAAGTTCCTGAGTATGCATCCTAAGAGCATCCTCGACTTTTGAGTCTGTGATGCCACTTGCTCAGAGAATGTTAGGTTACTCGAGTACCTCAGACCTAGGTCAACGACACTTTGGAGTTTGGTTAGGTTAGCCGATTGAAGCGTTAACTTTATGTCGACTGAGGGTGCACCGAAGCAGATCCAGCCACATTTTTTAAGGTTAAATTGGAGGTTCCATAAAGACGACCAAGCAGTCACTTTATCTAGTTCTTTTTGTACAACATTCTGGAAGTACCCTAGGTCATCAGATTGGAATGTATAAGCTACTTTGAGGTCATCTGCAAAGATGAATGGTTTCCCATGAGAAAAGCAAGCGCATATGTCGTTAGTATATAGGGTAAATAGAAGGGGTCCAATGACACTACCTTGTACTACACCAGAGGTGATTGGGCTAGGTTTCGAAGTTATAGATCCGAGTTTAACTATTTGGGACCTATTGTTAAGGAATGATTTAAGCCATCCTAATAGTGGGTCACGTATTCCTAAGGATTTCAGCTTATGCACTAGTAGTAAGTGGTCGACACGGTCAAATGCCTTTGAGATGTCAAAGTAGATGACAATTACTAGTTATCGTCTATCACGACTGCTGGTCACAAAGTTAAAGAAGTCTAAGTGGCATGTTAAACAAGATCTGGATTTTAGGAATCCATGTGGGTTCGGACTTATAATGTTGCAACTAAGCTTATGCTTCATTAGGTTGTGTTTAACTAGTCTCTCCATAATTCTAGATGCTATAGGTGTGATATTAATTGGCCTGTAGTTACTGACGTCTGTTTTCGAGCCAGATTTGTGTTTAGGCATAATAAACGTTGTTTTCCACACATCAGGGTAAGTTTGGGTTTCTAAGGACATTGTGAATATTTTAAGTAGTAGTAAGGGAATGTCAGGGCCACCATATCTATAAAAATAGGATGATATGCCGTCAGTACCGAAACCTTTTGAGCATTTTAGGGTTCTTATAGTTTGTTTGATGTTAGTATAGTTAAATTCAACAGTACTAATTAAGTTTGGTGTGTGTGGAGATGGAGTTTGTGCCACATTAGTAGCAGGGTGTATATTGAGTAACTGGACTGTGGGCTTAAGGTAGTTACCTGCAAAAGTTGAGTTAAATAATTCACACATGTCTGCGGAATTAGTACATAGCCTACCTTTGTCTATGAGGAGGGAAATGCTGTGATTTTTGCGATTCATTCGCTTCTTTAAGATTTCCGTGAGTGCATACACTCTAGCAGGACTGGCTACTGCTATGCGTTCTTCGTTTCTCATACGGAAATCTCGAGCTTGTGAGATGGAACTAAGTGTGTTAAGTATTAAACCTAGTGTGCCAAAGTCGTGGAGTTTGAAGTAACTTGTTGAGAGTTTCTTCAGTTTCATACGATCCTTTGGTTTTATGAATGACTTCCTATGTGGGGAAAGCTCAAGTGTTTGGAGTGGAATGACAGCATCTAAGCATGTGTTCGAGTTATGGTAGAAGATGCTCAGAGCTCTCGAGAGGTCATCAGTAGTGAAGTATTCGCTCCATTCGGAGGATCTTAGCACTGATTCTACTAAGGTCCAGTTTGCCTTACTATAGTTCCTATATAGTACTTGTTGTGAAGTGGAGGTATGAGCTGCATTGCTATTCAGTGGAAGTGGCAGAGCACACATTACTGTTTTGTGGTCACTACCTGAAAACTTAGAACCCACTAAGATTGAGAGGGGGCTTATATCGTGACAGAATATTAAGTCTAGTACATTGTCACCTCTTGTAGGGATAGTGACAGTTTGTTTCCAGCCGAATATGTCCAGTGTCCCTAAGAGCTTGTCGTATTTAGTTGGCCCTTTTAATAAGTCCCAGTTGATTTCGGATAGGTTGAAGTCTCCACATATGATCTTATGCTCGTATGGAAGAGTGGATACTTGCTCCAGTACATTTATAAGTTGTGTCTCGTAATCACTAAAGGTGCCAGGTGCTCTGTAGATACATCCTATTAGTAGTGTAGCACTTTTGAAGTGTACGTTGACCCATAGGGTGTCGTGCATGTCATTGAGTTCCCTATTTTCTAGCTGTAATACAGTAAATGTGTTCAGGAAGTACATTAGGCAGCATCCTCCCTTACCACTCTTCCTGTCACAGCGAAAGTGTATGTACCCTTCGATGCTTATCTCTTCGTCTGGTATATTGGAGTGACACCAGGATTCGGTAATAATGATTATAGGGGGTTTGTATACCAGCGTGTGTGCCCTGAGCATCGGTAGTTTGTTAAGGATAGATCTAGCATTAATAAGTATTAAGTAGAGTTGAGATTTGAAGTAGTGTTTGAAGTGTTTAAGCTCGTCAATAAGGTTCAAGTGTGGATCGGCATCCGCTGTTTCCGCGTGGCATATATATATATATTTAATCCTGTTTATACAGGAATATACCAATTGTACAGGCATGGATAATTTATTATATAAATTACACATGTTTCGATGTATGTTGAATTTACAGTTTATTTTTTCTTTCTGACATTAGAGTCAGTCAGAACAGTCTGCAAAATAGTCTGTCTGTGTAACACATAAAGAGATATAGAAATATTGTCCTCGCATTAACAAAAAACCCAGACATCAGATGAATGTAACACAAATATCTAGGAAAAATAAAGCTTGAAGTCAATTCTCCTATATAACTTTGTTGTGAACAGCATCCTTGAGATAAAGTTTATTGATGTATTATGTTGAGATCAGTGATATATTTATTCCATTTTTTTCGGTAGTCTAATCGTAGTTTTATAATAGGAAAGAAATTTGATCTTTGATACGAAAATTAGATAAGGTCATGTTAGATTGTTTTACTGCATCAAATGGGGCCGAGGTCGATTCCAGAACTATCCATTTGCGCCATTTGCGTCAGCATGGCAGACTGTACATGTAAGTTGAGTAATACATTGAAAACTGCTTGAAAACCAGTTGTTTCTTTATATCAGATCAAGAATATTCCTTGTACAGAATGTTGGCCAGCGTTTTCAAATGGTAGCATCGGATCGTTCATGGAATTTGAGTTTGAATTTACTTAAATGGTCATTTCAGTTTTAAACGTTGGGTTGTTCGACCTCGACCAGGAATTATATATAGAAGAGTACGCTCAGCAGCAGGATAGCAGAAAGAGAAAGTATGTGAACATGGAAAGAAGATTAATATTTTATGTATATATAGATGTTTATAAATGTATATCATTGTATAGTAAACACTAACTATAATCTAGTTGTTCTTTCATGTATTTCTGCGAAGTCTTAAAGTTTATTTAGTGTCATAATATTTAGAAATGAGTCTAAGTGTTGTAGTGTTCTAATAGCTAATGCGTTTTAGAAATAAGTGGTGCGGTGTGATTGGCATAGTCATTGGGATGAAGTAGTTTATAAAGCAAGCGTTTGAAAGTTATAATAGAGTGACAGGTCCTTACTTCTGGGGGTAAACTGTTCCAGATCTTAGAATACATGACTATGAAGAAGTTTGCACGGAGTGCTGTCTTACAGTTTTTCCTAGATACTGTGTACGTTTGGTTACGAAGGTTGTAAGAGCCTTCCGGTGAGAGCTGTATCTCCTTACTGTCTGAGAATGATATTTTATGCAAGATTTTAAAGAAGAATGTTAGGTTAATGCTGAGTCGTCTCATCCAGAGTGGGTCGATACCTAGAGTTATACACCTTGATGTGTAGTCCTTTTCGCAGTCAAATCCTAGTAGTTTAGACGTGAAGTATCGTTGGACACTTTCTATTTTAAGTTTGTCACTTGCGCGAGTGCTGCTGAGAATAAATGGACAATATTCAAGTAGTGGTCTGACACAAGTTTCATATAATAATAGCTTCGCCTTGTAGTTGTGGAAATTCCTGAGTATGTATCCTAAGAGCATCCTCGATTTACGCGTCTGTGTCGCCACTTGCTCAGAAAATGTCAAGTCACTAGAGTACCTGAGTCCTAGGTCAACAACACTTTGGAGTTTAGGCAAGTCAACAGATTCAAGTACCAGTTTGATACTTATTGAGGGTGCACCGAAACAGATCCAACCACAATTTTTAAAGTTGAATTTTAGGTTCCATGTGGAGGACCATGCAGTTACTCTATCTAGTTCTTCCTGAACAGCTTTCTGAAGGTCTCCTAAGTCATCACAGTGGAATGTGTAAGCTACTTTAAGATCATCTGCAAAGATGAATGGTTTGCCTAGTGAGAAACAGCTGCATATGTCGTTGACATATAGAGTGAAAAGAAGGGGGCCTAAGACGCTACCTTGAACTACTCCAGAAGTGACTGGACTAGGTTTATAGTTTACAGACCCCGTCTAACTACTTGGGACCTATTGTTAAGGAATGATTCAATCCATCCTAATAATGGGTTACGTATTCCTAAGGAGTTCAGCTTATTTATTAGAAGCAAATGGTCAACGCGGTCAAAGGCTTCGGAGATGTCGAAGTAGATGACTAGTACTAGTTGTTGTCTGTCTCGGCTGCTAGTTATATAGTTAAAGAAGTCAAGGTGACACGTCATGCATGATCTGGATTTTAGTAATCCATGTTGGTTGGGACTTAGAATATTGCAGCTGAGCATATGTTTGAGAATATCATCTTTAACTATTCTTTCAATGATTCTAGATACTATGGGTGTAATATTGACTGGCCTATAGTTGTTGACTTCAGTTTTCGATCCGGATTTGTGTTTAGGTACTATAAATGTGGTTTTCCATTTATCTGGATAGGTTTGGCTTTCTACGGACATTGTAAAGATCTTAAGTAATAAAACGTAAATGTCAGAACCACCGTGTTTATAAAAATACGATGGCAAGCCGTCAATACCAACGCTAGAGCACTACAGCTTTTAAGAGTATTAATGGCTTGGTTAATATTACAATAAGTGAAAAGAACTGCACTGATTTGTTTCAGCATTGAAGAAGAAGGCAGTTCCATTGTAGATTGTGAACCGAGAAGTGGACTTGTGGGCTTAAGGTAGTTAGCTGCAAACGTCTCGTTAAACAGTTCACACATGTCTGCATGGTTGCTGTATAGTTTGCCCTTGTTTATAAGGAGAGGAATTTTATGACTTTGGCGATTCATTCGTTTCTTTAGGATTTCTGTGAGAGCACCTACTCTGGTGGTGCTGGCTATTGCGGTGCATTCTTCATTTCTCATACGAAAGTTATAAGCTTGTGAGATGGAGCTAAGAGTGCTAAGTATTGACCCTAGTGTACTAAAGTCGTGTCGTCTGAAGTAACTTGTTGACAGTCTCTTCAGTTTTCTGCCATCCTTTGGCTTTATGAATGACTTTCTATGTGGGGAAAACTTTAGTGTTTGAAATGGGATGACAGCATCTAAGCATGTGTTTGAGTTATAGTAAAAGATGTCTAGAGCCTTCGAGAGGCTATCAGTATAGAAGTACTCTCTCCATTCTGAGGATCTTAGCATTGATTTCACTAGAGTCCAGTCTGCCTTACTGTAGTTCCTGTAAGTTATTTGTTGTAAAGTAGGCGTAGGGGCTGCATTGCTACTTGGTGGAAGTGGCAGTGCACACAGCACTGTTTTGTGGTTGCTTCCTGAAAATTCAGAACCTACTAGGGTAGAAAGGGGACCTATATTGTGGCAGAAGGTTAAGTCTAGTACGTTATTACCTCTTGTAGGGGTAGTGACAGTGTGTTTTCAGCCAAGTATATCCAGTGTGCCTAAGAACTTATAAAATTTAGTTGGGCCTGTGGGTATATCCCAGTTGATTTCTGGTAAGTTAAAGTCTCCACATAGGATCTTATGATCGTAGCGTAAGGTGGATAATAGCTCCAGAGTATTAATAAGTTGGGTCTCGTAATTACTTAAGGTGCCAGGTGCTCTGTAGGTGCATCCAATTAATACTGTTGCGTTATTTAAGTGTAAGTTAACTCATGAAGTCACAGATATTTTAGGTGTACTACTTTCTAGCTGTGGTACAGTAATTGCATTCAGAAAGTACATGAGACAACCCCCTCCCTTACCACCTTCCCTGTCACACCGAAAGTGTGTGTAGTTATCTAAGCTTGTCTCTTCATCCGGTTTGTTCGAATTACACCAAGATTCAGTGATGACAATTATAGGGGGTTTGTATATTGCTGTGAGTGCTCTGAGCATCGGTAGTTTATTTAGAACAGATCTAGCATTTATGAGGATTAGGTAAAGATGAGATTTGAAATAGCATCTGAAGTATTTAAGTTCGTTAATCAGCCCCGAATATGGTTCAGCACCCAGTAGTACTGTTTTCGGAGAAGAATTAAGCGTTGGAGTACTGGATTTGCTATAGGCTAAGGCATTTTTATTTTTAGTTAAGCCAGAAACGTGGGTAGGGATCTTTATTTGACCTAAACTTGTGCATGTATCAAGTGTGCTTGATGGATGCGGGTGAACTAGACTGTTCCTATATTCATGCAAAGGGGGAGCCAGCACTAGCGGTTTAGGAGTTTTAACATCCTTGCCAGCCGTTTTTTCAACGCTGACGAGGACGCAGGGGATAAAAATGATTGGGACCTTGTGAAGACCATGATTTATTATTCCACCTATTGTTTGGTACCAGTTGTGTCCTTGTATGGGTTCCGTGTGTACTGCTTTGTGGGTTAGTTCCCAGCAGACTTGTACCATATATCCGATCAAAATTTATTTGTTCCATACTGTGAATGCCCTGAGTTGTTGGTGGTCGAGTTCTGACTATTGCCACTTGTACTATTGGGGGTGGCATTGTTGTGACGTTGGTTATCAGTGTGTGCCATGGTGCTATTTCGCACGTTGTGGGTGCCAATACTATTGACCGTGGGGAATGTGGGCTTATTTATACTGCCATTGTTGTTGTGGCATGAATTCGGGTCATATTCTCCTTATTTTTACCAATGGACTTATGGCTAGGAGAGGACAGGGTCGACTTTCGGGGGATTTTGACATTTTTTCCGGGATTATTTGGTGACATGTCTATATCTACGGTGATAGGTGGTATAGTTTTATTGGCTATTTGATTACAAATTAGTGGCCTTTCTGTTGGTGTCGCTCTCTGAGAGGATAATTCTGTGTGGTTTGAGAGGGATGGCGCGGTGAATTCTAAGGTATCTCTCAAAGGGTTGGGTGAAATGGCTGCTTGCAATGGCCTATTGTTTATTCCACAATTAGACTCAGTGAGATAATTATATACGCGCCTTTCTATGACTGTCTTGTCCACCACAATCTTTATTAGTTTGTAATTTCTGGCTTGAGATAGGGTGTGTTGGGAGTGGATGAATTTTCTGGCCTCTGCCGGTGTTTCGAACTGAAAACGAATAGGGCAACACTTTTCATGTTGACTCTTCTTCAGCCTGTAGCACTTAGTCTTGGAGTTGGGCATTTTCGCCTCACTAAGTAAGATGTGCTGTACCCTATTCAGTGCCTCACTGTCCGGAACGTTGTAGACAATTGCACTCAGTTTAGCGTCGAGTTGTTTCGTTACTTCTGTAGTAACAAAGTTAATGAGTTTATCTACCTTGGTTACCGATTCTGCATCAAGTTTGTTAAGGTCTACAGTTTTCATCAGAATAGTTAAAGGTGTCAGTTCACAGACCTGCGATCTGATATCGCTGATCTCGTCTGATAATTTGGATATCTTGGTATTGTTTTCCGAATTTCCACCATTTACTGACTTATTGTTTTTTATTTCTCTTAAATAGGCCTTAAGTTCTCCTATAGACAACTTTAGAAGTTCTATTTCTGAAGATAGTACTAAAACAGAGCTTGATGGCTGGAGTTTTTCGATAAGCACATAAGGTGTAGGGAGGGGTTTTGTACGACAAGAAGGTACTGAATTTTTAGGAGTAGTGCTAATACTAGCTGTCAGGACAGTTTTATCCTCAGTTCCAGCTCGACGCTTACGACATACAAGTGAGTTATGTGGCTCACTATAACCATCTGTAGGGAGTGTGTTGCTTGATGTAGCAATCAACAACTTAAAATTAGTCATCAGGTTTACAGGGGATTGAGTTCGTTGCTTTTTACTTTGATTAACCATAACTATTTGATATGAGAGTTAATGGTTATAGGTATGGAGGTAGTATAGAACTTGTGTAAGGATTACAACAAGATAAATTTTTTGTAACGAATTACGCAAAACTTTAACGCAATTTTTGGACGTACGTCGAAACATTTTCCGTGTACTCTTGTACCCGGCAACCTTTGATGTTATGGGGACATATTAATGGAGTGCCCTCTGAAAATATTCTTAGATACTGGTGCGTCCGTCTCTCTCGTAAAGGCTTCCTTCCTTCGACGCTTGCCCCAGTACTTACCCCCAGTAACCACTGACAATGTCGTGACGACGGTTAACGGTGCTAGACTAGAAGCTCGATCTGCTACCGATCTACAGCTGCGCCTTGGAGACCCAAATGCGCGCCATCAGTTTCTTATCTATGTCCAGATTACATGGGAACTTATCCTAGAGGTAGACTTCCTGACGTCACACCACACTCCTATACATATCACCCATTCTCGAGTCACAATTGATTTCGTCACTATATCCTTATATAGCCCTCAGCAACCGATGTCTTCTGCGTCAAAGTCATCAGTGTCTACCATCCTAAATCAAATTTCGGTTGATCCATCCGCTCCTGCTCCCTTTCGAGGGCGAATGCTGGAATTAATTGATGAATACGCCAATGTGTTTGATGATGCGGGTAATCTGGGACGCACGGGTGTTATTCAGCACCGTATCGATACAGGCAGCCATCCGCCTGTGCGTCAACCACTCTGACGGATCCTCGTGCATTGCCAGCCTCAGCGCCACACCCTGATACAAGATATGTTGGAAAAAAGATCATTGTACCTTCATCCTCCCCGTGAGCGTTACCCATCGTCTTAGTCAAGAAGAAGGATGGCTCCCTTCGAATGTGTATTGACTATCGTAAACTGAATGCTGTAACCAGACGGGACGCTTTCCCGGATCCACGTATCGATGCAACTCCTGAAGCACTTGCTGGCTCACCGTACTTCTCCACATTAGATCTAGAGTCAGGCTACTGGCAAGTAGAGGTGCACCCGACGATTGCCCGAAGACGGCCTCTATCCTACTGAGTGGCCTCTACGAATTCTGAAAAATGCGCTTCGGACAGTGCAGTGCCCCGCCACATTCCAACGCTTGATGCAAATAGTCCCTGACAGGTTAGTTCCACACAAGTGTCTCATCTATCTTGACGACATTATTGTATACGGGAGGTCACCAGAGGATCATATGGATAACCTACGGTTTGTTCTTACCAGGTTCAGAACAAATGGCTTAAAGTTGAAACCGGCTAAATGTTCATTCTTAGAGAGGGCAGTCACATTTTTGGGCCACCGAATTTCACCAGATGGTATCCAAACAGACCCAGAGAAAACGCGTCTCATCTCAAAATGGCCTACACCACAGCCCCATAAAGACGTCCGAAGCTTCCTAAGGTTGGCTTCGTACTACCGACGTTTCGTCCCCGAGTTCGCCACCCTAGCCTCGCCTCTGCATCGCCTGACAGAAAACAGCCGTAATTTCCTATGGGCCAACGAATGCTTTGAGGGATTTTGAATTCGATGAATTTCACAGGCGCTATGACATCATTAACAGGCTGCATATTGTCACAGAAATTTTTAAGAACTTGCTCTAAGGAATCATTAGTAAAGTAGGAATGCCAATTAGAATATCTAATCAAGTCCTGATACAGGTACCAATCAACATGTGTGTATAGTCTCATAGGTGTCCGACTAACTTCGTTTTTGTGTATAATTTGTGGAGAAATTTTAAACGAACACGCTACTATTTTATGATCCCTACCTGGGAATTCACGTCACACATGAATCGTAGATGGTGCTACGTTGATCGTGAATAGAAGATCAGTAATATTAATAATAATAATAATAGTATATTCTCATTTTGTACACGAGGGACGCCAGTATACAGGCATCATCAATAAAAGGAGTACTGGACAGCTGCTATTTCATCCCAGTTTCGGAATCATCGGCAGTACGAACCCACTGGGATTCGAACCCAGGACCTTCCGGTTACAAGGCAAGCTGGCTCGTATACCATTCAGCCACTGGGACCCTTAGCGGACCTAGTGGGTACATTTATATGTTGCGTTCATCCTCCTGTGATGATGAAATTAAGAAGATTATCATACCTCGACGGTCCTCGAAGTGTGCGCCATGATATATCAGGCATATTGAATTCACCTTCAATTACATTAGAGGTGAAGGGAAGATTGGAAGCAACATTACATATGTTGCTGAGTACGTTATCGTATTCGCGGTCAGATGATGGCGGTCGGCATACACAACCTATAAGGATAGGTTTACTTCTGAAAACTTTTATTTCGACTCACACCAAGTCATTAAGTTGTGACAGAATAGGGTGACTAAAATGCGTCGCACAAGTGGATTGTTTAACGTATTTAAGTGTTCCACCCCACGATCTCTTTCTCTATCCCCTCGAAAAAGACTGTACCTATCAATCCGAAAGCTATCATCCGTAATATCACTAGAGCAACAGGCTTCAGTGATCATGATGAATGACGGATTGCATATAGAGGCTAACGTACATAATGCTAAGTGTTTGTTAAGAACTGATCTAGCATTTATGAGGATGACGGGTAGACCTTGACTACGTGGTTTAGTGCATGGACGATATCGTAGTGAAATACTTTATGATTATCGCCTGAACACGTGCAGTCGTTATCGGACTCATTACTTACTACCTTTTGATCACTGGAGACGTTTTCTTCAAGCTGATACTTAGGGATGGGTTGTGAAAAGTCACTCGTGCGTAGTTGGTCGTTTAGATATTGCGTGCTATTAGAGATACTAGTATGAAAATCTGGATTATTACTGTTGGTATTAGGTGTGTATGAGGTGTTTGCTATCTGCCGGGGAAGAAGCAGTTTCCCTGTTGTAAGCTCTTCGCCATGCCAGCAATGAATTGGTCTGATATCAAGTTATTTTTCATTATTCGCGTAAGTCTCTGAAGAATTTCGGTTATTCATTCTCCTCAAACTGAGCACAATAAGACAGTGTAATAGATTTATTCTTATTTGCCTTAGAATTTTTACTGCCATTTATTAGTCTCAAACGAAACTCTAAGTATCGTCTCATCAGCTGTTTTGATGACTAAAGCTTTCTGTGTAACACATTAGGAGAATGATGTCAAAACACTGAACCCTCAGACCACTGAAGGTGCTCTTGCCACTCACACTTTGGGGTAGTGGAATCATTCAAAGTGAAGTGTTGTTTGGAGACCTCGGGACTACAGGTGTGACCACTGTTGTGAGATTTGAACTGGATATTACAGTCTTCCCACAAGTCGTACATTTGCTCCTTGTATTCTGCTAAATGATGGTGGAATATACACAACGATAAAAACGAAACTTATACGACTACATTTCGATGGTAAAATACCAAGATATATCACCTGCTAAAATTTCATTTTGAGTTTCTCATTCTGTACATGAGGCCTCCATATTATATCGGTGTATAAATAATGAACGCGACAACGCTATCAGCAATTATTTATCTGCCCACAAATGACTTATTTTGGTGAGCGATTGCACCACGAATATCCAATTCACTGGGTTTCTAACGTTTTTGCTTGGTCTTTCTACATCAAGAAAAAATATATTGTTACTCTTTCCTCGAGTGGATTTTCACCCTCTCTATCTGTGCGATATTGGGTTTGCACTAAATAACGACTTTTTAAAAAGATGGTGGAGATCACCGTTAATCATCTTGAGCATTTTTCCATTTCTTTGTTCGACAGAAGCTGTTATGAACGGAATACCCAACTACTAATTCTGAAAATTGCCGAACTATTGGTTTGAACTCTTGCTTCGGTGTTTCAGAGGTAGAATGCCCTTTGGAAAATCATGCGGTCGAGATGTCAATCACAGGCCAATACATCCTTAAACCTTGCTTGCACTCAAGTGTTGCGCGCGACGTCAGCAATCTCACCCAATGCTACTGGAACACTAAAGCTCAAAGATTTTACATAGAAAGTTTCTTGAATCACGGAAAACGTTTTCGGAAGATAAATCATGGAGAAAATGCTTTGCCCTAATCGTTTCTTCCACAGCAACATATCAATTAGTAGAATCTACAGTGATCCACTTTATTCTTAAATATTTTGGTAGTATTCACGATCATACCTACATATTGTCAGGATTTAAAGCATTTTTTACGTTTTAACGGTACTAAAAGTTGAATCTGAAGACTAAAACCTCAAATTAGCACATGTACTATTGCGTAGGGGATTTGTTTTAAATGGCTGAATGTGTTTACAGTATTTAGGAGAAAATTTGAAGTGGAGTTCTTTTCCTCATTTGTTGATTATTTGAATTTTACATAGAATAACAACGTATGGTCTGGCTGATCAGAAGGAAAGATGGAGTCTCACCAATATTTCCGCTCCGGGGTTGTTTCTGTCTGGATAATCGTCTGGGATGCTTTATTTCAACCATAACTACTGCAGTAATAGATCATTTGACTTGCTGTGATTTTTGTTAGGTCACTTCAGCCATCTCTTGGATTTTTGTGATTATGGACTTAATATCATGGGCGATTCCGGATTTTATTATAGACCCACAATTTCCTACTTACTGGCGCATCCGCTTTTGGAAAGGTTTGTGTCTGTAGGATAAACTTATTAAACAAATTTAGGTTTTATATTATGTGACATTGTCATGTTTTTCTCGAACTTGATTCTTTTAATCATGTCTGTCATCGTGATTGTTGCTATATCTTGGCCGACTAGATATGTAATCCCGTTCTGCTAACCATTTAAATTTTTAGAGGCTTTATCACTTAAAGTCATATCTTCGGGCTTGGTGTGTAATTATGCTACTTTACCAAATTACTAACCTTGGAGTCGGTGTTTATACATATTCGTGGTATGGATTAGCTGCGTGGGTACGTATATTTACTAATTTTGTTCAGAGAAGATTTTAGCGTGCACCGTACTTAATTTTCAGCGTGATGTACTTCATTGTGTGTTACGTTATCTACGTGAGTTGGGGTTTTTTACCCGGCAGTTTGTGTCGTGCTTATTTGCCCCAATCGGTGTTGTCAAAGGTTGTTGTACACTCAGTGTACTCAGATAGTATTTTGATGTGTAATAAAACTATGCTATGCATTTTTTTTATAATTTCAGCTTTGGTGTTGGATAAACTGTTGGTCGTATAAAGTGGAGATCGACATTACCCTCAAATCTGAGGAAGACGATGTAGTGGTTTATGTTTACTCTCAAGTAGATGAACACAGTTCGAGAACAGGAGTTTCTTCGTCTTTTTTCACGTAGAATATATTTCATTCTAACTTAATAGACTGAAGACAATCAACCTTTGTTTCTCTTATTTTAGGTTGGCTTTTTAATCATTGGATATTCATATTATTCCGAAATTAGATTAACGCTGTTTGGGGAAGGCGACCCTGAAGTTTTGCAAGAGATCAACTTTCTAGGTGGAGCTGCGAGTTCATTGTCACCACAGAACTACATATTTCCACAAAACCAGAAACACTAATATGATGTTTCATGTATAGGTCAATCTTCTTATATAATATTATTATTAATCCACTACTCACTTTAAAAAAAGTACCTTTGATATGTATTTTATGACGTCGATTATCTGATTTATGATTTTGCCTGGACGTTATTTTCTAACTTCGTGGGTATTTTCAGGTAACTTTTTATTGTTACTTTATTGTGTTGCAATGTACTATAAATGGTTATTCAAGAGACGTGTATTTCTACTGATTTTACTTACACAGCCTTATGTAGTACGAAAGTAATATACTGTCTATTTGTGAAACAAAGTAAGGTAGGATTTTAGTCAGTCTAAAGAAAACTGCACATTTACTTACAGTTTTCTTTAGGAAATTCACTTTCCAAAGGAATTTTCAGGTGTGTATAATTTTGTGAATCATAATGCTGCATATAAAGTATAGTATACAACATTCTGAAATCGGTTTTAAAAGGAATTCTAGGTGGTAATCAAGTAGATCTTTTACCCAAGGAGTGACCATTCTACCTCTTCAGAGTGAAAATAACCACCTTATTCGAGAGAAACACAAGGGATATTCAGTCACTTCCAGTATGAAAATCATTTTTCACCTTTGAAATACATATTACTTTCTTAAGTTTATTAAAATCACCTGTATGCAGGTTTTTGTAGAAGTAAACAGTTGCGACTGGTGGAAGGACTTAAATTGATAGATATGTGATGATGAAGTTGTGACAACTGGAATTTCTCAGCTTAAATTCCAGTTCGGGTAAGCACTATCCCCTTTAGCAAATAGTGACATACTAAGCCAACGGTGAGTTCTGAAGTTTGCTACAGATAGGTGAAGGCGGTTCTGCTTTGGGTCTGTAGGGCTCAGTATATTTTAGCCGAGGCTGTTCTGAATTTATGTGCATTTAAGACTACAGAGGGAGCAGTAAATAACTAATTCTTATCCACAACGGATTATAGTTTATTTATTCTTGGTACACCATCTTTATGGACTTGGTTATATTTGATACTAAGAATTTTCACTGCATTTACTGTTTGACAGCCATTACGCCTGTTTGAAAGGAAGTAGGATTGACATTATTTCGTAAATTTCTTATTTTGTTCTTACAGTTAATAAAACAAGTCTTGAATTGTAGAAATAAATTGGAGGTCACGAAGAGTGTTCTTCAAAAGTGTCCCCAGAATTAGTGAAGCCTTGCATTTTCCAATAAATGAAGAGGAAAATTAGGTTATTTTACCGGTGATTTTCTACTTACTGCTAATAGCTTTATCAAGGTAACAGTAAAACATAACATTCAAAATTCTGGCATGTTCGTGTTAACTTAACCAAAGTTTTCCGGTTTGGATCATTTCTGCATTCTCAAGTAAATGAAATGATAACGATAACAGATATGTACAGACTGTTAGGTTATATAACTTTATTAATTATACAGAAAGTATGTGTTTACACAATGAAATGTTCAGAAAGATTTTGTTTTCACTTTCTAAGCAGGCTAAGGTTGTTTGAAGTAGTTTTATAATCTTATCATATTTGTACTAAAAATGCTAGTTTGTGTGAGCAAGGTGTTTGGGCTAAGTCATAATATATCCCTTCCATTTATTTCTTATAAGACAGTTTCAATTTGATTTCAGAAAAAACTTCTGCTGCCCTTGCATGTCATTCGTGATTTCTGAAATTTTCAAGGGACTGTCTGAGATAGCCATGTATTGGAATGCTGATATTGATGTAAGAAATGATGGTGGCAGCGAAATGCTGACCTGATTCTCAAGTGTACCTAGAATTCATCTAGTAGAGCATCGTATCAGTTATTTTTAAGCTAGTTATTTGCTCTTATTTTCTTGTTTCAAAACATTAAATGCTTTAGGGCTTCCACAAATCTTCAGATTTTCACAAATTTTCACTTACTAACTTATTTTCGTCAGCATACATGAATTATTCAATGGTCAGACAGGATTCTGAAAGAAATAGTTTATACAAATGAACTCTGTATCTGATGACACCCAAGGTATTTGTATATCAGATGCTGAATACTGCCCATTATATAATATCCTGTAACGTAAAATAATTTCCCAACCTAAGCTGACATTCGTATATTTGAACCTGTGATCTGAGGAAGGGGCATTCAATTTCCATTTCTGCAAAACTGTTAACATAAATATAATCATAAGAGTACGGTGTTTTGAATACTTAAGTTCAGTATTTGGTATATAATTTTTACACTGTTACTGTAGAGGATTTGGAATGCACCTTGATTTCTAAGGAGGTGATGTCTCTTTGTCCATGATGTTACTTTAACATTTAAAAATTTCATAATTCATATCTATCTTGAATAAATTTCGCTGGTCTGTTGGGAAATATGAATTAGTTGAAAAATCTTAAACAAGGAGGAACTGGATTTATCAAGCGCGATTGTTTGTTGTAAATATAAGAATTTACAGCTCAAACTGATTGTGAAGTTAGAGTTAGGCTTGACCAGAATATGGTTAGAATTCCACAGCAAAAGAAAACTTCTTTCAGCTTTAACCATCATTCAATAAATATAGATCAGCTATTAATTAGTGGTAATCCACTGATTTGTTAATATATTTAGGTATTCTTCTTTTATTCCTTTACGTTCCCACTGGAACATAGGGCTTCTAGCTAGAGCTTTGAAGTTTAAGTATCAGTGGTTTTCTATTTTTGCGAGTGGGATCTCTAGCCTTAAGTTCAAACTTCTCTCTTTACCAGACTTTCTATCGGCTTAATGAGGTTTAGGAGTGAGTCGGCCGACGATTGAATCTCGGACCAGGTATAAAAGATAATATTTAAAATATCTGTATAATTTAATAACCCATAATGATAAAACATTTTCAGCAGTTTAGTATATGAATAAACGGATTTATTAGACTCTGCTGGTTTAGTTAGTCACGGTAAACGCCTGATGAATGATGCAGCTACCTAGGTTTGACTGGACAGATCAACAAGATACATCGCATTGCAAAAATGTTATTCTTCAAGTATACAGTAAACCTTTATAAATACATGAATTTAAGTAAAGGGTTACAGTTTCTGATCACCCATACTGTGTGCTGTATTCTACGATAATTTTTGAGTACTAAACGTTACTTTACTTCAGAAACGTTTCAGCTTGTGTTTGTCTTCAGTTTCTAGAAAGAATATATAGGTAAGAACAGTTTCTGATGTAAGACACGTTGCTACGGTATTCGAATACATTGGAATAAATATGTCCAAATAATATCCATTTATAATCCTATGCCTTTAGAGCGACTTAGCAGCATGTCTTGTGCTGTCTTACATATCATGTCACATCCATTAGTGTATTTTCTGTCTTCATCCATATTCTTGACATTAATATTTGACTTCTACTCAACTTATTATCAATTATTTCAATCACTTCGAATCACTGAAATCTGGAACTCTAAAATGACAAGTGCTACCTATTTCGGGCTTTCGCACACCTACTTGCTTCTAGAATATCCTTGTGACTTTTCTGTACATTCCAAGAAACTTACTGACACATGTAGTAGTTTTCTTTGAACTCCCCATGTATTCATTCACGTAGTATTAATAGTTTACATTTTCTGATTATTTAATTAAAGTATGTGAAAGTTTTGTATATTGATATTGTAATTGTTTTAAGTTGTATAGAGTTGATAAGAACGGACGAAATATAATAATGCCTTGAAATCCTGTTTAGTTTGTTTTTGCATTATTCAAAAAAATGTTTCCATAAAATACTTACTACTTATGAGTAGCCTAAATGCGTACTACATATCTTTTGTACCAAGCGTTGATGATAGGCATGCAGCAAGTTATTAGTTCTAAAGCTTCAATTCATTTCAGTTTGCTGGCACTCAGGTGCACTGGTGTCTCTTTAACATCTCTCCCAAAGTAAAACCCGTTGCACTAATGTAAGCGGAAAAGGTCTCTCTATGTACTCATGAGTGAAATAACGGTGTGAAGATTCATTCAACTACTAACCAAGTTTCATTCAGTATTATTTCATTGAATTATAATGCAGCTACACGTTGGAATAATGGTTTAAAAGTTTCAGAGGTTAATATACAGTATAGGAAAGTTACTTTCAAACATTCACTAGGGTACTCTACATTTACGTGATAACTCAGTAGTTGCCGAATTTGTCACAAAACACTGTCATTAGCATAACTATTTCTGATAAAAGGTTTCAGTGTAGGTCTAAGTAAGTTTATTCACTAATTTGCTTCTCAAAAAAACAGTAAATATTGTAAATTTATGTTGCAGTTGGTTAGGTTAAAACGCCATTAGTAGTCATTGTTTACAGGTTATACATTACAAACTGATTATAGATTCGTAAGTGTTCCGGTTATGTATTTATTAGTGACTAGCAGCGTAATTTAGGACATTAATAGTTTCCTTTTGTGACACATTTTAATGTACTTGCGTCTAATCTAGTGCAACTTGAAACAAACTGCTTATCTTTATATCGTCTGAGAGCTAGCCACCAGCATCTAATGTTGTAGTAGCTATTTTCAAGTATTGGTTTTGTAGGGATTTTTGTTTGATTGCATAGAGGATTTCATCATGAGTGCGAAATGGTCACGCTATGTCGTGTATTGGCAGAAGTTAGAATTCAAGGACCATTGGATTGGGTCCCAGTGGCTCAATGGTCTACGAGTTAGCTCGCCTTGTAACCAGAAGGTCCTTGGTTGGAACCCTGGCGGTGGGTGCGTACTGATGAAGAGTCCCAAACTAGGATGAAACAGCTGTCCAGTACTCCCAGGTTTTCCAGTGGTTCACTAACTGATGTCAGCTCATGATGAAATCCTCCATGTAATAGATATTAACATTTCACTTGTGCGTCGGTGGCACAGCGGTAGAATACTCGCCGACCACGCATGTGGTCCGGGGTTCTATCCTCGGCCGATGCACTCCTTTACCTCATTAAGCCAGCAATAGAGTATGAGGCTATCAACCCCATCCTATAAAAGTAAACACTCCTACAGAAACTTCAAGCCTTTAGCTTGAAGCCCTATGTTCTACTGGGAACGTAAAGGAATGAAAAAAAATTTCACTTAGTGTAAGTTTCCTATAGAAATTTTCCGTCACAATGTGTTCATATGCTAGACCAAAAAGATCCATTTTGGATGGTGAAGAGGTATTGATGTTTAGGAAAAGTAAGATGCGTACCAACAGAAGTCCTTATCCTCCTCCAACTCCTATAGTATTTGTTCATCTGAAATCAAAGACAAGTCAAAACATCAAATTGATCGTCAGAAATTCGAAATATATTTCGGAATAGAAATTGTAGTGATATAATGATTACTTAGCTAGCTAAGGATCATGCACTAACGAGCGAACGAACGAACGCAACACAATGGCGTGCCAAATAGAATAGATGCTTGAGCGTTAACTCTCACCTTAACAAGTCAACTTAAACAGTGAAGGTCAGCATTCTGTAGACTGGTAGTTCTGGGGAATTATTTACGGCTACACACGAAGTCGTGTAAACCGACAGACAAAAAATCTATTATTCGAATACCACCATGTGTTTAGTTTCACTTATATTTATACCGAAAGTCACTTATTTAGAATTGTCGCACAGAAAATATGTTAAATCTAAGGAATTATGAAACTTGGCACGGTAACGAAATAAAAGAAAAGAAATACCAACAACTAGTAAGGCAGCCAAAGATTCCTTTAATAGATTTCAATATTTCAGGTTGACTTTTAAACGTGAATTTACCGGATGTGAGTGAATAAAATGACGTGATCCATACATTTCTGTAAACAAGGTTACCATTGGTCTTAGAGCGCTTAGTTTGCGATTTATAAAATACAGAAAAAGAGAGATTTTCTGATGTCAAAATCACCTAGTGATTTCAGACATAGTATGAAACAAAAAAAATGTATAAGGTGTTTCAATTTGAGAACACAAATCTATTTTCAGCTATGAAAAATGTTTTGTGTGGCGAAAATGCATCAGTTCTATTTTTGAAATTTCGAAGTTTAAGCGGTGTGTGTGTGTTTGTATGCAAATAAATAGGAATAGAAATTTCGTTATTTACTTTTGAACAAGATAAATTGAAGTGTGTTAAGCATCAATAATTTTTGCAAATTTAAGAAAAGAATGTTTTAGGTGGTTAGTTTAAAACACTCGTCATCTTGGGTGGTTATTTTTACTATTTGATGAGATAAGCAGAGATCAGACGCATACGTGATTAGTTAGTTCGTTAGGTGGATTGATTATCTTTCTCTGTCCTACTTATCTTATGGAAAACAACTTCTAACAAACAACTGTTTCATGCATTCCAGCTAATCATCTTCATTTTATGCTATCATTAAATGTTTTATTGTGCGTAAACTGAAAACTTGTTAAGTGACAAGTATCGGAAGAAGCTGTAATAAATAATAAATTTTCAAGAATTAGTTTTGTTGAGATTCTCTTTGTTTCAGGTTTTGACCACGGATTGATATCAGTTAGAGAACCAGTGAAAACCAACAGAAAGTTCTGGACAGCTGTTTCATCCTAGTTTGGGACTCATCGGCAATACTCAAACACTGGGTTTTCAACCCAGGACCTTCTGGTTACAAGGCAAGCTCGTATGCTATTCAGCCACTGGGACCCGATTCATTGGCCAGTCCATGAATTCTAACTTATTTTTATTTTATTTTTTATTTTGATTACAGCTTGATTCCACACCGTATTTTCAGTACAAGTATGGAATTTTCAGCATGGATATCGGTAGCCCAAATTCACAGGCCGACCATAGATATCGGGTGTGCGCCGGCAGGGGATCGATGGAGGATTTCTGATGGGCTTCTGGACACACATAACAGGCGAAAACAATGGTACATATCAGGTGTCTAGACTTAGTCATAAACTAGTTTATTCAGCAAGATTCACTTTCCTACATAAAATAAACATTCATCAGCACACTTAATCAACTCACCTCCTTTTTTCTCGTACTAAGAGTTAGTGCGTAAAAGCTAATCTTCGTCTTACAAGATGACAGATACCTGAGATTCCAATTTTATGACCTTCGTCTGGCAAGAATATATTATTTGCGTACGCTAGACTGATTAGACTATCACTTGAATAGGAGACCAGATAAGTGGGACACTCAGAGCTAGCTACATAATTACGTTTGCAATGAAGTTTTCACCATTGAACACCAGTTACGAAAGGTATAAGAAATAAAAAGAAACGAATAGGGTGGTGTGTTTTTCAAGGTGTATATCAATCTGTTTAAATTGACCATGAATATGAAAGTATGGTTTTAGAATAAACTAGATATCAAGCTAACTTGAATTATGTCTGTAAACACAAAACTTTTATTCTGGAGAATCATGAATGAAACATCCATGCAACTGTACAAATCAAGTATAGCAGTATTTAAAAAAACACATTATAACACTTAAAAATAAATGTGATCTCGCATAATATAAAAGTAACCCTAACTTCTTCCAACTAATTATTAAAAATTAATCTGATGCTAGCTAGTGACTGGCTACAGGATAAAGTTACCTGAAATTCTAGTGAGAAGTCGTGACCAGTTGGGTCCACCCGGTCGGAATCGAGGATGGAGTTCCCGCTGATGGTAATGGTTTGTGGTCACGCTAAAGTCACAAGTTGGTAGAAGTTAGAATTCATGGGTTAGTCATCGAATCGAATCCCAGTGGCTGAATGGTATATGAGATTGTCGTGTAATCGGAAGGTCCTGGGTTCGAAACCCAGTGTTTGCGTACTGCCGATGAGTCCCGAACTGAGATGAGACGGCTGTCTAGTACTTTTTGTTGGTTTTCAGTGGTTCTGTATTGGTATGTAATTCCCCAGAATTATTGGTCACAGCATTCATAACTGATTATAAGACGCTAACCCTCACTATTTTAGTGCATTTGTTTAGCTGAAGGCTTTCGGTCAAGCATCCACGCCATCTGGTACGCCATTGTGTTACGTTCGTTCGTTCTTGTACGATCCATAACTAGTTAAGCAGTCACCTCGCATTCCGATTGATCCCAAAATATAATTCGTAATTTGGACGATCAATTCTGGTGTTTTGCTTTGCCTTTTTCTACGCCAAACACATGCTATAGAAGTTGTGGGTATTAGATCTTGCGTTAGTATACTTCGTTCTATCCGTGAACGTCAACCCGCCTTAGCCTCTAAAGTTCTCTGATTGATATAAATCTTGAAGTAATAAGTAAAGAAATTTATCAGTAACTAGACTTGATTTCACTTAATCTTAGTTAAAAATATAAGATGGTAATAAACACAGAGGTGATGAATATAACTAGCGAACAACAAGAACCACCGATCCCTATCAACGGGAGAGATTTGAAGAAAGTCACCTCTTTCACTTATCTAGGCAGCATCATTTCAACTATGGGTGGCATGGTCGAGGATGTCAGAGATACAATGGGGAAATAAAAACAGGCATCTTTCATACTCTGAAATTGATGTGGAAATCTACTTCAATGAGCATAGAGAAAAAGATCCAAACTTCAAACACTAACGTCAAGTGAGTGCTTGTATATAGTTCAGATGCCTGGTACTTGCGCCAAGAAAAACATTTCCAACAGGCTGTTGCAGACCTTCATCAACAGCTGTTCTCACTTCATACTGAATATGAAAAGACAAGAAATTCTGTCGACGAACCAACCAAGGATCGATTTTCCAACAAATATACGGGAGAAAATGGAGATGAATCGCACATACTCTAGAGAGTCTGTCGACTGACAGTATACAGCGGGCAGGCCATCGAATGGAACTCGAATGAGTTGAGTGGGCTTTGGGGATGATATTAAGGCAATCACTTGAGGAGGAGATGAAAGGGTGATTCTAAACACAAGCGATCTAAATGAAGAACCGAATTAAATGGAAGTAAGGACCTTGATCGGCTAGTCAGATGGGCCCATACTAAAAGGGCGGAAATATAGTTGCAGGACATGAATTACGTTGCAAATTCAATCAACAGTTAGTATTTCAGTACTGTAGGGATAATGAGCGTCTAGGAAGCTTTTAGATTTTGAGGAGTAGTGCCTTTACATAGGTATGCAATCGCTTTTGATAGATATCTGCACACATGTCCAGGCTATCGTCATAGGAAATCTGTCTGGGAAGATATATCGTTCCCTTTTTAGAATTATTGGTTCTGTGGAGTAGTTAGTGGGTCACGAAACTGCATGAAATACAGTTATCTTGATGAACTTATGCACGGAAATTGGTTTGAACTATCACTGAAGACTTCAATAAGTAATTAGGAGGTTTTCCTGGGAAAAATACAGGAAAATTACTCCTTAAAGCTATTTCTAACAATAACTTTGATGTTTATTAAAGAGTCTTTTGAATTACGCATATTTACTAAGGCCTCATCTGATTGATTCATCAAGGTCATTATGTTCGTTTATTTCTGTCTTTCGTTTGGGTCACTCATGTTTATATTTACCGATCAAAGCATACGGGGAATTGTGAAGTCAGCTAAAAAGAACTGAAGGTCTCAGAGTGAAATTGAGATGTGCTGTTGGGGCCCTATGTTCCACTCAGAACCCAAGGAAGCAAAAATATAACTATTAATTGAGGCAATATATAAGGAATCTTATTTCAGGGAAATCAATGATTGGGAGTCTCATTAGGGAAATGTTTTTTGTTAACAGATGGTATACAGAGTAGTGAATACATGATATTATGCCTCTGTCATTTATAGAAACTGCTACTTACGAAGAATTCTGTTAGAAATAGATAGTACGTCTGAATTACTAATAATAACCAGTAATCAGAAGTAATTTTTTTTCCTTCACGTTCGCCAGTGGAACATAGCGCTTCAAGCTAGTGGCTTGAAGTTTCTGTATCAGTGTTTATTTTACAGGATGGGGTTGCTAGCCTCATGCCCAACCTTTCCTCTTCACCAGCCTTATTTCTGGCTTAGCGAGGTAAAGGGGTGCGTCGGTCGGGGATCCAAACACAGACCATGTGCATGGTCGGCGAGCGTCCTAACTGCTATGCCACCGACACACAATCAGAAGTAATAATTAAAGAAATTTATTAGACAAATAAATGGATAAAATTGTTTATGAGGCATGAGGAAGACAGCAGTTGTGTATCATGTATCTAAAGCAACTTTTTTGGTAAATGATGACAGTATGACATGAACATGAGACACCTACAAAGTTCAGTCTGTAGAGTGCTTAATTACTTGTTCAAAAGATTGTTTTATTTTGTTACTTCAATTTAGCTTGCATCTGACAAAATAATTTCATATCCTTTATTTATGTCTTTATCTCTTCTCTTGACCTGACTGTTTGACCACTAATCAACCAGATTGTTATGCTCTTGTATAACATGTGTTTCTAATTCTACACCTCTAGTTAATTTCCAACTAATCGAGCTTTGAATTTTCTGTAGAGGTAGTGTTTATTTTAACTGAGTGGGACTGTCACTCATACGCCTAACCCCTACCTCCTTTACCACCAGCTAAGTGAGGTTTATCAGTGTGTCGGCCAGAGATCGAACCGGTGACCACGTTCGTGGCTGGCGAACATTCTACTGCTTTACTACTGAAACACAACTTTTATTTTTCCCATTCTGCAGTTCAGTTATGTAATAATAATAATAATCTCTCTCTCTTTATGCTAAACAGTTGAAGCATGTGAATATTTTTTAAACTGATATTAAAACTGTTTTAAGTTGTATGCAGTTGACAAGAACTGAGGAAATAAAATGAAATATTATCCTGCTCAAAAATTATTTATTCGAATTCTTTTGCAGAGTACGATTTTAATATTATTTTTTTCAGCTGGAAAAGTTTCAGTTAAGTAGAAAAATAGATAATAATCACGTAATAGAGCTGCATGAATGAGGGTAAAGAGTGAAAACTATAAAATTCTAGCTTGCTAGCTAAAAGGTGGCACATTCCATACCGGGATTTAAAGTCACCATTTTATATATTTTCGGGGCTGCACACAATTGGAATTTCTCCACTTTTCATTGACATTAAGGTGACATTACTTCACAATAAAGAACTATTCTGTGTTTAACCAATTCACTATAAGACATCCAAATAAACGAATGTCTAGTGAAGGGTTTTCCAGTTGACACTGACTAACTGGTTTCAACATATAATTTTGTACAGAAAAGCATCAGTTTGAGTTGTCACACTCCATGTAGTACAAATGGAAAGACAAAAAAGTGGAACAAAGGGATTCGAAAGAACGACTATAAGCAGAAATGTGAAGAGGAAAGAATAATAACGCGGAAAAACAACAGTGTCTAATGTATATTCATGCTTGCAAAGAGTGATTATATCTACGTCACTGAGATTAATATTGAGCTACATGAGCAGTTGCCTCCAGCCATCTGTTCTTGTCATTTTGAGGACCCCAACCGAGTGGCTTACGCTTCCCTACTTGACTCAAACTAACTGTTATAAATTTCGTGAACTGATTCCAAGTTTGGGTTTGATCGCCAGTAGACCTTTCTCAATCTGATCCGTCTAGGAAGGCGATAGCTAGGCATGCGTAACACGTGTCGTAACCATCTCAATAGATGAACCTTCACAATCTGATCGACTGACTTTCCCTTCTTACTTAATACCCTACACCTAACCTCAATATTACTCACCATAAGTTGTGGACTGTTAAGGCAAAAGAATTCATGTAACCATAATAGCGAGCATCTATTATTAACTGCAGTTAAATTTAGTTCAGTTCAACATTGTTCACATGCATTTCAAACAGACTTCCTGAAGTTATTAGATGGTTGGGGCAGTCGGCCACAGGGAGCCTTCGACCTAGGTTTCATGCTAGTTGGCACTCACCAATCAGCAGGGCGTATTTGCAGCCTTGAAGTACCTCATATCCCTTGTGAGATTCGAACCAGCGTCACCCAGTGCTGCAGTCAGAGACGTTACCAATGAGGTATTTAGGCTCGCTATTGACCTTCTTTAAGACTGTATTGGATACTTTTGACTGGACACTAGTAACTAGTGTAATGTGTCTAGTCCTATCTTTGGTGCAGACTGAATTCCATCATTCACATTGACATTGCGACCACCATTCCAGGATACACCTTGCTGACGAGTGCCAACTGGCACGAAACCCTGCCGATTGCCTCCAACTATCTAATATCAACAATTCAAAGTGCATCTTAATGGCGAGGCACCTAGAACGGTGGTCATAATGCCAACGTTACTGATAGAATTCAGTCTGCACCAAACACGGGAATAGACACATTACACCAGTTACTAACTAGTGTCCAATCAAAACTTCCTCATATTATTTAGAGAGCCACTAAAAATTAAGTATTATGAATTACTTGCTCATAGTTTAAGATCCTTTAGTAGTACGTATCCACGACTGAATGAATGGTTAAGCCAGGGACTTTCAGAGAAGCACGATGGGTTGGCACTAAATACTTAATAATACTTACTTTTTTTTCAAATCTCTATTTTACATCGGTTTGCAATAAGAAATCATTTAAATGCAATCTTGAAAACTAAGCATTTAAACAATTGTTTGTTTGTTATTTATTACAACTAATGGATACTCCTAATCACTAAAAATAATAAAGTATTTGCTTTCTAGGAAGGTTACATACAAAATGTGTTGTAAATAGTAGGGGTTTACAAGCCATAAGTGGTTAATTTTGATCACATAAACATTTTACTCAATTGTTTGCCTCACTGCATATAAAGTTCAATAGATCTATAGTGAGATTTCAATCTTAAAGATGACTGATGCGGCATTATTCGTATACGCGTGAGTTATTTCCCAAATCTGTCTTTAAAAATCAAAATAAGTGGAATAACATGATCGATCATCCAGAAAATAACATGGAATAAATCAAATCCCAGAAATTTAAAATTACTCTAATGTTTATTAGTGACTGAATAAAGAATAAAATTGCTTGAAGTTCTAGTGGGAAGTAGTGACCAGTCGGGTTCACTGTTTTGAGTATGAGGACAAATACTCACCGATGATAGTGACTGGCGGTAACGCTATGTATCGCAAATCGGCGGAAGTTAGGATTGATGGGCCACTGAATCCCATTTCAGTAGTTGAATGGTTAACAGGCTTGCCTCGTAACCTGAAGATCCTGAGTTCGAACTCTTGTGGGATCATAGGTAAGTACTGAGGAAGAGTCCCAAACTAGTATGAAACAGCTGTCCAGTACTCTCAGATTTTCATTGGTTCTCTGGCTGAAATCACTTTGTGATTTAACTCGAAAAATCCTCAATAACTTTGGCTCCAAGTGAGTAAACCTCTAGCCACTATTTACATCGGCCAATTCTAGTCAGAGAGTGTCAAAGAATGGTTTAACTGCCTACCAACTACTTCGATCAACACATAGCATACATTTCATGCATAGTTCCTATTTTAAGTCTCCTCAGACGATCTCCTTCGTATCACCCTTGGGTCTATGCCTAACTCATCGTTTCCCACTTCCGGTTGCACTCGGGAACCTTCCTGGTGTGTGATTTCACTCAGTGATCTTCTCAGCGTATTCCCAGTCTATCTTCATTTCTTTCTGCGTCTTTGCTAGATGACAGGTTCATGGTTGGTTTGTTGTCTGATAGAATTCCTTGTTACTGATCCTTTCTAGTCGGCCATCTAATCTGCAGTATGGAGAGAAGACAAGTGTTGATAAGAGTCTGCAGTAGTCTGTTGAGAATGCTTCCGATGACTCGTATGCCAAGTATCTGAACCATACGGAATTACTGACTGACAAGATGTCAGTGTGGAAAATCCGAATATTGTTCTTTATGCTTAATTTAATAGATTTCTACACTGATTTCAGGGTAATGAAGGTATCTTTCTTGCTTTTCCGATTCTGTTTTCCTTTGTTGCCATCGAATCAATACTATCTCACTGTTGCTAATAAACTAATCAATATAAAATTACAGGTGACTTTAAATTATAGCAGTCCAAAACTACCTTGATAAAAAGTCTGTCAACCAATCAGAAACGCCCAAAGTAAAAGTGCATAATTTGAAAAAAAGCGTTTATTTAAAGTAGTACAATATTATAAATAGTTACATAGGATAACGTTCTTGTATATTTTACAAGAAAAGCTCCCAATTTCTCATAGGAGTTTGCATACTTGAGTTAAACCAATTCCTCTACATGAATTCGTTGAGATAACCGTGAATCATCGTGTTTCTAGACCTTTTGAGGTGACATCAGAGATTTTCGATGGAATTAGTTTGAGTTGCACCTAATGGATTGACAAAATCGTCCGTATGACTGACCACGTTATGAACATAGTCCAGTGATGACCGTTGGCTACAGCTACTCCAATGATCTATGTGAGTCACTCTGCCAAGCATGGCTAAACGTTGAATAACAGGCAATAAAGCATCAGGAGTGTGATTAGGGGTCGTCTCAATATATCCTTTGAGCTGGATGGTGTCATGTGATCCCAATACCCTCTACTGATTGTAACTCAATCTACATTGATTATATTTCCCTTTTATAAGCACTATCTCATCCACATAAACAACGCCACCGACACCACTAGGTATTTGCGTCAGACTGTTCATTTTCCAGGACGTTAGATCTCTGCAGTACTGATACCGCCGCGCTGCAAACACTTCTGGATTCTGTGTTTCGAATGTTGTGGCTGTCACTTGTCTTTTCAGGACCCAGTTATCATACATCATCATAATTTTCGTTAGAGGCAACATTGACTTAGCGAGGAAAGTACTTGCACAGCATTCATTAACTAAAAAAAGGAAAGGCATACCTTCTCGAAGTGACTTTCTGCTTCGGCAGTCTTCGGATCTGTAGACAAATTCATCAGTGCAACGAATGTTTCTTTTCAAATGCATCATACCTTCACATCCACACGTCTTCTCTCTTCCTATGAGTAATTGGTGTACAGCAGCCATAATTGCGCCTGTATACTACCGACTCATCTGACTGGTTACTCAAGATCATTTATCCGTTCATCACGTAGTTTCGTTTCGGACTGCTGTAACTTAGAGTCATCAAATCACATAATAAGTATGACAGTTTCGAAGGTTTTCACGGGTATTTATTGTGCAATTCCTGTTAGCTCAATTGACTTAATACCGTTCATAACGAAAGAAACATTAAAAAGGTTTCGACTTCATAACCGACCGAGGATTTTGCAAACTTTTGTTTTAACTGTGTCAACAAAAATGCAAATTGTAAGATGAAATCCAAATGAGTGGAAATAGAGTACAAACGCAAATTGCGTAAATACACACAGAGAGTGGAATATCGACTGATGCCTACATTCAAAGGGTAATTACAATTTTTCATTTTGTGAAATATTGTAAAAATAAAAAGTTAAAAATATAAATATTATATTAAGCAATAAAGAGTTCAACACAAACAGCGATTAAAATAACAAGAGAAATGATAATTACCCTGATTAGTGAATTAAAGAATTTGCATAACCTATTTGATGACTTGAATTGTTAATGCCCGATATGGGTGGGAATTATAGACTGACAACTTGTGAACAGCCTGCAATACTTTAATGATAGTTTTTTAAATTTATTTTCACTCTTGTACTAACTCCCGTAATTCATACAATTAATGATTCATTGGAACGACCATTCGTTTATATTATTATATATGTGTTGTATTTACAAATGTGATATCTTTTTTCCAGGACTAAGTGGAGAAAACATCTATTAAAATAAATCTTTCCACCAAAAGGATGAAACGTACAATTTATTCGTTCTGTTTTTCTATCTATTATTATTATGACTATTATTATTATTGTCCTTGTTATTTTCTACTTTCACCGAATAATCAACATACCAAGAAGAACGTGATCATTTAACTATTTCGATTGGTATCAATAACAAAATTTATTTGCATATTAATTGAGAGAGAGAGCGAGAGAGCGGGAGAGACAGTGTATAAGAGTTAGAGGGAAAGAGGAACACTGAAAGCGTTGGCAGGGATGACATAGGAGAAGGAGATAAATGATGAAAAAGGCAACTAACTGTACATGCAAAAATGAAAGTTATAGACTTTATACTCCAGGGGAATAAATATGTTAATTGTTGAGAGTAAACATAAAACCCGCCAAAAAATATTTATATATACATATATGTATATAAACAATTAATTATCATGTGAATGCATTTAATGATAATAATAGAGATGGTTAATATGTTATTACTCATTGAATAAATGCTGTATTCAATAAATATTTTATTGATCAGTCTCATTCTATTTGTAGTAGTGATATTAACCTTTGTGTAATGTATATACTTAGAAGAAAAAAAGAAGTGTTCGAGCAAAGAGTATTCTTTTCTATAAATTCCTCGTCCAGCTCTACAGTTATGTATAGATATATAATATTATAGTATAATCGTGATGAGGAACATTAAGGTTTTTTGAATGGGATCACTCTGTTAAGATCCCTGAAATAACAGTTCAAGAAAGACTTGCAAGTTATAATAAGTGTGAAAATGTAGTAATAAACTGGATATCACATAAAATTAAGAAAATCTATGCAACAATTAAGGATAGTTAAAATATCGGAGGCCAAGGTAACGGAATGCAAGAGCTGGCGCGGAATTATGCTCCTGTCCATCCCAAGCAAACTACTAAGCCGCATCATCCTGTAGAGAATCAAACAAGCCCTGGATGAAAAACTTCTACCGGAACAGGCTGGATTCAGGAGAAACACTTCATGCATGGATCAAATTGCTTCACTACAAATCATCATTGAACAGAGCTTGGAATGGCAGTCAGCTCTCTATCTCACTCAACTTCATTGACTTTGAAAAGGCCTTCGACAGCGCAGCGTCGATCGAGAGGTGATTTGGAAACTACTTCGCTACTAACAAAGGGTGCCACCGACAATTATACATCTCATCCAACAGCTGTACGACAATGCTGCATGACAAGTAATCCACAACGGGAAAATTACGGAATCCTTCGAAGTAAGGACAGGAGTAAGACAAGGCTGCCCACTATCGCCAATGATTTTCCTGATTGCAGTAGACTGGATAATGCGACAGACAGCAGCCGACAGCGAGGAAACGGGCATAAAGTGGACCCACACAAAAGACTTGGAGGATCTGGACTTCACCCATGATATATGTCTGATTTCCCACGAATTGGAAGATACGCATCAAAGATAGGTCTACACTTCAGGTGAACATAGTGGAAACAGAGATGATAAAATTCCTGGCCAACATCCACAGCAACAACAGACAACGATCAGCATAAATGGGAGGAATCTGAAAGAAGTAACCTCCTTTACCTACCTACCTGGGAAGCATCGTTTCAACTACAGGCGGACGGAACTTATGTGGATATCAAAGCAATGAGGATGGGGAAGGCAAGACAAGCTTTCATTACTCTCAAGTCTGTGTGGAGATCAACAGCACTCAGCATGAAAAATAAGATCCAGATTTTAAACTCTAATGGGAAGTCAGTGCTGCTATACGGATCAGAGACTTGATGCGTCATGAAGAGCACCTCAAACAAACAACATTTGTCTTCGCTCAATACTCAAGATCAGATGGCCGGCCAGAAAAGATCAGCAATGGTGAGGGATCTCTGGGTGCCACCCAACGCAGTAGGAACCACTTGTGCAACAGGAGGGTGCGCAGGAAGATATGGAGATGGATTGGCTATACTCTCTGGAAACCATCAAGTGACATCACACGACAGGCCACCGCTCGAGCGGAACCGGAATGAGAAGCGGCGTGTTGGTCGTCACTGCGAGGGTGTAATGGAAAAGGTCATTTGAAGTGGAGATGAAAGCATGTTGGCAGACGTGGAGCCAAGTGAAAACGTTGACGAAGAACTGAACGCAATGGAGACATGCGACTGAAGCCCTATATTCCCCTGGGAACTAAAGGAAACAATAATAATAAAAATAATAAGGTAAGGAAAGGGTCTGAAGGAACTTCTTTTAAGCACGTAGATTAGGCTTCTTAATGTGCATTCTAACAGCTCTAGCAATATATAACCGAGGAACTCCTTGGGGTGGAATTAAGATTCAACTCACAGTTTGTGAATTAGTCAGTTCGAGCGGTGAAATTCCAGTATAGTTTCTTCTGGTAGATAACAATGTGGTGGGAGCTGGCCGCTAATCAAAGTTGGTAAACAGTAATTAACGTCAATGTTTATGTCCCAAATATTGGTCGTGAGAGAATGAGAACAAAGGCTTTGCGTAGGCGGATACAGTTAGCATATGGATGATCTGACACAGCCACAAAGAGATGCAAGGTTAACTTTCTGTGAGAAACAACCAATCAAAAGACTGTATTTTCTACTAACAATAATCTACAATAATGTACATTAAAATCTATAAATGTGTTGGTTTTCCTTAATAAAGGATCTGTTGCCTGACCCTTGTCTTCTGCTGTTACAACAATATGCGAGTTGCTTGATACCATAAATGCTAAACCAAGAAAGCAAGTAAATTTGCATAAAACTACGGACTACTGTTTAACTGAGGTGAGTATTTGCATACCACTTATAGCAAACAGTAATGCTTGCTAGCCAGTTTGAGGTGGTCTAAACACCGGATGGCTGTTTCGCTCGCTTGGGGCCATGCTCATAATCGATGTACGTGGTTCGACTCAGCTCAGACAGCTGAATCAGTTGAAACCACCCAATTTAGGCCATCTCCCTTTGATTAGAAAGCATTACTGGTTGATATGAGTGGTATTCAACTACTCACCTAAATCAATCAATAGTATTTAATTTTGTAGAAATTGAGACTAGTCCGAATATGATGCATAACCTTATGAGCATCAATTTTGTGTCCTATATCTACAAGATTAGCTAGAACAAAGCTGTGGATGGACTTCATTTGTCTTAATAAGAATTTTCTCTATAGTGGATATCTATTTTCTGTATAATAAAGACAAGAAAATGAATAAAAGCGTTGAAAGGAATTATTGCCAGCGTCTTCAGTCGATGAAAGCTTAGGGTGTAGTGATTCAAAGAACTAAACTCCTACAAACACTAGATTCAATATCCTAATAAGCCCAAAATTTGTCTGGTATCAAGCCTAATATAACTGATTTCACCTGTATAGTGTTTGTTGAAAAAAACAACAACAAATAATGCGTCTCTCTTAAACGTAAATATCTACTGTAATTACTTGCATACACACATAACTGAGAGGTAACCAGTTGTTACAAGGTAATTTGATTTTTTTTAGCTGCGTACATTATCTAATTATAAATATTTTATTCTCACGCTGGATACCTATGTCAGTGATTGATTTACAATGAAGATATATAACTCAATTCCGAAAATTTTCAAGCAATAAATCTTTATTTTCTCTGTGTGTGGGTGTTTTATCAATTCCTGTTTCTCGACTTCAAAAATTGAACAGTGAACAAAAGATAATGAAATATTAATTCATTAGACAGGGGATCATTTTTATAGATTAACAAATTTTATTAATAGTATTGAATTGTCTGATTTGTATGGGCTTAGAAGTAGCATTTGAATAAAAATTAGAACGGAGAAAAAATTATTTCAAAAAAAATCAAGAAAATAGTCTATGTTTAATTTACTATTATTATCATTATTTTTCTTTTGGGTTACGATTAAAAAATGAGGATTCAGAAGTACATCTCTATTTCATTCTGTCCTCAGCAGTCCTCTTTATCTGACCTAACGACTCATTATTATTTCCTTGAGTTCCAGTGGAACATAGGGCTTCAACAAAACATCTCCATTTTCTTCTGTTTTCTGCCATCCTCTTCACCTGGGTCCACGATTGTCCATAATCTCTCATCTCCTGCTCGCCACACGATCTCCTCCATGTCACCCTAACACTGGCGACCCACTCATCACTTCCCATACGGATTCTACTCGAGCGATGGTCTGCATTGCATGTGATGTTAATCGAAGCCCTCCGTAGTGGTGTACGCCCGATCCATTTCCATTTTCTCCTACATATTTGTTGAGCGATCGGCTCTTGGTTGGTTTGTTCCTACAGTTTCTTGTAACTAATTCTTTCTGGCTGGTGATTTGATATTCAGTATGGAGCCAGAGAAGAAGGCAGCTATTTATGAAAGTCTTCAGTGACCTGTTGGAAATCCTTTCCGTGACACGCAGTGCAAGTTTCTAACCCGTATAGAAGGACCGACTTGACGTTGGTGTTGGAAACCCGAATCATGTTCCTTATGCCGACTTAGTGCAGCAGAAGATTTACAAACTGGTTTCAGGTTGATGAAAGGCATATCTTGTATTTCCGATTCTGGCTGTTCTTGACACCTTCATCCATTCCGCCTGTGATTGAAACCGTACTTCCTAAATAAATGAAGGAAATAACCTCTGTTAAATCTACCCCACTGATGGTGAGTGGTGCTGGTTGTTGCTGTTGGTTGGTTATCTTCATCTCCTGTGTCTTCCATATATTTACCTGAAGTCCTGTCTTCGCCGCCTGCTTCTTAAGCCAGCTTGTTGGTTTTCGCCTTTAAGTCTTCGAGTTTGTGTGACATTAGACATATATCATCCACTCGCGAAATTCAGATCTTCTAGAGTCTTCTTATAGGCGGTCCAGCGTATTCCTGTCTTCTCACTCCTAACGCACAGTCTGACGCATAATCCAGTCCACCACGGTTACTAATATAATCGGTGATATTAGGCAGCCATGTATTCACTCCAAAGATTTCTCTCAGTTTTCTGTTGTGGATCACCTGACATGTGGCATCGTCATATAGCCAGCTGTTGAATGAGGTTGATAAAACTTGGTCACTGCACGCCACAGTGCTGAAGCAGTTTCCAAATTACTTCTCGATCACCGTTCTCTGTCAAAGTCGATGAATGAAGTTGAGGTATAAGTATGACTACCATTCTATGCTTTGTTCTGTGATGATGGTGCGTAAAGTTGCAATTTGATCAGCACATGATTCACCTTTCCTGAGTCCAGCTTGTTCACGAGGGTGGCGTTCTGTATTCAGTGCATCCTTAAATTTTTTGGCGTGGACAAAAGCATTATTACACGCCAGGTTTTGCGGAGTGAGGCGTGAGTTTCCTTTCTTTGGCAGCTTGACGAGGTAGTCAGTCTTTATTCCAATCGGTAGGTAGCTTCCTTTCTCTCCAAACCTTTTGCAATAATGGCGCCATCATATATCAGCAGTCTCTAAGTTCGTTTTCAGTGCTTCGGGGGAATTTTGTCTTGCTCTGCTGCCTTTTTCGGACTTCACTAGCTTAATCGCATTCAGGAGTTCTGTTTTCTTTGGAGGGTTGGCATCCGCTGGCAGGCATTTCTGTGCGTGCTGTTGGTGGTGGTGTATTTTTGGGCGAGTTGTAAGTGATGGTCGATTCAAGAGTCCTTTAAAGTGATCAGCCCATTGTTTTATTTGTTTCTCCTCCTTGGTAATCAGGTTCCCTTGAACGTCATTTATTGGTTTCATCATCTCCTTTGCTCTCTTTCCGGACAGAGAACTAGTTATTTGATAAAATGTCCTGAGATTTTTTTTGCCTGCGGCTTGTTCTGCTTCAGTTGCCAATGTGTCGTAGAAGTGTCTTTCGTCTTTCTTAGCGCTCTTCTTCACTTCTTTATTCGGTGCAGTGTACATTGAACCCAGCTTCTCCTTCTGTTGCCTATCTTTGCATTGAGTCATATTATCTTTCACCATCCTCCTCTCCTCTCTTCTATTAGCTTCCAGGTAGGTATCCGTTGAAAGCCATTCCTTGTCTTGTCTCTTCTTTCTTCCTAGAACAATTGCACACGTTACCTTGAACATCGTCTTCAGAGAGTTAGTTCCAATGTTCTTCCACTCAGGTTTCCTCAGTGATACGACATAGTATCTCCAACTTTGCTCTGATCTGACACTTTTGATTATCCATATCCATTCCATCTGCTCTTGCAGATACCCACTACTTCTGTGCCATATCTTTGCACTGCTTTGGCTACCTGGGCAGCCTTCCCAGCCAGCATCGTACATTGTACGGACATCCAACGTCCCCATTCTTATTCTTGGTTTCATCGAGGGAAGACACATTGGCTGGCTGACTGGCTTTCCGGAGGCTTTCACCAGCCCTCTGTGTTATTTCGCCTTTCCGATTCGAGCGAAGAATAAGATTGTTATTTGAATTTTTTGTATTTTTAATATATTTTCTTTGAAGTTTCCTTAGCGGTTTAATAGGTTTAGTGATGTAGGTTTCCCGGTCGCACGCCCAACCCTCCCTCTTTAGCCGGGCTTGGGACCAACTAAAAAACTAGCAATGTCGTTAATTAGGCGAGATTCTGTCAACAGGTATACGACAATTACACCCCATTACTTTCAAATATAATTCGTAATTTTTCATCTTCCTATTATTATAAGCTGCAAAGATGAAGAGCTAAAGGTTTTATGAGTAGTGTTAAACTTTGTCTATTCCTGTCTGCATATTATAATGAGTGATGATGTAATTGAGGCAAATGTGAACTTTTATGAACATAAGTTGCAACGAGGTTTTGAATCAGTTAATTACTTTTTAGATAAAGAATTCTGGTGTTGTTTGTTTAGAAAACTTAGAACATTCTTGTGGTGTTCTGATAATACACAAACTCCATTCATTCTGGATTGAAAAGAAAGTATGACGTAGAGGAGACATCAGGGAGGATTCGACTACAAATATTTATCATATGGGACATAATTTAAAACTACGGAACAGTAGATATATATATTTCTGTCTAGTTTGCCACTCTGCAGCAGTAAACATTTACAGTCTTGTGAAGAATATTTAGACTTATAAGTAAGGATGTTATTGCTTTTACATTAGTGTAGTGACCAAAGCTGATGAGTTGAGGTTTGAACTCTGTAAACTAATCTTCGTGTTCTACAGCATAGCTAATCAAAACTTCCATGAGTGACGTACACTCTTAGAGTACACCAACAACAGCCTTAAGACAGTAATTTTCGGTAAAATCTATGCTACTTTTAACAATAATGACATATCAAAACTCAGAATTATGTCAAAAATGCCGTTAGGCAACTGTACAGATTCAGTACTTTCTCAAATACAAAATAAGTAATATACAACAAAATAATTTCATTAAAATCAACAGTAATAAGTATCTGAGAATCAGGAAGAATATTCCAAACAATGTGGAATCAGCAAGAATCAAGCATCAAACAATCCCCACAGACCTCACAGACAGTCCAAGGTCGAAATCCCCACAGCCAACCTTGACCTCATTCAAAAAGATCACAATTGTAAAACGATACATCATCAACACCATCATACAAGCGCAAACAGAAGCGTTTAAATTAAGGATTAGACAAGAACAAGGACAAATAATAGGGATTGAGTCAATAAGTGACACGCAAACATCAGAGTAGTGATATATAACCTAGGAGAAGGGAGTAAAGTAATTAAAGAGCTATTTAAAGTATCCAGATAAGTAAATCATTGTAAAAGTATGAAACTTAGGCACTGTGGTAGAGTATAACTCCATTATAGATAAGATTTTATTTTGATAAATCACACAGTGTTGTACAGTAATATTAAGTGATGACGTTTCGAGCACAAATTATTACTGCTCATAATCATATCAAGTAACTCACACAACTTTCTGGCTTCATTTATATACATGAGTGAAATTGATTAGACATTTGAACGAAAATCAGTTTGAGATAATGTACATTCAGAAATGGCATAAGTGTTATCAATCAAGTACAATCAGATGGGAAATAAGATGTTTATATAAATGTCCAAACCAAGTTCACTTTTAACAGTTTGAAAAAATTTGGGCATTGGGTATATGATATTCATTATAATAAAGGTTTTTGTATTTCCCAATGAATGAAAAACAATACGATATTGTTTTTAATGACGCTTCGCTATTTAATGCTAATAGCTTTATCAAAGTATTATTAAAAAGGAATTTACAAAATTCCGGAAATACAAAAACCTTTATTATAATGAAGATGTTTTTATAGTCAAAATAAGTAACTTGTTAGAATGTTATAATGTATGTGAATTGAATTGAAATCGAATTTATTATCCTCCTCTGATTTGACTGATGGTAATAATATCTTCCAAAGGGTAGATATCTATCTAACAGATATTTAGGCTTTAATTCATCTCATCCGTCAACTGTTAAGGCAGGCTTAGTTAAGTGTCTAACCAACAGAGCAGTAGCACTAAGTAGTACAAGAAAAGACCTAAATGATGAAATGAAACAGATAGAAGAAGCGTTGGCATCAAATAACTATCCTATAAAACTCATTAGGAAGATCAGAAAAGGCCGAAAGCAAAATAAAGATAATTGTGAAACTAGTAATGATAACATAAATAAGAGAAAATATAAGTCATCTACTGTCATACCATATAAGGAGGGGACATCTGAGACCCCATGTAGGATTCTTAATAAAGCAGGAATTAGAGTGGCATTCAAACCCACAAACTCACTCAGGTAGGTCAAGCTATGTAGGTTAAAGGACCCCTTTGGTTGACCCAATTAAAGAAAATAATATAATTTACAAAATACCTTGCATGACTGTGAGGTCAACTACATGGGTCAAATTAGTAGGTCAGGAGTAGCTAGATTATCAGAACATAAGAATTTAGCTAAGGTAGAAATGGTTGACGCCGAGAAGATAAGTAATTTAGAAAAAAGCTCAGCGATTGCGCTGCATGCATTAACACACAACCACACAATAGGGTGGGAGGGGGTTAAAATTCTAAGAAGTAATCTATGTAGGTGGAGAAAGAGATTGATTACTGAATCCTGGTTCATTGAGCCTACACCCAACATATGCAACAGAAATGACTCAAAGCAAATATCAGAGATGTGGAAAATATTATTACTACCAGTGAAATCAGAGGAGGATAATAAATAATCTCAAAATTCTACTTCGATTCAAACACATCGCAACATTCTAACAAGTTACTTATTTCGACTATAAAAACACTCGTCTTATTTCCCATCTGATTATACTTGATTGATAACACTAGTATTATTTCTGAATGTACATTATCTCAAACTGATTTTCGTTCAAATGTCTAATCAATTTCACTAATGTATATAAATGAAGTAGAAAGTTGTGTTAGTGAGTGACTTGATATGATTATGAGCAATAGTTTGTGCTCGAAACGTCATCAATTAATATTACTGTACAATACTGTGTGATTTATCAAACTGAAATCTTATCTATAAATCGTTGTAGTCAGATCGTTCAGAAGCGATATTCCCAATAATTATTTAGTTACATTTAGACCGATATTCAGTGCATAACAACCGCTAATTTGCGAGTATAATATTATTAAACTTTCAAACCATCAATGCATACTTTTTGGATATTCTTGAAAAGATACAGTCGTGGGTCGAGAAACCCTGCTTCCGTAGCAGTCATCTTGTCAGCATAATATCTAATTTTTAGATAGTATGACATTTTTAATAATGACCAAGTCTGGTTAATGTCAGCATATCTGTTAATTTTAGGAGTGGATGTTTCATTCACCTATGTATCCACAAACACAGACAAGCAGAATAAAGACATCACATGCATTAATTCGTATAAATTAATATGAGCAGTACAGGACACAAAAATAACTAAGAAAATATGTAAGATTCTTAGGCAGAGAAAAAAAATACACGAAAAATGCCAAGTAATTCCTAGAAGCCTCATGCACATATCCATTTGCAGCCAACAGATATTTTGATGTGCATCAAATATATCAACCTATAAAAATTAAGTTACACAGGTGAGATGTCAAATGAACGGGAGGAATAATACTGATTGCCGGGAGCAGTCAAGGTGAAGATCATGTCGAGAAGCACACTTCACTATGAAGTTTGGCGCTGAAGATTTTGTCTAGAAGGACAATGAAAGCCTCGCAGTTAAACCAAGAGAGAAAGAGGCAACACTAAAAATAATCACATGAACAAGGAGTTTTCCTCATTATTCTAGTGCTCTTCAGTTCCAATCCTTCTTCAACAACAATAACGTCATTCTACTGCATAAACACTAGTATGCCAATCTTTATTTTTTCTTAACATTGAAATGATACCGGTAATATAGACTTATACATTTTAGTTTGTGACAATCTAAGGTGTAAAAGTCCACTTTATACATTATCTTCAGCAGCATGTATAGATTTGTAAGCGAATATGCCATAAGAATCCATGTCAGTATATCAGATCGCACTTCAAAGAATTTGTTGGTAAGGGTGTAACACAATATATATTTGGCACCGCTCTTACCATTCATTTATTCATTTTTTTATCAGTATTGTAAAATTGTCCAAAAAACCGAAAATTTGACCGGCTCCTTCTTTCGCCAGCATAATAAACACTATGAGGTAATTAATAAATTGACAATATTTCATACCAGTTTTATGACTCATCACAAAACTTTTGAGTTAATAGTGTGATAATTAGCTATACAGTGATCTAACTTCATCTATATAGAATTTGTCTGCCCTTTATTCCTTCTCGTGTTAGTATACTGAACACTGATATCAAGAGTAAACCAGTGAGTCATGGGAGCATCGAAACTAACAAATTCCAGTCACTCAGCCTCAAATCATTGAGAAGTGTGACCAGTTGTCTGTGAATCTACAAGGCTTACATTCTTGCTTACCACACACTGAACGCATGGATATCTATTTAACTCCTCGTCCTATTATTATTTTTGTTCCCTTGGGTTCCTAGTGGAACATAGGGCTTCAACTGCACGTCTCCACTTGCTTCTGTCTTCTGCTGTACTTTTCACCTGCATCCATGTTATTCCATACTGTTTCAGTTCCTCTTCACACGATCTCCTCCATGTCACCCTTCGACGTCCCACTCACCGCTTCCCTTTCGGGTTCCACTCGAGCTATGGTCTGACGCGCGATGTCACCCAACGGCCTCCTCAGCGAGTGTCAAATCCATCTCCACTTTCTCCTGCATATTTGTTGGGTGATTGGTTCCTATTTTGTTTGTTCCCATAGTTTCTTGTTTGTGATTCTTTCCGGCCATCTCATCTTCAGTATAGAACGGAGACAGTTGTTGATAAAGGTCTGCAACAGGCTGTTGGAAATATTCTTTGTGACCCACTGACCAAGTTTCTGATCCGTATAGAAGAACTGACTGACTTGACGTTTGCATTGAAAATCCGAATTTTGTTGTTGATGCTGAGTGACGAAGATTTCCAGATTGGTTTCAGGTTGATGAATGTGTTTCTCGCCTTTCCGATTCCCAGTTTGACATCTTCGTCCGTTCCTCCTGTAGTTGAGACAATGCTCCCTAGATAAGTGAATGAAGTAACCTCTTTCAAATCCCTCCCGTTGATGGTGATTGGCGCTGGATGTTGCTGTTGTTGTTGTTGTTGGTTGGTTATTTTCATAACCTCCGTCTTGTCTATGTTCACTTGGAGTCCTGTCTTCTCTGGCTGCTTCTTCGACCAGTTTGTCGGTTTTCGCTAGTAAGTCTTCGATTTTGTGTGACATCAAACATAAATCATCCGCGAAATCGAGGTCTTCTAGGTCCTTCACTTCGGTCCAGGATATCCGTGTCTTCTCGTTTCCCACTGTCTGACGCATAATCCAGTCCACCACAATTAGGGATATCATTGGTGATAATAAGCACCCTTGTCTGATTCCTGTGTTTACTCCAAACGCTTCGCTGAGTTTTCCGTTGTGGATCACTTGACATGTGTCGTTGTGGTACAGCTGTTGAATAAGGTTGATGAATATTTGGGGTACGCGGTAGTACTCGAGTAGTTTCCAAATTACTTCGCGGTCAACGCTGTCGAAGGCTACAAAGTTGAGGTAGAGGTTTGACTGCCATTCCATGCTTTGTTCGATGATGATGCGTAGAGTTGCAATTTGGTCAGAACATGATCTGCCTTTCCTGAATTCAGGTTGTTCTGGTCGGAGTTCTGTATCCAGTGCGTCCTTTATTCTCTCCAGGATGATGCGACTCAGGATTTTACTTGGCGTCGACAGGAGCATGATTCCTCGCCAGTTCTTGCAGAGACCTAAGTCGCCCTTCTTTGGCAGTTTCACGAGGTAACCTTTCCTCCAGTCAGTAGGCACCTTTCCCTCCTTCCAGACCTTTTGCAATAATGGAGTCAGCATATCTGCTGTCGTCTCTGGGTCCGCTTTCAGTGCTTCCGGGTGGTATTCCATCTGGTCCAGCTGCTTTTCCAGCTTTCAGAAGCTTGATTGCACTCAAGACTTCAGTTTTCGTTGGAGGATTGGTGTCAGCTTGCAGTTGTGTACGTGCTGTTGTTGGTATTTCTGGACGAGTTGCAGGTGGTGATCGGTTCAAGAGTTCTTTGAAGTGATCCGCCCATTGTTTAATCTGTCTTTCTTCCTTGGTAATTGGGTTCCCTTGGCTGTCTTTTATAGGTTTCACTTGTGTTGATTTCTTCCCGGATAGAGACTTGGTTATCTGATTTAGTGTCCTCAGGTCCCTTTTGCCTGCTGCCTTCTCAGCTTCAGTAGCCAGGTTGTCGTAGAATTGTCTTTTGTCCTTCCTGGCACTCTTCTTCACTTCTTTGTCCAGTGCTGTGTAAGTTGAGTTCAGCGTCTCTTTCTCTTGTCCATCTTTACATTGAATCATTTTTTCTTTCACCTTTCTCCTCTCCTCTATTAGTTTCCAAGTTTCTGTTGAGAGCCATTCCTTGTCTTGTTTCTTCTTTCTTCCTAAAACCGTTGAACACGTTTCATTGAAAATTACCTTCAGAGAGTTCCAATGGTCTTCCACGGATGATTCCTCAGTGGTGTCACGTAGTGTTTCCTGCTTTGCTCTGACAGTTGCAGTGAAAATGTCCTGTGTGATTGTGTCCTTCAGTTTTTGCGTGTTGAACTTGCATTGTGGCCTATCCCCAGCTATCCTCGAGGCTTTCAGCTTCACCTTAAAAGTCCCTTGTACTGGATAGTGGTCTGAACTCAGATCTGCTCCTCTGCTCGACCTTGTGTCCAGTAGGCTCCTTCTCCACTTCCTTGAGATTGAAATGAAGTCTATCTGGTTTTTGGTGTGTCCACCTGGTGAAATCCATGTCGCCTTGTGTATATCCCTGTGTTTGAACACACTGCCACCAATCACCAAATCATTGAAGGCGCAGAAGTCTGAGAAGAGTTCACCATTTTCGTTCATTTCACCGAGGGCCTCACGACCCATGGTGAGTTCTCTTCCTGTATTGTCTCCTCCCAGTTTTGCATTCATATCACCCATCAGGATTTTGATATCGCCATTTGTGACGTAGTCCATTACTGTTTGTAGTTGACTGTAGAAATCCTCCTTCTTCTCATGTTGTGAGACGTTTGTAAGCACGTAGCATTGAATGATTGTAACCTTTTTCCCTTTTGAGTTGAACCTGGCTGTCATTATCCTGGAGGAGATTGGTTCCCACTGCATGAGAGCTTTAGCCGCTGTTGGTGACATCATGATGGCTACTCCCTTGGTGTACTCGTGATCGTCCTCTGAGTGACCGGAGTAGATTATTATCTCTCCAGTTGGCAGTTGGCTCCTTCCATATCCCTTCCATCTGCTCTCGTAGATTCCCAATACTTCTATTTTATATATCCTCATTTCTGCGGCTACCTGTGCAGCCTTTCCAGTTTCGTACATTGTACGAATATTCCACGTCCCCATTCTTATTTTCGCTTTCATCGAAGAAGGTACATCGACTGACTGGCTTCCCGAAGGCTTTCAACAGCCTGCGCCATTTCACTTCCCCGATTCCAGCGAAAAATAAGGTTATTGATTGTAATTTTAGAATTTTTAATATATTTATGCGTTGAAGTTTTTGTAGTAATTTGGTCAAGTTTTGGGGGTGGAGTTGCTAGCACCATGCCCCAACCCTCCCTCTTTATCCGGGCCTAGGACCGGCTAGAAAACTAGTGACCTAGTAATCTAGGCGAGGTTCCTCGTCCTATCATCACTATTATTATTGTAGTTATTGTTATTCCCTTGGTTTCCGACTGTAAATTAGAGATTTACATGCTCATCTGCATGTCACTCTGTTCTATGCACTCCTTGTCAGCTAGCCACAAATTTGTCCATAAACTGTCATGTCCTCCTCACACTTTCATCTCCTCCATGTCGCTCTACGACCACAGAACAACCCGTCTTCTCTCATTCTGGTTCCACACGACCACCTTCCTCGTATGTGATGTCACTCAACGGTCTCCTATGTGTGTGTGTGCGCGCGCGTATCTGATCAATATCCATTTTCTTCGCGACCAAATTTGTTGAGCAACTGGTTCTTAACTGATTCGTTTCCAGAGCTTCTCGTTGCTCAATTCTTCTGGTAGGCCATCTGATATTCACCAGCCAGCCAGTGAAGGCTGCTGTTGATAAGAGTTTGCAGCCTCTTCAAAATGCTTCCGTGACGCCTGCGTCATGTTTCTGACGAATATAGAATAACTGACTGAATTCACATTGGTGTAGGAAATCAGAACTTTGTTCTTTGTGCTGATGGCGACAGATTTCCAAACTGATTTCATAGTAGTGAAAGTCATTTTTGCATTTCCGATAGCGGTTTTGACATCCTCAACAGTGCTGCCGCCTGTAGTTGAAGTAATGCTGCTTAGATAGGTGGAGGAACTGACCTCTTTCGAATTTTTCCTGTCGATGTTGTTTGGTGCTTGTTGTTGTCCGTTGGTTATCTTCATCCCCTCTGTCTTCTCCATGTTCAGCTGAAGTCGTTTTTGGTGCATTTCCTGCCAACTTATTTGTTTTCTCCTGTATGTCTTCAAGTTTGCGCTATATTAGGCACAAATCATTCCTAAAGTTTAGACCTTCTATGAATCGTCTCATGCCAACGGTTATTTTGCAGATGAAAATATAAATAACTAAAGTCACATAGTATACTACAAAATTATTCACGAGAATAAATTTTTATTCATTGCATTTTGACAATTCAAATTACTAACATGAACAATTTTCTAAGCTCTATAATACTATTTTCTATTCGTCAAACATATGCACTTTTTCACAATTTGTTAAGGTTGATCTGTATTCAGTAAAACGGAAAGTTGAAATTAAATTTTAACGTTGAAATAATGTTTCTGTTCAAAACGGTACCTCCGACTATTCAGAAATACAAACGTTACGTTTTCTGTTCAGATTATTTGCTGTTTTTGTAAAGAATTCATTGTCCTTGAGTTGACAAAATAACTGTCGGTACTGACTGAATTTGGTCGCTGTGCTTCACTAACTATTTATACTACTGGTATTTGTTTCCTAATGGAAAAAGTCATGTATGTACTATCATAAGATCCAGACTAGGACCAAATATCTGTCCAAAGCTGCTGGGTTTTTATTACTACTCTCAAATTGATGTCAGCGTGTGATGAAACCCACACTGCAGTTAATAAAAATACCTATAAATTCTAGATATGAATATTTAAAATCTTCTTTAGCAGTTTACCTTGACTTCATCGACTTTTAGGAAGCCTTCAGCAGAGTTTACTGTCAAATAATTTTACAGTTGTTTCGAAACGATGAAGTGATACAAACTTTTATCAACCTCATTCAACATGCATATGATGACGATGCCATATGTCAAGTGATTCACAATAGAAAGCTCAGTCAAGCTTTTGGAGTTAAAACAGGAGTTAAACAAGGCTATTGACTATCATCGATGATTTTGACTGATTGTGGTGGACTGCATCATGTGATAAACAGTCGAGATATAGAAGACGAGCTTATGTAGGACCAGTCAGGAGACACTGGAAGATCTGTAATTTGTGGAGGATTTATGCTCAATGTCACTCAAATCTCAAGGTCTAGAGACGAAAACCAACATGTCCTCAGAAGAAGCAGAGAAGACACGACTTTAGAAGAAGATAGAGGAGACAGAGATGATAAAGATATCTAATCAACAACAACAAACACCGATCACTATCAGTAGGAGAAATTCGTAGGCAATTACCTCTTTCCCTTATTTGAGTAGAATCATACAGGCTGCAAAAATGAAGATGTTAAGGACAGAATCGGGGGGAAGAAAGATAGATCTTCATTACTCTTAAGCCAGTGTGGAAATCTACTGAACCCAGCATACAGAACAGGATCTAGATCTTCAGTACTAGTATCATATTAGTGCTTTTATATAGTTTGTAGACTTGTTGCATGAGTTATGAAAATCATTCTCAGAAGACCCTTGAAGATTTTCATCAACAGCTCTTTTCGTTCCATGCCGGCAATTAGATGGTCACCTACGTAGGATAAGGAACAAAGAACTTACAAAACAAACCAACCAACCAACCAACAAATATGCAGAAGTAAATGGAGATAGGTTGCGTTTACACTAAGAAGACTGTTGAGTGCTCTCATATGCTAGGTCCCAGATTGATATCTGGATAGAAATCAATGATTGTGAGAGGGAAATGAAGGATAATGAGCAATCACGGAGCCAGTTAGAGAGGACTTCAGACAACGGGGTGAAATGGAGATGTGCTGTTGAATCCCCATGTTCTACTCGGAATTCAAGGGAATAGGTAAAAATAAGATTACTAGTTTGAATAACTACTCAGAAAGCAAAAATATGAAATAAAGTAACATGGAAGTGTTCTTCACAGAAGTAAACCAAAAATTATAACCATAATTAAAATATATGAAAGCGCAAATTCAGAGATTCCACTATAGTTGAAGTAAGCGGCAGTAGGGATACAATTAAGAGAAAACGGAATTTTTAGAAACACGATATAAACCATTAATTTTTACCCTTTAAAACAACCTTCCTCAAACGTGTTGAGTTCAAAACTATCCTGAGATTTCTTTTATCGAGTCTGCTGTCCATCATTCCTACAGCAGATACCCTGTATCAGTTTGCACACGCATTACCTACTTCTTGACCCTTTTTTAGATGTTAGTATAACTTGTACATCAACTTTTTGAAGCCATTAGTCCTTTAAACAATGTCTGAGAGGTTTCTGTCAAAAACTTTCTCTAGAAACATTTCAACCAGAAAAGTTATTTTCATCAAGATACATCAACTATTTATTACTGTCAACATGATCAACATCTTTAATGACTGGGGAGTTAAAGAAAAGACAAATTTTATCATTGAGAAAACATTTTTTTACATAAAAACTTATAAATATATATATATATAGTATCTATATTTATATACGAGTAGTTTTCGCTTCATTTTGCTGATTAACTCTTTCGTTATCCCTTCATGGCTAATTCATATCATTTCCACATTAGTTATTCGTAACCTTTTTTGTTGTTGCTGTACTATTTATGCATCATAAAACACAAAAGATTCCATCATTTTCTTTTATTTCTTTTTGTTGTTTTAACTCATTGAATAACACAAACAAAGTGTGTTGTCAGATTTGATTATCTGTGATAAATACCGATTACAATGGGGAAAAGCAAGCAATCTCAGACATGAAAGTTAATGTGGTTGTTTTAGAAGAAAACTAGTAAAACAAATCTAACATTATTTACATACATATATATATATAGGCATACCCTGAGGTATAAAAAATTAACATTAGATTTGTCTCAACATACCTAGTTTACCTGTTTATTCCCCATAGTCTTTATATATACCTTTAATGTAATTATAAACCTAGACTAAAATCCATCAAAAATTATACAAAAATATATGTACAAAATGATGTAATATATTTATCACCACCCACTTACAGTGTGTTGTAATCATAATATTTTCATTTTTCTTTTGGGTATTATCATAATTTATAAAAGCGAGTTATTTAAAGATTACTTTTTATGCTGATATCCTGTGTAGGTAGTCAAGGTGTTCCGCTGAAGAAGCTGTATGGCTTACGCAGTGAAACATTCAGAAAAATCTTGTATAAATTTAGAAACATAAGTAAGTATACAGAAAATCAACTCATACAGATCAACTACTCAACTATAATAGCAATAACCGAATTACTCACGAAAGAAACTGTGAGCAGACATTGTTTAAAAGAATCCAAACATAATGTAGCACTCCAGTAATGAAGAGAATGGAAGAGAAATACTTGTTAACTGTCTTCAAAAAGAATGAACACCTACACAATCAAATCAGAAAGTGTTTAAACTCAAGTTGTAATACCGACAGGAAACCATCATTAGAGACCAGAAGAAAATTCACTCTACCATATATGAAGAATATCTCTGGAATAAGGACTAGAATACTAAGACAATATGAAAAAAACATAGGGCGTAAGCCAACATTATGACTTGATTCTATAGTGTGCAGACCCAAAGATCCAACGGAAAAAGAGGATAAGGTCAACAACATTTATAAAATTATTTGCTTGAACTGCAACAGACACTACATTGGTCGAAGTGGGCACCCCTTTCGAGTTCGAATCCAGGAACATAAATTAGCTGTGAAAAGCCAAGATGTGTATTCTTCCATACCGATGCATGTAGACAGTTATGGACACCAGTTCGATAGGAAGAATATAGAAATTTTAAATGGAGGGAACACCAAAAGTGTTAGGGAATCTCTAAAAGCCTGGTACTTAAATGCATCAATGATTAATAAACGTATTTCTATAGACCGAATTTACCAACTAACTAATGTTTAAAGGGAAAAAATGCTTTAGACAGTGCCATCATCAGGCCTCTGCTGGACACGGGTCATCAGGTGGACGTCACAAAATCATTCAGAGTAATCAATAGGCAAAAGAGCTCAATTCTCCTGAAGTTTGCTGAAGCTATCTCCATCAAGCGTCTGAAACCTGATTTGTGCGTCCAGAAAGAAGCGGTTATCAGTCTTTCTTTTCCTTGGTAACTGGATATTTTCATATCTCTTTCACCTGAATACGTAATGCCGAAAGTTTCCATTGTGTATGATCACTACTGTTCGGAATAGTGTTTAATATTGCATATATATAATTAGTGTATGCACATATTGATTGATTTATGTTTAAAATCAATTCTGCGCAAGTATGTTAAAATTGTTTCTGCAGATATACCTTATAATGACTGTGGCCTGTGAGCAGCTGACGAGAAGGCAATGAAATAAGATGAGGTACCACTTTATTCTGCAAAAACTGTAGTTCTCGCTTTATTCAAATTCATAAATGGGAATAAATGCATGAAAAAATAAATCATATGACAAGAAAGTTCAAATTCAAAGTCAATTCAAATGTGCAATAGAGATATAAATTACCTATCAATCACAATAACGGTTATTAGCAGATAAAATTATATCATTTATGGAGAATTCAAATAAGTTCATTTCATATTAAAGATTGGGTTGAAGACGTTATCTAGAAGGACAATGAAAGTTTCGCAATTAAATCAACCAGCTCAGAGAACACAACTTAATCTTGTTTAGATTTTTTAAACTCCCTGGAATTATCAAGTATTGGTTTTTGTAGGGATTTTGTTTGATTGGTTGAAGCTGACATCGGTTAGAGAACCATTGCAAAACCTGGGAGTACTGCACAGCTGTTTCCCCTAGTTTGGGAATCTTCAGGAGTACGCACCTACCAGAGTTTGAACTGAAGCCCTTCTTCTGGTTACAAGGCGACCTCGTAGACCATTAAGCCACTGGGACCCGACCTAATGGTCAGCCCATGAATTCTAACTTCTGCCAATTCACGACATAGCGTGACCATTTTGCAATGTCTTCTTCGATGAGTAACTGTCCGCATCTTCAATCTGCAGTAACCTGCCGGTCACGGCTTCCCACTAGAACCCCAGGTTAACTGCCTGAATAGGGCTTGTGGCTAGTGAGCATCAGATCACATTTCAAGTATTGGTTTTGTAGGACGAAACATATGTTCCGTACTCTTATATTTTCCAACGGTTCTCTAAATGATGTCAGCTCATGATGAAATCCACAAACCAATCTCTGGAATTACTTTAATTCTTGCAAGCATTTAGCTAAAATCATCTTTTTTGATACCGAACATCCTCTTTATTCTCAGCTTTTCTCCTTATAACTCTTCGGGGTAAAAGCAGGTGAAATTTCATGGGAACTTATGCACCTACAGGAGAATATCAAAAACGAACAAAACCATATTTACAATAGAATTTGTATGAAGAGACAAATGTCGGAAAGAAGTTTATAATCTTTTTTAAATTTGTAAATAAACAGAAAAATATATCCATTATATTCCACTAGCTTTCATAGAAATAACGGGTGTATGGCTGTATGCTTTAGGTGAATCCTTTTTAGAAGACTTCATAAACATCATTATGAATAATTATAAATAGTTATAAATAAATAGGGATGTCACTGTAAGCCACTTCCCACTCCACAGTTATTTTTAATTTGCCAATTTAGAGCGTTTGTCTCCTTTCCGTATTTCTGAGGCCTTAGTTATTGAAATAGGGAGGAAAATGGCAGAGACTTTCATACTACAGTGCCTAAATTTTTATTCTTATATCATTAAGTCAGATATTTGTTCTACTTCTCATTCTTCTGCCTTTTTAACATCTCCTATTGCTACATTTTTCACTCCGTTCACTTGTTTGTTTCTAGCTACCTTAATTCTAATAACCATTTACCAATTAAATACATCCTTGTTATCCATACTTGATCCTCATCACTATTAAATTTCCATTATATATATACTCATTAATATTTAGTAATCTTATCAGTTTTATATATATTAACTGGTAATATCACTCACTCTATAACAGAGAAGTTCATAAAATTTGTTGACATCTATTTAACACTTAATAACTTGATTAGCTTGGTATAGATGTCATAAATTGTTGTTTTCTTAAGTTTAATGACTCAACAGTATTATCTGTTATAACAGTAGTAAAATAAAATTAATGCCTTAAATGAGATAAGCCTCCAGAACTAATTTCAATTGGGATAGACACTTAATAAACAACAAAAAAATGGATAACAGGGATGACTCTTTTTTAGGTTTCCAATATTTATTAGTATATTTTCCTCTTAATAACTATGCTGGATAGTGTTCAAAGATGCGTTTGGAAAGTATGTGCTTTGTGCACTTTGTTTCCATACATATATATCAAAGATAGATGGATGATGCCTTCATAATATGCGACGAAGATGCTGACATCATTCACGTGGGAATCAGAGATGAAGTCTGAATTTCATTTTTTTTGAATGTTTTGTCAAAAAAGGGATTTGATGGTTCTCTTTTCGACAATAATTTACAAGAAACCAATATGTATCGGTCAATACACCAATTTTTTCATCGTTGGATCCCTTTGAGATGAAAGAGAAACCTGATCCATTCCCTATCTTCAAGAATCAGAAGGTTATGTACCAATGATGTAATCGGTGATAACAAGTTCTCTTTATGCATGGATATCCTACAGGAGTCCTCAACGGAAATATGAAAGCAGAGAAGAAGAGTGAAGAAATTCAAACAGTGCTGAAGAAATTGCTATTTATGAGTACTGAATGAGAAAAGCATTTTCTTCTTTAGCTGAGCTACGGATTGATTTATACAGTCGGCAAATAAACAAAGTTCATGCATTTATTCCCCTTGATGAATTTAAATAAAGCAAGAACAACAGCGGTTTGTGCAGAATAATATGGTACCATCATTTGTTTCGTCGGCTTCTCATCAGCTGCTTACAGCCTAAATAAATTGTGAGGTTTACGTACAGAAAAGTTTTTTACATACTTGCAAATTTTACATGTTGTCAGTTGACAGAAGGTTCCACAGTAAGCGAACAGTGCTCAGAAAATTGCGCTTATATAGTTTTTTCACAGGCAGTTCAAGTTTAAACAAAATAGATGTATGCATACAATGGTAAAAGAGTTGCGTAATAAAGACGAGAGGTGAGTAAGATGATGAGTAACTAATAAATTTTGTAACGATGTACTGAGTTCTAATCACGTCATAGAAACAAGAGACAAGCAATATTACAGATTTTAAAAATAAAAATAAAAAAGGGAGGGGTGAGGTTAAAGACAAAGATTAAGTAATCAGATTAGAGAATAAAGACATCCAGTTACCATGGCAAGAAAAGACTAATAACTGCTTCTTTCTGAACACATAAATCTGGTTTGAAGCGTTTGATAGAAATTGCTTCGGCAAACTTGAGGAGAATGGAGCTCCTTTGTCTATTGATAACTTTAAAGGATTTCTCGATTTCCACCTCATGACCCGTGTCGAGGAGATGCCTGGCGATGGCACTGTTTAAAGAATTTGTTTCCTTCTGTCAACTGACAACATGTAAAATTTGCAAGTATGTAAAAAACTTTTCTGTACGTAAACCTCACAATTTATTTAGGCTGTAAGCAGCTGATGAGAAGCCGACGAAATAAATGATGGTACCATATTATTCTGCACAAACCGCTGTTGTTCTTGCTTTATTTAAATAAACAAAGGATATGTGAAGGACAAACTGCTAACATTAGTCAACTTCGATGTGTCCAGCTAGTTGTACTCACAACACAAAGATTACACTTTCTAAACGCATTTCTAAACATTTATAACTATTATAGTTTTGTTAATTTATAAATCACTAGTTAAATGTAAAGTTAGTAATGCTATTAAGAAAAGCTGCGATATATATTTGCTTAATGCCTTTTACATTAGTATCAAGTTATGCTTATTTTAAAGGTTACATTTTGGGGTAGTAAAACTAAAAGCATAGTGAAACATTATTGAGAAATCTGAGAAATTATATATACTTAACAGTTTAGTAGAATATCACTCTGAAAACCTTAACTTCTAACTATCTATCTGATAAGTCAATTTTTACGAAGCAAAGAGAACTAAATGTAACGGAATAATTGTTTAGAAGATCTCTGCCAAACAAACCAGTCACAATATTGATACTTATATCGATGTTTCAACTAACTTCGTAATTGTTATCCGTTTTTCTCCTAAACTGTATTATATCAGTGTTCTGACCATATGCTGACTTGATCCTTATTATTTGTCTTTATCTCCATTTAATCTCTAATTCCAGTGCTTCTCTTTGTGGTCATGCGATACACTGATATGATTTTGTTTAGGTGAATGAAGGTGATTTTGACCTTGGACTATCTGTAAGGAATGTTGGTATGTGGCTCTTGTGGTCACTGTTTCAGTCCCTCTTTGTTGCGAATATTCTACTTGATTCTCAGGTACTTCATACAATTTGGTTAACTAATTTTTGTTCAACAGTTTTTATTTTCAAGTATTGTTTTTTTAGGGATTTTGTTTGATTGCATGGAGGATTTCATCATGAGCTGACATCAGTTAGAGAACCACTGGAAAACCTGGGAGTACTGGACATCTGTTTCGTCCTAGTTTGGGACTCTTCGTCAGTGCGCACCCACCGGGATTCGAAGCCAGGACCTTCTGGTTACAAGGCAAGCTCGTAGACTCCGTTGGGTGGGTGGGTGTTTGCGTACTGATGAAGAGTTCTTATTTTGTACTAAGAAACTTATCTTGACTGCATAGGTGCCTACTGAAACTGTTGAGTTAGTTTTGTGTTTTTGATGTTATTATTGCTATATAGAACCATATAGATCTATCGATACATAATCATGTTTTTGCTGTTTTTGGAGCATATGTGACTGTGCGTGTATCAACGAAGTTTCAGAGAGCTATACGGAGGGACGTCAAGATCAGTGCAGACCACATACAGTCAGCTTCGGTCGTTGCACTAAATATGCTGCATAAAATGTGCATTTATTATTTTGAGATTTTTTTTCTAGCGAAAGACAATGTATATTTATTTATATAACGAAGCAAACGGGAACGTATAATTCCTAGAAAAGAAAAGGAAATAGCAATCAAAGAAGTTTACTTTAGTTTGGTCACTTGGTTTCCACAACTCTTTTTAGTGATACCACTATCTTTCAGTTTTTCTGTTATGGCAGCCACTAAGCATGGCTTTGATCTTCTTCTAGTGACTGGTTTCATTTATAACAACATGTCTCGAGTCATTATGAGATCAAGAGGACACTAGATTTTGCATTGCTGAATCATGTGTCTTCCAATCCAAACTCAAAGGAATAACAATACAGCCGAAGTGAACAATGAGCAAATTCCTTCGGACGAAGAAGAATTTCGTAAACACAGAAAAGAGTGTGCCTATGTTTTCTTTGAGTCCAGTAATCTCGTGATTGGAATTTATGGGAAAAAGTGTATCACAATTCCCGAGGAGTGCTTAAAAGGATCTAGATTGTTTTTATTTTAACTTTTCTGTGTATACTTACCAGCCTAGTTGTTCCTGTGGAGCTAACCATATTGAGTACGCATTCAAATAGGTTCATCGTCGAATTTCAGAATATCACCCAACATGGGTGGGTAAAGGATACACAAAAGTGACACCTGGCACTATATTGGCAAGCGAGAAATTACGTTTCATATTTATTTATCGAATTTAAGCTAACCTTACATATGCTTCACAAGTTCGAGTTTCACATGCTAGACAAGTAGTCAGATTTAATCCAAATTAGCCATTACATATGTATTCAAAGAACTTGAAGCCTATGTTTGCTTTATATTCATGTATAAGAGATGTACAGAGTGTGTCGTAAATAACCGCTTCTCAAATTGACGTTACGATATGTTAATATGATTTCTTTCATAAAAATATTAGTATTATTATCATCGCCTTTGCCGATTCACGTCATGGATCCTAAGTTGTGTTATGCAGTTATCAACTACTCTGACAAATTCAGAAGATTATTAACCCATTCTGTAATATTATATTGTTATTATTCTCTTTGGTTCCAGCGGGAACACAGGGATTCAACATTACATCTCTATTTCACTTGGTTCTCTTCAGCCCTCTTTAGCTGCTCCCATGACCGCCCAAATGCTTTCATCTCCACTTCACATGACATCCTCTATGTCACCCTCAAACCACAGCGTAACTCATCGGTCCCCATTCGGATTCCACTCTAGCGCCTAGCTCGTGATGTCACCCAACAGTCTGCTCATTGTGTACCTGGTTCACTTTTATTTTCTTCTGCATATTTGTTGGGTGATAGTTTCTTGGTTCGTTTGCTACCTGTCAAAGGTCCTTATGGTTTATACTTCCAGGCTGACCGGCCATTTGGTGTTCAGCATGCACTGATGTAAGCTGTTGATGAAATTCTGCAGCTTTTTGGGAGTGCTTTCTGTGACAGGACAAGTCTTCAAACCACATAGAAGCACTGACTTGATATTAGGTCTGAAAATTCGAATCTTCTGAATGCATCAGATCTACACATTGATTTCAGTGCAATCAGCGTACCCATCTTGCTTTTCCAATCCTAAATTTAACATCTTCATCTTTTCTGCCTGTATTTGAAAAGTTGCTACACAAATAAGTGATAGAGGTAACCTCCTTCAAATTTCTCCTACTAATGGTGGTTGGGGCCTGTCGTTGTTGATAGTTTATCTTGATCACCTCTATCTTCTCTACGTTCGTTTGCAGTCTTATCTTCTCTTCCTCTCTGTTCTGCAAAACTGTTGGTTTTCACCTGTAAAGTTTCGGGTTTCCCGACATTAGATTTGATTCGTCCTCAAAGATAAGATCTTCTAGGGTATTTTTTTCGATCCAACCTATGCCTATCTTTTCTTTCCCCCTGTCTGTCGCATCCTTCAGTCTCCCACGATTAGAAATATCATCACTGACAGTAGGTAGTCATTTCTAACTCTTGTCTTCACTTCAAAGGCCTAAATGAATCTTCTGTTGTGAATCACCTGACATGTGGTATGATAGCTATAGTTATAATTAATTATTTCATCAACTATCGATTAAGCCGTAAATTGTTGGTAATCTCTACATATTAACTGCATTATTGTATTAGGTGGTTTCATCTTTTGACTACTTCGCTGGTGTTTGTGACTAATTTTAGCCTCATTATCCACTGAGGCTAATAGTTGCCTATTAACCAAAGTATCAGTATATGGTTAGCATAATTTCTAAGTATTATTTAAAATTTGTATACTGGTGTAAAGCCACTAATGAAAAACCAGTCGGAAGGGAACATATTTTCCCCATCAGCTTGTAGTTTACTAAACATCGAAGTAGAATCTTACAAATTATAATTTTGTATTAAAGCGAATTAAACATGAAAATAAAAGTTAGGCGACACGATAGAAAAATGAAACACTGTCTCAAGTGTTACAAGTTACACAGGAAAATGAATTATTTACAACCAACTGACAGGAATTTTAAACAAGTTATAGACAGTGTTTCATCTGGCAAAAATGTTTCTTAACCGGTAGTATACAGAAGGCTGAAAACACTATTATGCAACATATACCTAACGAAAGACATAGAAAAGAAACCTTTCATATCTAGGGTGATGAAGTGGAATCGCTGGGTTAAAAGGATAAACAACAGAACGAGGCAGATACGTAATTAGGTCAAACTGTTATCACCAGAAGGAAGTCATACTGTCTTATTTTATGCTTTGACTCGATTGAAACCATTATATTTCAATCGATTCAGGAGAAGAAACTAAATTTTAATCAAATATAGACCTTTTATTCCAAGCTGAGACGGTTTAAAATGGTCCCTAAATATTACTAGCTAACACCGTGTATTCAGTTTCATACTAGTTTGACGTGCTATTCTATAGTTAACGGGTTTGTTGGTGTACTTTTAAATAATTGTATGGAGTACGTTCGGTTAATAATGCTTATTATTATTGTTTTCTTTAATTCCTAGAGGATAATAGGGCTTCAACTGCACGTCTTGATTGCGTTCGGTCCTCTGACAACGTTTTCACCTGTCTCCACGTCTGTCCACATGCTTTCATCTCCTCTTCACATGACCCCCTCCTTGTCACCCCACTTTAGGACTGACGACAATCTCGCCACCTCCCATTCGAGTTCCAGTTGAGCGATAGCCTGGCGTGTGATGCCACTTGATGGTTTGTTTTCTCAGAGTACGGCCAATCCAACTCCATTTCTTCCCGCTTGTTTGTTGCAAAATTGGTTCCCGCTGGCTTGGTTGGTTCGTTCATTGCCAGAGATCCTTCCCTGTTACTGATCTGTTCTGGCCATCTGATCTTGAGTAGTATTGAGCGAAGATAGCCATTGGTGAAGGTCTGTAGTTTGTTCGAAGTGCTCTTCAAGACCCGCCAAGTCTGTGATCCGTATAGTAGCACTGACTTCACATTGGAGTTGAAAATCCGGATCTTATTTTTCATGCTGAGTGCCGCTGATCTCCACACAGACTTGAGGGTAATGAAAGCTTGCCTGGCTTTCCTCACCCTCATTGCTTTGATATCCTCATCAGTTCCGCTCACGTGTAGTTGAAACGATGCTTTCCAGGTGGGTAGGTAAAGGAGATTGTTTCTTTCAGATTTATCCCATTTATGCTGATTGTTGTCTGTTGCCGATTGTTATTGTTACTGTTGGCTGGGAATCTTCATCACCTCTGTTTTCTCTATGGTCACCTGAAGTGAAGTTCTATCTTCGATGCTTCTTCTACCGACTTGTTGCTTTTTACTTGCATATCTCCCAGTTTGTGTGAAATCAGACATATATCATCGGCGAAGTCCAGATTCTCCAAGGTTTTTGTGTGGGTCCATTTTATGCCTGTTTCCTCGTTGCCTGCTGTCTGTCGCATTATCCAATCTACCACAATCAGGAAAATCACCGGAGATAGTAGGCAGAAAGCTTGTCTTACTACCATCTTCACTTCGAAGGAATCCGTGAGTTTCCCGTTGTAAATTACTTGGTATGCAGCATTATCGTGCAACTGTTGAATGAAATGTATAATTGTTGGCGGCACCATATAGTAGCGAAGTAGTTTCCGAATCACCTCTCGATCGACGCTGTCGAATGCCTTTTCAAAGTCGATGAAGTTGAGATAGAGAGCTGACTGCCATCCCAAGTTCTGTTCAATGATGATCCATAGTGTTGCGACTTGAATCTATGCGTGACTTGTTCCTCTTGAATCTATCCTGTTCTGGTAGAAGTTTTTCATCCAGGGCTTGTTTGATTCTCTCCAGGATGATGCGGCTTAGTAGTATGCTTGGGATGGACAGTTCTTGAATTGACTTAAGTTTCGTTTCTTTGGCAGTTTGAATAAGTAGCCTTTCTTCCAATTAGCAGGCACTCTGCCCTCTTTCCACACCTTCTGCAGTAGTGGTGTCATCAAGTTCGCTGATGTCTCTAAGTCCATTTTCAATGCCTCTGCGGGGTTTCCATCTGGTCATGCTGCTTTTTCAGTTTTTAGCATCTTGATTGCCTTCAGGATTTCTGTTCTCGTCGGAGGGTTGATGTCCACTGCTTCTGCTGTTGGTATTATTGGGCGCGTTATAGGTGGCAGTCGATTTAGTGAGCCACTGTTTGTCCTGCCTTTTCTTTCTGCCTTGAACTTCCATGCAGGTTTGACTTCACACCGCTTTCAGGCTGTTTCAGTGATTTTCAATGATGGTCTCTTCGCTAGTGTTGATTTGTGTCCCCGCCTTTTTCTTAATGATTGCAGTAAAGATGTCTTATGTGGCCTGTTCCTTCAGTGTTTTAGTATTGAACATGGCTTGTGGTCTGTCTGCGTCTCCTGTTTCCTTGAAAGTTTTTAACTCGATTTGGAGTGTTCCTTGTACCACATAGTGGTCTTAGCCGACTTCTGCTCCTCCTCTTACTTTTGTGTCCAGTATTGTTTAGATAAATACAAGTATCAACGCAGAGGGCTATAAATAAAAGCATGCTTATAGAGAAAAAGAACAAGCAAAAATATCTGTCTGATGCTGAAGAATTTGCATTAATTCTTGAGGTGCATGACGCTGTACAGTACTAGTTGATTGACAAGGTTACTTGGGTACTCATCACACCAGCTAGTAGCACTTGATAGACAGATAGAGATCTAAACATAGGATGACTGTATCGCTCGTTTTGGGGTGATCTCAACAGCGACGTGCCCGGTTCAAATCAGCTTTGAAAGATCTGGCTAGCAAGCACGACTGGTTGATATATGTGGTATACATCTAATCGCTTACAGCGTGTCATTCGTATTTGCATGCTTTCTTGATTGCTATTTATGCTGACAAGTAGATCATATATTGTGGTGATCTGAATAATTTCCGTTTCTAGAAGAAACTGTGGTAACATTTCAGCTCTTCATGCTATGTAACCTGAAAATCTGTAATTTGATTTTTCGAAATACTTTTCACTTTTTTCATATATAATGTAGTTTTAATTACTGAGGTAAATTTTTGTGTAGAACCACGGCATAGGACTTCTTAGTGAGGGCTGAGTGTTTATGTAACTGCACTATTAAAAAAACCATATTATTAACAGAATGAATTCACTTGATTCATTTATGGTTTTCTATTCAATGAGTGGACAAAATGGCAGTAGGTCGTTACTTCTTGCTAAAGTAGGAGCTATGCGTAAGACGGAATCTAATTCATGTATGTTTAAAACATTCATAGTTCAGTTTGTACTGCTTTGATGATTCAGTTACTTTGTGCAACTTTATTTATTTCTTCATCTTATTGATTTCCATATACTTTAGAAAAAAAGATAAATTATATTCACATCATTTCCAATTTGTTTTAATTTGTTGTAATATGACTGTGGCACACTGTTTAAACTTTTATTATTTATTGTTTGTTTTATCTATTTTGAATCTCACTGTGAATAAGGTTTTCAACCAGATTAAACTATTATCTCATATTTCATATTGTATTTACAAATAATATTGTCTAATGTTATTGATTAATTGTAATCTAGAATTAATACTATTCTTTCGTTGCGTTCCAAGTAGAACATAGGGCTTTAGCAGGAAATCTAAATTGCTCTAGGATCTCTACTATCATGTTTAACTGACTGTATGACTTTTTGCAAGCTTACACTTCCTCTTGATATGATCTTCTTGAGTTCACCCTGAGACAACCATTGAGATGCTTCCGATTGAAGTTATCTTGAAAAAATGATATGCGTTTAGGCATACTAATGAGTACAAGGAGTCTGACTATCTAGTCTAAAAGTTATCAATCAGGTGCGCAACACCGGTGTTTATTTGACCATACTTCTAAAATACAACACTCAGCATTCGGGCAAAATGCTCTTTGGTGCAATCAAAGGTCGACAGATATCCTTCCCATGTTAACTCTAACTGTGTATACAAATTTACATGTACCTGTGATAGTAACTACATTGGGAGAATAGAAAGAAGGGCACACCATCGATTTTGCAAACATATGTCAAAGGGGAAACAAACGTTTACAATAATGTAATTGCCAAACATCTAATCAGTACGCCTTATCGGGTGTACATCATGAAATCCTTTAAATTTATCGATGAACAGAAAAAGTTGAGTTTTCCTCAAGTTTTCAAAAACAATCTCTATCAAATGCCTGAAACCTAATTTATTTGTTCAGCTATCAGTGCTTCCTTGCCCTGGCACCTGGTTGTCTTTCCTCTCTCTTTCAACTGATTACCTAAGTTTTGGCTTTAACCTCTTTGCTTGTCTTTTGTTTCTGTGATTGGATCTGGGCTTATCACATCATTACTCAATTTATTAGTTACACCAAGTGTCTTCATTACGTAACTGCTTTGCCACTGTATGCAAGCCCTTACTTTTGTTTGAATAAGAACTTTCTGGGTATAGACTATATAGGTGTGATTTTCTGACTAGCGTTTACTAGGTTTGGAGTCTCCGGTGAACTAACATCATGTAACATTCGCAAGTATGTCAAAATTTTTCTGTACATAAACTTAATAGTAATTTCTTTAGGCTGTAAGCAGCTGATGAGAAACCACCGAAATGAACGATGGTACCATCTTATTCTATACAAATTGTTGTTTTTGCCTTATTCAAATTCTACAGCTGGTAGTAAATAATTAGTATAAAATTTGTCTATTTTAGTTTGAGTGATTGACAATATTTTCTCTTACCATAGTAAAGTATAAGTTTTAAACATTGGATAAAGACTTCCAGTGTAATAAAAAAGATCATTGGACAAATCCATTTATTTAATATTCCTTGCAGTGTACTTTATTATATAAAGCCTTGTTGAATTCTCTTAAACTGATCAGGAAATGAATAAAAAATATCATGAATCATAATGCTAAAATTTGACGACAACAAAAGAAAACGATGTGCTTTTGTTATTATTATTCCTTTACGTTCCATACAGAACATAAGGCTTCAACAAAACATCTCCATTTTATTCAATTTTCTGTCGTCCTCTTCAGTTGGGTCCACGATTGACCATAATCTCTCATCTCCTCCTCGTACAATCTGCCTCATGTCACTCCCAATGTGGCGACCCACACGTCATATTTGGATTTCAATCTAGCAATGGCCTGCATTGCACGCGATGTGATTCGACGGCGTACGCCCTATCCATCTCCATTTTCACGTACATATTTGTTGAACTATCGACTATTGGTTTGTTTGTCTCCAGCCAGAGTTTCTTGTTTCTAATTCTTTCCAGCCGGTTAGCCATTTTATGTTCAGTCTGGAGCCAGCGAAGGAGATAGCTGTTGATAAAAGTTCATAACTTGTTTGAAATCCCTTTTGTGACATGTTTCTTACCCATATAGAAGGACTGACTGTTCTCTTGGGATATATTTATATGTATAACAATACCTTTGTGTATTTTCCCTCCATTACAGATTTCTAGAAATTTGATATAATATCACCTTTAATTGGCCAATATGTCTATTTAAGTAGTTTGGGGAGTTAGTAAATAAATCTTAGATTTATGTTTCGTACATTTTGTTATTTGGTACAACATCAGAAGTGGGAGAATCAAGACAGTGATTTAGTTCTAACGTGTGTATTTTATCTGTCAGCACCACTTAATCCGTATAGCTACAAATAGAGTTGACAATAAGCACATAAAGGCTAAAAACAGCAATAACAACAGGTGAATCAGAATAAAATGGATCCACTTTTTGTATTTTGCCATCTCTACAACTGCTTACAATTTTAAAATACTTTAGATCATTGGAAATAAAAAGTGGAACTATAATTCAAAGTGACCATAACACACAGATGATGAATCAAAGTGTTTATCTGGTATAATATAAAATACTGTTGTATTTGTATGTAAGTAATTTGATAGAAGTTTCTCGAAGGAAACAAGAGGGTGGGGAGTGAGGTCAGCAACAGTATACTGAGGTATAAAAACTACAAGATTACGTAAGCTAGTAGAAATTACCAATAAACAGTTAAGATATGAAAAACTGTTGTGAGTGAAGCTCATTTATTTCGATATCAAGTATATGAAGCACAAGGCTCAGTAAATAATGACGCAACTAGGTAAAAGTGAAAAGAAATCGACATTTACATTTAATAAAAGACGTAATCTACTGGGGTTAAAAGACAAGTTACCAAGGTGGAGAAAGATTTACAACGGCTTCTTTTTGAATACATAAGTCATGTTTAAGCCGTTTGATAGTGGTGGCTATTGCGAACTTCAAGAGACTTCTTGAGCTTGCTTGTTTGCTTATTATTTTAAGAGAATTCAAGATGTCTGCTTGATGTCCTCGGTCAGTTAGATGCATCATGGTTGCGGTTCTCAATAATTTACTTCCCTTGAATTGCAAACTCTTCGCTCTGTTTTCAGAAAATAAAGGTTGAATGAATGCTTAATAATAAGTTCGTATATCTGAAAGCTGCATTCTGTATACTGAGGTGTATAAACTGGTCATCGAAATTCATGTCTGTTTTAAAAGTTACAGCTTTCAAACAGTAATGCACGAGAGACAAAAAGAGGCGTCTAAATAGGTTACTGAGCTAAAACGTTCAACATTGTCTATTGGAAGCAATAAAAAAATGAAAATACGAATCCCTTTTTTCACGCCTTTCAACTAAAATTAAAGTCGTAGCTAACATTATTAATGCACAGTTAACTTAAAAATGATATTTCTTATGAATGAATGTTGAAGTTTTGAGATCTTTGCATCACTGCATCATATCAAATAATAACGAACTAAGGCGTAATGAACAATGAACGTACTTTTCATTTCTCAGTGACTATAAACGAAATACATTCCTTTCTCTCCACTGTGAAATATGCACGAATTCCAGTTGTGTGTCTTCAAAAAATCAACCGAACTAATCAGTGTTTAGGATAACGCGTAATGAAACCATTTCTGTATCTTGTAAAAGCATAAAAGAGTGGTGAATTTTTCAAGTGACCATTTAATGTATGACGTACAAAGATAATTATAATTCTTTTGGACAGGTAACTGTTACATTGTTTTTATTTATAAAGATCCATCCATTTTTGAGTTTAAATCAAGGCTTGACACTTGTAGGTTGCATGAAATTTTCTAGCATCACACTTATTTGTATTTCACTCCTGTCACTGGTCATTAATAATTATTCGAAATATCAAGAAATGGGAAAAATACCCTCAATGTAATGCTTTTTTCAATGGTTACAATGAATTATTTTTTTAGTAATCTATCAAATAAGTATTTTAAACATGAAGATTTTCCTGTAGGGATCAGTAGAAATTGATACTGTGAGTTCAAGGCCGCAGTAGTAGAAGCGAATAGGTAAACCGTCTCTGTATCCACAGTTCAAGATTTTACTTATGTATACAGAAACGTTTTATCCTATCCTTTTTACTACAGTGGCCTAAAAGATGTGTTGACTTGATATTTTTCGTGCTGAAAAATTAATCTTGAGTTCTCATAATTTGCATACAATACTCTTCGCATCTTCTTTATTTTTCTTAGTTGTTATTTCCAAAGTGCTACTGTCGCATGTGCAACTGATAAGAATTAGTATATAAAGAGACGTTCATCGGCATAAAAATATCAAATAGCAGGAAGATACATATGATGCCAGAGAAAGGAAATGATACAGCGTTGTGGAGAAACATGAGAGACATGAAAAGAGCAAAAAGAAACTAAATATGAAAACTAGAAGTACTATTACACGCAGATCTGTGCAAATGGTAGGGGCATACATAATTTGGTTATGTAGAGATACCAAATTGCAAATAAGCATTCCTTTACTTATTCTATGTCTTCTACCATTACACTACATCCTAAAATATATATATATATATATATATATGTATATATATATAATTTTACAGTGTCACGGAAATGTTTTCTGAAGATACCTCAAAAGTATTCAAGAAACCGGATGATATTCAAATTTAATTTACTGATCTATCAGTTAGAGAACCATTGAGAACCAGGGAGTACTGGACAGCTGCTGTTTCATCCTAGTTTGGGAATCATCGTCAGTACGCACCCACCGACAGGGTTCGAACCCAGGACCTTCCAGTTACAAGGCAATCTCATATACCATTCAGCCACTGGGACCCGATTAAACGGCTCATGAATTCTAACTTCGACCAGTTCGTGATTTAGCGCGACCTCAACCAGTGTCGTCCGTGGGACATCCATCTTAACACGTGATATCTGGATGGACTCCAATGACTCCCAAACTAGGATGAAACAGCTGTCAAGTACTCCCTGGTTTTCAATGGTTCTCTAACTGATATCAGTCTGTGATCAGCTCGTAAAAAACGTAACTAACCCTTACAAACAAAACTATAGAAAATTACTGATCTATGAATGTTGACTTCAACTGGAACAATAAGACTTCAAACAAGTTTAATTTTTGGAAAATAGGATTTGAATTTCATTGTTCAAGAAACAAATTGTGAATCTGACACTGGTTTTCCGTCTCTCATCAGTCATTTGAAGCTTAAGTGTAATTATTTCCAGGAATAGACACACTATGAAGCTGATTTCTTCTCATCCTTTTGCGTCACCAACGAGATATAGGGCTTTAGTCTTTCACTTTGAATTTTCAGTAACAGTAGTGAGGCTGCTCGCCTTACACCGTATCTTTCCTCTTTACTGGATTTACTACCGGCTACGCAAGGTATAAAATGAACCAGTCGACATTCGAAGCCGGAACACATGCGTGGTTGATGAGCATTCTATAAATAGGACCAATGGCTGCCTAATTGACTGGTATAGTACAAAACTGCTGACAAAATACGTAGTTAGTCTGTTCCATGTAGGAAATAAAATAATTTTGAATTTTTTCCCTGTTAGTGAATTTTGTACAAAACTTTGAGAAACATTTCACGCACAGCATTAAAATACACAGAGTTTACACAGAACACAGCTATTGTTTGAAACTTTGTATTACGAAACTGGTTACGATGGTTTGTGTTATCGCAGCACTATGTCAGGTATTTGGAATTCTCTTTGTTTGTAATGATTTAATGCCTTCATGTGTAATTTTCCTATTGAGTGTACCACATCGTGGGATAGTGTATTATGTTAAGGATGTAAAGTACTTTAGAAAACTATAAAGTAGTGAAAAATCGTTCTCATCTCGTTCAGAGTTCGTCCGAAGTTTGCAGTGGGTGTCATTCAAGCTGATAAATGAGCAGTTTGGCTTTCCGTCATTTGGTCGGTAGTGAATAACGCATAATTATTACTCTTCTAGGTTCTGAGTAGAACATAAGGCTCCAGTAACACTTTCGTTTCACTCTGTTCTCTGTAGTCCTCTGATTCCACAATAGCCCATGTGCTCCAATCTTCTTCTTGCACAGTTTCCTCTATGTCACTCTCAGACCAATTCCCAACTGGTCATTTCTCATTCAGGTTCTCTGTTAAGGTCGTTCACTGCGTATAATGTCACTCAACGGTCTCCTCAGCTTATGTCCAATCCACCTACACTTCATTCTTCACAATTGCTGGTCGGTAGTTTCTTGGTTAGCTGGCTATGAGAGTTTCTTGATGACTTTTCTTTCCGACTGGTAGTCTGATGGTCAGTATGGATAGGTGGCAGCTGTTGTTGAAAGTTTGCAGCGGTCTCTTGAAAATGCTTTCTGTGGCGCACCAGGTCACTAAACTATAAAGAAGTGCTCAGTGAATCTGGATCTTGTTTATTGATTTAAGTGAAATGAAGGTGTCTGTCTCTCTTTTCCGATCCTGCTTTTGATTTCTTTATCTATGCCGCCTGTGGTTGAAACGATATTGCATGGATAAGTGAAAGAAAAGACCCTCTTATGATTTCTTCTGCTGGTGGTAACTGATGCTCATTGTTATTGCTTAAATATCTTCGTTAACTCTCACTTATATATGTTTACTTAAAGTCTTTCTGTCTTACCTAACTGCTTTTTCCGCCAGATTGTTGATTTTCACCAGTAGATCTTTGATGTTGTGTGACATTATACATAAACCATCCGCAAAAAGTGTTATTTTTGATGCAATACACCAGCTGAGTGCTTGTTGTTTTTCTACGTCCTCTCCGGTTTATGTCTGCCTATGTTTGGATTCCGACTTACAGTATTTCTCCACGAGAAGTAATGATTGCCTCCTGTTTTCGCAAAAACTTGAGGATTCGTAGTACACTGAAATAGCTGAATTTAGCTTGTACAAGTTATGTTCTAAAAGAATCAACTTATTTTTATATATATATGATAGTATAACATCAGAATTTTATATTAGTGGTCAAAGAAAACTTAATCTTTTCCGCTTTTGCAGAAATTACATTGATCTGTTATTATTGTCTGACTGCTAAGATATGTGAAGCAAAATAAAATTCTTTGTAAGGAAAGAAGATATTAAATGTGAATATTTCTCCCGTAAATTGGGGAGTGTATTACAGCTTATTATATTATCCGTTTTATACGTCACATGTGCCAGTCATATACGAAGTGAAATCAAGCATTTATTACTTATTATATCCTAGTGGGAATAAGTTAAAAATATTTGATATTTTGAAATGGAATATTACAATAATTTGTAGTTTTGAAAAAAAGAATGTTTATGTGTTCAGTGAAGAGTAACTGGCGTTATACTGTTTGACTGTTAGCAATAATCGAAATCTACCGGTGACACCAGATATAACGCTAATAAGCCTAGTGTTATTTACGGTTAAACGATGTAATTTTCACAAGTTAGTTCGCTAGGATTTAATTTGTTTCTAGTTTTATCATGGATTGATATCACTTAGAGAAGCACTGGAAACTAAGGTTCGAACCCAAGGAAATTCCGGTTACAAGTCAAGCTGGTATACAATTCAGACACTGGGACCCGACCCAGTGATCCATGAAATCGAACTTCTATCGTTTCGTGAATTTGGCGCAACTACCAGTGAATGTCGTCGTCGAGTATTTGTCCTCAGAGCAGACCTGGTTAGCTCCATCGGTGACGACTTCACACCTGAACTCCAAGCAACTTCTTCCGTTAGCCAATCACTGGCAAGCAACACATTTGATGGTAATGGTGGTTGCACTAAAATCACGAATTGGTAGAAGTTGTAATTCATGGGCTATTGAATCGAGATCCAGCGGCTGATCTGTAACTGGGAGGTCCTGTGTTTCAACCTCGGTGAGTGTGTACTTCCAAAGGGTCCTGAAATAAGATGGAACAGCTGTTCACTACCACTGATTTTCATTGGTTCTCTAAATGAAATCAATCCGCAATCAAACTTGAGTCAGCCCTGTAATAGTAAGTGTAGAAATTCCAAATGCTAAGTTTTCGATTTCATTGGATAAAACTCTGTTGGTTTCTACTGTATTTCGAAAAAAGGGCATATTTTTTTCGTCTTAGTTGGCTTTACCATTAAACTAGTACTGTGCAAATATTAGTTATAGTTACAGGTCAACCGTTCGATTCAGAAAAGTGAGTTAATAAAATACATCTGTACAGAGAAAGCCAATAATTGTTTCCTGAATTTCATGGTAGATCATATTTAAACAAACTAATGGGTTAGGTGGTTCTTCAGTGTAAAATGGCTAATTTAGTAAAACGAGTACTGTAGATTCATTTTACAGGTGAGTGCACTATTAACCTCTTGGCTTTTGAGTAGCTGTGTTGTAAAGCCATCAAGCTCAACAATGAACAACTCAAAATCAATGGTCAGGATGAAAATACATCCTTAGAGACTTCATATTCTTCATGCTCATAAGTGTCTATAAGCAGAACACTGAGTTGCAGGACTTCTAATCAACTGGTTTTATGGAGTGAAATTATTGGAGAGGATTACGTATTTCTAGCAGAATATCTGATCTGAAAATCCATCCATGAACAATCTATTAATAATATTGGTACTTATTGAAATATTTTATATGGAATGTATGTCATCGTTCTCACATTTGCATTTTTTGTTTCGACTTATTCCTTATTATTTATCTTTGTCTTATGGTGATTACTACTTTAAGTGCTTCCCTCTTGGCTGTTATTTCAAATTGTTGATAATAATAGGTCATTTTACGACTGCAATTTTGTTTGAATGAATTCAACTTAATGCTTATCCCGTGTAGTGACTTCTCCATCTTGCACTATCTATGGGAAATGTGTTTTGTTCTGTTCGAGTCTTCGAGATAAAGTTTTGAACCCCTTTTTAAGGATATTTTTTCATTCTCACTACTTATTTTGTACCCGAGAAAATTTTGGATCGTGTAGCTGTGGGATGGCAGTGTTGAAGTAGTTTTGTTCTTTCGATATGCTATTATTGTTGTCCAAAAGTACTACAGAAATTATCATGCTCAATTCTTGGAATATGATTTTTAACTGTACTTCAGCCGTGAAAGTTCTACAGTCTCTACATGAGAGTTAATTGTTTGGTTTCCTGCACTGAAACTTAAATGCTTGAACTTTAGTCTCCATAGTGTTGATAAAATAAAGGAGGCTCAACAAACTTGGCTCATAAAAGTGAGGAATCTACACCCATAACAATTTGTTTATTTGATATAGCATGCACGGCTATAGAAGGGTTTGCTGAATAATGTATCTAGGATGGCTTTTTAACCATTCCCATAGGAAAGCAGTCACATGACTTTAAGCGTCTATTTATATATTTCTGTTGTGCTTCGTTTTACTTCTGTTGGTAGCACAGTCTTTAAAATATCAACAATGGGAGCTGAATAACTTAGATGGCATTCTGCATAGGATCCATGAAGAAATTTACAGTAGTCACTTTCTCACTCTTTCTGCTCAGCACTTTTGGATTTCAGATCTTCTACCCTATTCTTCACTAAAGTATATTCATGGGTGGATAAAATTATCTTAGCAGTTGACCTTACTTCTAGCTTGTTCCATCTACTTAAATCTGTCCGTCTAGAATTTGCTGTAGCGACTGCATTCAGTGAAAGAACAGTTGAAAATTTAGTGAGTAGGAACTAGGTTACTTGAAATATCTCGAGCCTGTTCTGCTATTTTGTATGCCATTACCCTCATGCATCTATTAAAAGTCAAGATAACACTAGATATACCCAGGGAATTTTATCATTATAATGTTTAATAAACCCATTAATTCTGGTGGAGCTACGTGGTTTGAGTTCACTGAGTGCTCAGGAATTGAGCTAGTAACTGCCTTGCATTGTCCTTTTGCTAACTATGCCGGATAATGTTCAGAGATGAGTTTGGAAAGTGTGCGCTTTGTGCGGCCAATATAACTAGCTCCACACTACCAGGTGAATCTATAAACACACATTGAATTGTCCCAAAGAGGCAGTTTATCCTTCACACATCCATTGATCATTTGTCGGCTGTAGAAATTGATATCTAGCTCAGCCGTAAAGAAGGCTTTCCTCAGTGATGTGCATAAGCGATTCTTCAGGATCTCAGCTGCGGTATCACCTTTAAATTCAGCACTCATAAATAACAGATTCTCCGGCACCGTCTAGGTTCTTTCAGGCTTTTGCTTTAACTTCATGTTTTTCTCGATGAATCTTGGAGGATATCCATTCTCTGTGAGGACTTGTCTGAGTCGCTCCAGGTCCCCGTCGATTGTATCATTGGTATATATCTTTCCAAACGCATCTCTGAACATTATCCGGCATGGTTAGCAAAATGACAATGCAAAACCCATTAATTCTTGAAGCTATCATGGATGTTTCAACAAGGTTGATGGCACTGCATTAAAAAAGTGTATATGCGTAAAATCTTAAATATTAGATTATTTGACAAGCGGCTAGATTATCATTCTGTGTTTTTTTATTTTCGACGAATGCAGGTCTCGCTATTGGATTCATTTCTGAGAGGAAAATCTGCTGCTAATATTCTGCTTCGATATCCACTTTCTGTTCAGCTACATTTGTAATGAATGTTTTCCTGATATCCACATCATTGCATGCTAATAATTAGATTCACAATAAGTAAATACACTAACTAATTAAAGCATAAGCAAATGAATTTAGGCTTAGAAAGGTATTCTTAAAGATGCAGTCACCTAGAATTATATATTAGAATATAAAATTCGAAACGAAAACAGTTCGTTTTCCCATTATTTTTATTTTGTTAAAATACTAGCATTTTCTATGTTTTTATGAAATGAGGTGTTTTTTGTTTTTTCTATAGTTTACGGAGACTTTAACACGCTCCATTTGTTAATTTTGATTAGGAATGCTCAAAATGTATTTAATTCAATCTAATATAAATAAATAGCTTTTTTTTCAGTTCAATTAACTGATGTTAATAGTGAACATTGAACTTAGTGAGTACGAAGCAAATAATGACTTCTTAACCAATAGTTGTATAAAACACTCGCTGACATGTTTCATACTAATGGTTTCTTGTGGAAAAGTCTTTGTATTTGCCTAAGAGGCTGAATTTCTTGTGTCAGTCAGTAAATTTAATATTTCTATCATTATATATTATTTTTTATAAATTGATTGAACACACATCTTGTGATGAACTGTCTTCTACGGTTGTAACGGGAAGCTTGTTTGTTTGAGTAAATAAAGGTGATTCTGACCTTGGGCTGTCTGTAGAGAGTGGACAGAGTTTCGATCCCACCATCTTGGGAATATCCTACCTAATTCTCAGGTACTTCCTACAGTTGAATTTCGACTAACTAATTATGTTCTATGGAACTTGTTACGTACTGGAAAATTATCTAGCCTGTATGACCGCTGTCTAACAGCACTGTTGAGATAGTTTTTTTTGATTAGAGCTTGAAACCACACAGTAATTTTGGTACAAGTGTGGAATTTTGAGCATATGATATCGGTAGCCCAAATTTTACAGGCCGACCATAGATATCAGGTGTGCGTTGGCAGAAGATCGGACTCCGGACCATGTGCATGGTCGGCGACAGTCCTAACCACTGAGATTTTCATGCTAATGTAGAACAGAACCACACAGATCTATCAACGAATAATCATGTTTTTGCTATCTTTGGGGCGTTTGTGGTTGTGCGTGTCTCATGTAAGTTTTGTTAACTATACACTAGGATGCAGAGATCAGTTACCTGCGTCCACATCACGGCTGTTCTGTTCGGGACGTAACAAAGGTTGAAAGGTGATATATTAGTTCGAATTTAATGTAAAAACTATGATTAAATTAATTGTTTGGGAATCTTATTTTTTACTTAGTAATAAGTAGTTTTGCCAGCATGAATGAGTATACGCCAGGTAGTTGGTTGAATGTGTTGACCGCTCAACAGCTAATGAACTTTGCATTGACAACTACTAAGTCTATAAAGACGCAAGGTTTATTTTTCAGTTACTAAATTAAAAACTAGTGGGGGTTGGTCTTCACCTTCTGCTAGGTGATGATGTTATATGGCCCAATCTCTATTCGGTCTTATAGATCAGTGATCGTCGTCACACAGGATTTCAAAGATTTCTCAACAGCATATCAGTGGAGCTTGGAGAAGTCTATCTCAGGTTCATTTACTGTGGATTATTACCAAGGTGTTAGATTTGAATGAAACCCTTTCTTTAAATGTTCACACTTCCCAGTAACAGTATGTCAGAAAATCTTTAAACACAAATCTGTTTTGAATCTGATCAATCTTGTCTGTGACTTGTTATATGAGTCTGTCAAAATGTAATCTGATTAGTTCTGCAAATTATTAATAAAGTATAACAGTTATGGTTAGTTAGTATCAACAGTATTGCTTACTCAAACAAAAGCAGCAATTCTTAAGTCACTTTACTTTTAACTGTAACTATCTATAGGAACGAAGAGAGTGTTTAACTCCGGTTAAAGGAAATAACTTCAGATGTCTTAAACTGAGAAATACTCGATTAGTAGTACGCATATATATATACATATAGCTGTGAAGTTTCAGGACATATGATCAAGACTATCAGCTGTTGTTCTGAGAATTAATATGCGTAAAACTTGAGCAATTTGGTATTATGTAGTTCAATATTATTTTTTGTTTATTAGATATATCACACTGTGAACGGTATTATTAACCGGATGACAAAGTTTCCCACACAGTCGATTGTTTATAACTGTATTAGTTATAACTACATAACTTCGAAGCTTCCATTTTATAGTTTTCTGTATTCCTTCCTAATAATGACCACATGCAAAAAAGCATGCACAGAATAATGACAAAACCAACAATAAGGGATTTAATTCCTCACTAGTACTTCCATACAAAGATTGGACCTCACGAAGCCTACGGAGAATTCTCAAGAATACATGGATAAAAGTGGCATTTAAGCCAACAAACTCAATTAAAAACAATCTCTTTCGGTTAAAGGATCCTGTGGAGCCAGCCAATTAGACAAAGCAGTTTAGTCTATCTAATACTCTGAAATGACTATCAGGTAAAATTTACGGACCAAAGTAGTAGAGTAGGTTCAATCAGACTGGAGGGGCACAAACATCTAGTAATATCTAGATTTGTTGGCCCCAATAAGACAAAAAATCTGGAGAATAGCTCAGCTTTAACACTACATGGAACTACACACAACCATTCAATAGGATGTGATAATGTAAGAAGGTGGAGGATTACACTGACAATGGGAGCTTTATTTATCAAATCAACTGAAAATATGTGCAGTAGAAATGAATCAATACCTATACCAGATATCTGGAAAGTTTTACTACCCCTTTGACAAATTTGAAGAAATAAAGAAAACTAAAAAATGAAAGTTTCGAAGTTATGTGGCTATAACTTATATGATTATAAACAATCAAGCGTACTATGATCTGACGCTAGTAACTAGTATGATGCGTCTAGTCCTTACTTTGATGCAGACTGAATTCTGTCAGTCAGGTTCGCAATGTGGCCATCATTCTAAGTAGCTCGCCGTCATGGTTACGTAGGTTCGAATCTCAGAAGGGACGTGAGTTCCTTTAAAGTTGCAGATACGCCATGCTGACTGGTGAGTGCTAACTAACACGAAACCTAGGTTCACAAGGCTTTCTACCGATTGCCTCCAACTATCTAATAGCACCACAATCAACCGTGTTTGAAACTATGCCGTCCAGTAAATAATACTGTTTCATTGTGTGATACATCTACCTATCTATCTAATAAACAAATTAATATAGAGGCGTTTTGAGAAGTTATTGATTTTCATGAATACCATTTTAATGCCATTTATTTACCTAAATATATTTTATTAGCTAAAATATGGTAGCACATACAACTGAAACTCGCATATATCAGTAGAATAAAAGTAGTAAAACTAACAAGACATAAATTAAAGCCTTCATAATTCGAGATTTTGTATTAATTATTAAATTTTTTTTTATAGGAGAATAACTGATATATGTATATTCTATTGAAAAATAACTGCCATTTAAGATTGTATTAATATTTTATTTTTCTAATCAGTTTTATATGTATATATATCTTGTGCACATTATTTTTCATTATCGATATTTTCATGTTCTACTATTGTTACTTTATGCAGTATGCAGTAACATCAACTGATTCCATGGCATTCTATTTTATTTCACACCATAGGGAATACTTCTTTTTTTCCAGCCAAGATCATCACGTTTCAATCTGTAGGCTCTGTAAAACACTGATCTTGATGAAGGGTATAAAAATGGTGATGTTGATGAAATCGGTGACGATGATGACAATGATGATGATGCTAATGGCGATACTGCTGAATGTTGCCTCATTATGGATTGTTTTATCAGGTTTTCAGTTAATTTCCTTAGAAGACTTCTTGAAGCGATCTGATCTTCGTGTTCATGTTGCTGTTGATGTTGTTGTAGTCGGTGTTGATGATCACTTTCATGAAGATTATTCCAGTATTTACCATATCCAACTAGATGTGTTGCTGTATGCTGAGGACCTTCATTGTGTTGTCCATCTTGTCTTGTAGGCATAACATCTTCATTCATCACATTATTATCTTCAATATTTTCAAACAAATTAGGATGTATTAAATTGTTTGAATCAATGTAACTGTCGACATATTCTTCATGATTCAACCAGAATGTGTAAAAAAGAAAAGAAAGAATAGGCAAGTTAGTGAGAAATGTAAAGATAATTTAGTAAATGCATTAAAAGTATACATGGATATTATCTATCTATTGGTGGGAGGGGATGGAATATTCAGAAATAGGAAGAAACAAGTTCTCCCCGAAATTCCAATTTAATTATTTGCTAAAAAAAGTAATTATTATTGAGAGATATTCGTACATATTAAATTCTTATCACTCGGATAATCAACTTTCGAATTCTTCTACATTTTTAAGAGAAAATAATCTGAAAAAATACAGAGTTATAAATATCTAAGGGGTTAAGTTGTTTTCTGAAAAATGAAGACGATTATACTTAAAGATTCTGTTTCTCTGAGAGGAAAACCATCTTAATTCTAACTGAAAACTATGTCTGTAATGTTAATTTCCACTTTGAAATAAACAAAAAAAATAAACAATAATAAAAGTTTTAAATATTTTGCATATTGAGAGAGTCACGTTTTTACTCTGTGCATTGCCTGTTAATTCATGTGAGCATTTTTGTGATATAGTCTTTCTAAAGTTATTTACAAAGTGTTTTTTATACGAGAAAAGATGGAAATCTACACTGCTTTAGGCTGTTAGGCATTTACTTTTAGAAATTGAAGTGTACAGCATCTCTTCAATACGAAGAGGTATCAGTGACTTTTTGTAGACTCTACATTTCTAAAGGGTAGTGTAAGTTAGTAGGATGCAAAATACTCAAGACTTGAAAGTCATGCTGTCGATTGGAAGAAAGACTACGTCGTCAAGCTGCCAAACAAGGGCGACTTACGCCTCACTCCGCAAGAACTGGTCTGGAATCATGCTCTTGTTCACGCCAAGTAGAATACTAAGTTGCATTATCCTGGAGAGAATAAAAGATGCACGGGATACAGAAATCCACCCCACCGGAACAAGATGGATTCGGGAAAGCCGAATAATGTGCTGATCAAATTACAACTGCGCATCCCCATCACAGAATAAAGCATGAAATGGTAGTCAAAACGTTCCCTACTTCAACTTCATTGACTTCGACAGACAGCGTTGACTGAGAAGTCCTTTGGAAACTACGTTAAAACTACGGCTTGCAGTAGCCAAGTCTTTATCAACCTCATTTAACAACTGGCTATATGACAATGCCATGTGTCAGGTGATCCACAGCGGGAAACTCAGAGAGGCATTCGGATTGAATACAGGAGTAAGACAAGCTGGCTGCTTATTATACCCTACGATGGTGGACTGGATTATGCGTCAGATTGTGCATAGGAGCAAGGAATCAGGAATACGCTGGACCATCGATAAGAAGACTCTAGAAAGTCTGGATTTTGCGTGTGGATGATATATGTCTAATGTCAAACAAACTCGCAGACTTAGTGGCAGGTGAAAACCAACAAACTGGTTGAAGGGGCAGACGTTGAAGACAGGAGTTCAGGCGAACATAGAGAAGAAGGAGGTGATTAAAACAACTGACTAACCAACAACAACAACAACTAGAACCAATCAACACCAATGGGGTAGATTTAACAGAGGTTACTTCCTTCACTTATCTAAGAAGCATCGTTTCAACCACAGGTAGTCAGAACGGATGCAGATGTCAAAGCCAGCCAGCCGGAATCGGAAAGGCAAGCTAAGCCTTCATCAGCTTGAAACTAGTTTGGAAATCTTCTGCACTAACTCAGCCAGCATAAACAACGGGATTCGAATTTTCAGCACAAATTCGGGTCAAGAACTTGCACTGTGTGTCACGGAGTGGATTTTCAACAGGTAACTACAGACTTTTATCAACAGCTGCCTGCCTTAGCTGGCTTCATACTGAAGATCAAATGGCCAGCCAGAAAGAATAAGTAACAAGAAACTCTGGCTGGCAAGAAACCAACCAATAGCCGATCGCTCAACAAATATGTGGGAGAAAATGGACATGGATCGGGCATACATTGAGGAAACCATCGAATGATATCGTGCGCAGTGCAGGCCATTGCTCCAGTGGAATCATAATAGGATGACGAGTGGGTCTTCAATGTGAGGGTGACATGGAGATCGTGTGGCGTGGAGGATAAGATAGATTATGGGCAATCGTGGACTCAGATGAAAAGGAAGGCAGAAAATAGAATAAAGTGGAGATGTGTTCCACTTGGAACACAAGGGAACAATAATAATAATAATAAAAGTCATGCTTAGCTGACAATTCACAGAAAGAATTATTTTCCTTGAAGATGCTAGTATTATTTGTAAAGGGTGAGCTTGAGTCACATTGATATAAGAATTTGGGCACCGTGGTTGAGTATGATTCTGTAAATGACGTTGTTTGAACCCACCTACCTGGAACAGACTTTTCAGATGTCAGCGTATGGGCAGTATATATTATGCGATGGCTGTTCACGTTACCCACATGTTCAGGCTTAAGTAGCTGGCGAGTAATGAAGCACAATCGAGTGGTAACGCAAAACGATGTAGTATTGCATATTTACTCATGAAGGTTTGAGCACAATACACTGATTACACAATTTCTAGATCTCGTTAACGTCTGTTTTTTTGATTTTCAAATCAACCTTCATGGTGTCACTTTATTATTATTACGTGAGCAGTATCAGTGAATGAAAATTCGGTGATCAAACTCTCCTTTCATTTAACTACATCAAATTTTAAAAGTGTAGTCCTGTACCACCTTTTTATGCTATTGTGTTTGTGTGTACATTGCGCTTGTTGAGTTTTTCCCTGAGTTATTCATTTTTGAGTGTAAACCATTCTACATCTAGCTAAATTATGGAGTTCTCATAATCTGGCTGATCCAAATCAACTGGAATGACCAACGCAATAAACTTCTCAGTCATTTCAGGGTATTTCTATGAGCTTGCTTATTTTACCCAGTGCAGTCAATAGAATCTCATAGCCCAAAGAGTTTTTCACTCATATGGCATCCACAGTTTTGTGAACTGCGGAAACAAACTCCAAAATTTGTTTGTGTGTCTTGATGTGGTTATGATGAATAAATTATGGTTAAAACGTCATCAATAAGTGAGTAATGCTGCATAAAAGTCTACTATATTAAATGAAATTATTCCGTTATGGAACTAGCTACATTCACTGTGAAAAGCTGCACTAGGAATCAATAATTCACTGATATTTTCAAATACTGATATTTTTAGGGATTAAGTTTGATTGGTTGGAGGATTTCATAATGAACAGCAGGTTGAAGGTGAGGCAGCCACTTATCGAAGAAGACATTGTGAAGTGGTCACGCTATGTCATGAATTGTCAGAGGTTAGAATTCATGGGCTGACCAGTGGATCAGGTCCCAGTGGCTTAATGGTCTACGAGCTCGCCTTGTAACCAGAAGAAGGGCCTAAGTTCGAACCCCCTGTGGTGAGTGCGTACTGCTGAACAGTTCCAATCTAGGATAAAATGGCTGTCCAGTACTTCCAGGTTTTGCAATGGTTCTCTAACTGATGTCACCTCATGATGAAATCCTCCAACCAATTTAATCATATATTTTAGGGTAAATATATGTTATAAAAGTTAGGGTTACGTTCAGTTTTAGTGTCTACGTAAGTTAGAGAAATATCGTTTGACTGGCTGACATATGTATAATTCATTAGGGTTTCCTATGCTATCCTAAGGAATTAAAAATTTTAATCACTGTCTCAATCGGTAGCTCATTTTTTTTAAACTGGTTTTATAATTGACATGCCGAGTGCCAGTTAATGTGACAGTTCTGCACTCCACTTGGTATAATTTAGTGGCAACAGTTATTTTTATTTATTGCCGATTGGTTCGATTGGGATTTTCATTCTTAGTAGTGGTCTAGTAGTTAGACCGTTAATGCTTGAGACGATGACTTCTAGGTGCGGATCTCAGTGAAAACAATATTGCCCAATGAGTGTGCAGATACATCCAATTAATGCGGCCCAAATATCACGGAATTCACACCTTGAAATCCACTGTTGGACACCAACACTCTCTTTTGGCTGTTGCACAACCACAGTAGTATCTGCAGAAGGAATAGCTGTTTAGGAGATCCCTGCTGAACGATCCAGTTACAACTAACTCTGTAATTATTTTTCTTCTTCCTCCTAGATTGTATATCATTGGCCTGACGTTTGCATATCACTTGTTGACTTATTCTTTATAATTTCGTCTTTGTTCTTCTGTCTCCCCTGATCTAAACTCTTCTCTTTGCAGTCGAGTGGTGGTATTGATAATGTATTGTTTTACGATTATGATTTTGTTTAAGTGAGGTGAAGGTTGGCAGTGGAGATTTGGACCTTGACATGCCAGTGGGAATTATTTGGTGCGTGATTCTTGCTGGCAGAGTTTTAATCCCACATTTTTTAGAATATTATTCTTGATTCTCAGGTAATTCTTAAGGTTTATTTTGGTTAAATAATTTTGTTGTGTAGTACTTGTTTTGTATTTGAGTAAGTACTGGATCCGTATAGGTGCCTAACGGCACTGTAATGGTAATTTTGAGTTTTGATGTTGTTATTTTTGAATAGTGCCGTGGATTCTATCGCAAATAATTGTCCTTTTACTATCCTCGGGAAATTTGCGAAAGTTTTGGCTAGCTCTACAGTAAAACGCAAAGAATAGTTTGCGGCTTTCAGACCACAAATCATTGGTTTTGATCACCACAGCATCGATTTGTAATAAAAAGTATGTTGATTGGTCCTCAACTCAACACTGCCATACAATGGCATGCAAAATAATAAAGTGCGAGCAATCTCATTTATTCCCAAAAATGATCTGTTATATGGCGTTTTTTAGCTTTTGAATATTTTGAGTTATTTCCAATTTTATTAGCACAAACCTGCTAACAATCGATACATCAAGTTTTGTATTTTTCATACCAACAGTAAGATCAAAACTTTTGATTTACATTTTAAAGTAAATACACAGTATACCATTACATCTCAAAGCTAAAATATCAGTGGCAATTGAGTAAAAGTGTCAGAAACAGTTACTTACACTAATGAAATAACTATTTCCCATAATGAATCTACACAAGAGCCATATCGGTAGCAGAAAGCACAATCAAACTGCCACTGGATGATAGAAAGACTGGCAGTCATGAAGTGATGTACATTCACATTTAATTTGAATAGTAAACTGAAGCTACTACAGATTAACATTTGATTTCAAGAGGAAAGCAGTTGATACAGAATTCATCACCTTTGTTTGCGAGTCATTTTCAGCAATTCGTGGCCATGACTCCACCAGAAATTGAATCTAAGATCTTCAAGTAAAACTAAGAAGGTAAATGATGTCCATAACCACCTGGTTTTCAGTGATGGGATTTGAAATGATTCAATCCCCTGCTATCCGAGACCTCTAAATTTATCTAATGCTCACTAGTGACTGACCACAAGATGAAACTGCCTGAATTTCCAGTAGGAAGTAATGACCAACGTGATAAACCAGGTCCGCTGTGAGAGTATATTCTCGCCAGTGACGCTGACCACTGGCTGCATTATATGCCGCCAGAAGTGACAATTCATGGGTCATTTAGTTCCGACCAAAGTGGCTGAATGGTCAATGAGCTTGCCCTGACACCCAGAGGTTCTGTCTTCGACCACTGTTAGGGTTGCGGATGAGTACTGATAAAGAGTTTCAACCAAGGACGAAACGGCCATCCGGTAATCTTTGGTATTCATTGGTTCTCTAGGTGGATTCAGTCTGTGATTAATGTTGTAATCAATCAAACCCCTGCAAACAAACAACTGGTAATTGATATAGGCTAAGCTAAAAAATAAATTCCTATCAAATCGATTGCCTAAAGTCATTAATATTATCCTTTCTAAAACGCTTTGATTGTTTTTTATAGATAGATGTTTTGGAAGAAGCACTTAGTGAATTAATAGTTTGATGTGATATTCCTTCTAATATAAACAATCTCATGTATAAAGTTGTTGATGCAGTGGATTAGACGGCTCGCACAACTCAGTGAAGGAAAGTGAGTTAGGTTAGTTTATTACCTTAGATAAATATACCTAGAAACATCGTTATCTACCTACTTTTCATTCCTTTGCATCTCGAGTGGAACGCAGGGATTCAGACCTCAAGCTTTGAAGTTTCAGTAGTGCTTCCTCAACTGAAATTGGTGAGGTCGCTAGTCTCAAGCCCAGATTTCCCTTTTTTTTACCGGCTTCCTAACGGCTAGGCAAGGTTTAAGGGTCTGTGAGGGGCTAATTCGACTTGGATCATGTGAGTAGCTGGAGTACTTTCTACTTTTGAACAACTGACACGCAGTCCACCAGGTCACTTAGGTCAAACCTAGTTTCATTAATTAAATGTTAACAAGCATTTAAGTGCAAGCAAAAATCACTTGTTTTATGAATTACCTGTATTACCACGAAATTCACTCAAAATAATACCAGGTAGAAGTAATATATTTGCAATCAAGATAAGCAGATGTATTCTAGGCAAATATAACCTCATAATCTAAAAAGAAACTGAAAAGTAGACAAAAAAGAAAGTAATAGTTTTAGGCGAGTTTTCACTAGTGTATATAAATATATATAACGTAATTATTTCTTTAATGGTTCTTTTTTGTAAAGGGGCTTATGAGCTGAAAGAAATGTACTTTACTTCAAAAACATTAGTGCTCCTTGGATTATTTTACAGATTAGAATTCTGGTTTGGTGATTCGTTTATCCACTGTGAACTATTGAAAACACTCAGAAAGCGATGCAATCTCTAAAACAAATATATACACTCAACACCAGCACTATACTAACCTGGAATGATTTAGTAAGGCAAGAAAAATCGGTCACAGGATTTCATCATGAGCTGACATGGGTTAGAGAACCATTGGAAAACCTGGGAGTCTTGAACATCTGTTACAAGACGAACTGATAGACCATTAAGCCTCTGTGACCCGATCCAATGGCCCATGAATTCTAACTTCTGCCAATGGTCTACAAGCTCGCCTTGTAACCAGAAGGTTCCGAACTAGGACGAAGCAGCTGTCTAGTTATCATAGATTTTCCAATGATTCTCTAACCGATGTTAGCTCGTCATGAAATCCTGTAACCAATCAATCAAAATCTCTACAAACCAATACCTGAAAAGAAAAATCAAGAAGTGACCTCATGAAGCACCTATTTCATGATAGTTATGTTTTATGAAAACAGTCGTTACCATTCAACAAATCGATTATATTTTAGTTTTTGTTTTATTCCTTTACGTTCCTAGTGGAACATAGGGCTTCAAGCAACAGCTTTGAAGTTTCGGTAGCAGTGGTATTTATTTTTATGGGACCGGGTTGCTAGCCTTATGCCCAACCTTCCCTCCTTACCAGTCTTATTACTGGCTTAGCCAGGTAAAGCAGTGAATCGGCCGTGGATCAAACCCCGAAGCACCTGTGGTGTGGTTTACGAGCATTCTACTACTTTGCCACTGGCACACACTATATTTCGATGGCCAAACGACAAATATATGCCTCTCGTAAATACTACTAATAATAAAAGCAATAGTTTTACCCTGAAAAATGCTTTTATGCACAGTGCGGAATTTTCAGTGTGTTTTATTGCAAACTATTTACTCTTTATGTAATATCTTCAATTCACATAACATTCTATAATACATCATTTGAAACGACATTGTTCTATCCAGAGTATGCTACAATACTCCGCAATGTTTTTTTTGTTCCCCTTAAGAAATTCACAATAATATCTTTCAACCTGAAACCTTTTTGAAAATGAGGATAAGAGTAGACTGAAATTTGTGAACAGTGTGAAATGCAGTAGATATAATTCGTTTTGATGGTTGCAAGACAAGAACGAAATCGATGTTCAGCAACCTCTGGTTTTCAGCCATTCTTCAGCTGGAGACACTTTGTAATCAATTTAAGCCAGCTGCCGGTTAGTCAGAACCAAAATGATATTCGATTATGATCGAATTTGGAGCAAAAAAGATGTTATTCAGTACATATTATTTGGTGATTCAGTGCATCTTGTTACTCCTTATTGTAACATACATCAATAGAAATTTTATCAGATGACCTGATGTGAGGAGATAACATATCGCGTTTACTTCACAGGGTAAACCGGTTTTATCGCCTACTTACATCAAGTCGTTATACACATACATATGTTGATACACTGAAACATAATGTATTACATCATTTAAACTCCGGGTTTTTAAAACTCTAAGGTGTTAGCTGCTAATACTTGTCGCCCTACAAAGTAGTCTTATGTATTGAAGGAACCACATTTAAATTCTTTTGTTTCTGTTGAGAGTACTTCATTTGCGTAAACTTTAAAATAAGTAAAACGTATTTACCATGAACAAAAAAGTATGTTTTTGTTTGCCTAACAGTGTTTTGCTAGAATTTTGCTGGAATTATGATAAATACAAATCATGAATAAGACCACAAAATTAAAAGTTGAACTCCACCTCTAACGGGTGGTGCTACATACTACTTATAATAATGATAATAGTAGCTTTACTCCGAAAAATGCATTTTAAAAAAATAAAGAAGCTTCACGGCGTTTTATTACAAGGTATTTACTCCTTGTGCAAAATCTTCCAATAATATAATTATGGATATCATCTGAAACAATACTGTTCCATCCGAAGCATGCTGCACAACTTTACAATGCTTTTCTTCCATTTCCTTTCAAAAATACTTATTTAAAAATCTGCGCGCGCATATAAACTGCGATTCACATAGTTTATTGGACGATTGAAACAATTTGAAATGGAGTAAATACTAGGCATCCGTATGTCTAGAAAATTTCAGTAACTCGGTGATTTATGCATGCCCCCTAAGTTTTCACATTAGTTCATAGAAGTGTTTGGATATCACTCTCACTAACCAGTGGTGCCTTCTAGCCAAATAGAAGTGATCTACAAACTGGCTAGCCATTTCTCTCTTTTAGGGCTAAGCGCATCAGCCACGTAAACGGTTAAACTTAACTCAAAACGGTGAATCAGTTTGAAATCATGCAAAACCTGACTAACTACTTGGGCGAGCTGTTTATACGCTGGATAGAATCCGCAATTTACAAATGAGTTTGCTAATTGTAATTCATACAGCTCGACGTGGAATTTTACATTTTCCTCTGGAAACTAAAATTATTTCGGTCACAATATGTGGTCTGTTTGATATCTGGTTAACTATCAAGGAAATAAGTTGAAATGCCTCGTGTTATACATTGCTGACTGATTGCCATGAGTAATTTGTGAATTCGGAGTGTGACTACGCTTTTAGTCCGGATATTTCCCGTTTTAGTTTGCAAAACCAGGTGATAAGAAAAATCAAAGACAAGTCTCATAAGCGTGTTTTTTCATTTTAAAATATCCTTAAATTCCATAATCAGAAGATTTTTCGTACTAGTTTACACTTTGCAAACAAGGTGTATATACACCGTTAGAGGAAATAACGCTCTTTCCTGAATCCAAGTTAGTGTAATGAAAAGCTGCAATCACAGAATTTACTATATAGTTATTCAGACTAAGAGTGAATTTATTCGTTTAAGACAAAACCATCTAACCATGTTAAGCCATGGTACATGACAATGTCGTCTTTTCATTTAGCCTAGTGGCAATATCTCTTGTCTAACGGAAAGATTAAGGCCCGTACCTTTTTCTCTACAGCTTCATTTCCTGTCGTCTGCCATCAGATGATCAGTATGCAATTTCAAATACTCTTATTGTCATGGTAAGTAAAAGTGTGATATTTGAGATAATGTGTCAAAAATAAAGGTTAAATGTTGGTTAGCAGGGATATGATTGATAACAAAGTGTGTCTGACGGTATCCTACTGCTCACGGAACTATGTGAGGATATATATATATATATATGTATATATGAAAGATCCTGGAAACGTTAGCAGTTATATTATTGCATCTGTTAGTGCAAACATTGGGACACACCCATTTGAACGAATTCTTATAGACATAATCTAAAAGAAATAAATTAAGAATCATTATTTAACTGAATATCTCAGGCAAGTTTATATCTCATATCTGTATACATACATCGTAAGAGAAGTATAATTCGGAGTACTGTACTAAGCAAATAAAAGATATAATGTTTTATTATTTTGAGATCTGTTTTTCTTGGTAGGTACAAACATCAATCATCTCATAATTAATCTGAGAATAGATGATTTCTTCCATTTACTTTAGACTTTCTAACGGCAACCAGTGCATTAAAACAATGAAAAAGGGCCAATAGACAGTAAGTTTATTCGCCGGGCAATTTCAGTATAATTCTGCATTAGATTAAAACAAATTTTTGTATTTAACATTTAATCATTAACAAAGGGAAATGAAAGGTTATCTGTTTACATTTTGAAATGAAATAATTCATTTCTCATTCACTGAATACCAACAAAAGCTTAATTTTCGAATGGCTTATATTATATCAACTTTTTAGAGATGGATACATTTTACATACTAATGAAAAAAAATTGTCGTTTACATTTTGACATATTTACCAATGAAGTGCAACTATTTTGTGAAGGCTACTAGTACTAGTCCTGTGTGTAGGCTAGTTAGTGAAAGTTGAGAGCATTACTGAGTAATTCGCTCAGGAAGTACTGGACATCTGTTTCGTCCTATTTTGTGACTCTTCACCAATACGCGCTCAGGGACTATTTGATTCTCTCCCACTGGCTTAGTCGTCATCACGCTCAGTTGGCAACCTGAAGGTTCTGAGTCTGATTCTTTGTAGAGGAGTTATGCAAGCGCACTGTTGAAGAGTCCCAAACTAGGCCGAAAGATGTGCTGCTTGATTTTCATTGGTAGTCTAACTGATATCAATTCATGATCAGATTAGAAACCAATTAAATCCCTACAAATTAACTTCTGAGAATAATTCATTGCTCGAATTAATTCTTTCTCAAACAAAGTATGACGAAGAGAAAATCGAAGAAAGGTATGAGGCTAAATTGATCGAAGATCAACAGTGATAAAAAGTCATAGTTTTTCTCGACGTAAACGATCATCTGACAGGTGAATAGCAAGGAGTAATATATAAATTAATTGTAACAAGAAATTAAGGTACTTCTTACTTAATGTTGGGCTAGCATAGCTCATAATGCCTGAATTTTGTTAATATATGAATTACACGAAAACATGGAATTGTTCTGCTAGGAATATCTATAAGATTAGAAAATATTCAGTGATTATGATACTTTTGTTATTAAATGGTTGAAGGCAATTGGCAGGATGCCTTTGGTCTAGGTTTTGTGCTAGTTGGCATTCTTCAGCAAGGCGTACATGCAACCCTGAAGGAACTCCTGTCCCTTCTGAGATCTGAACCCATACATATCACATATATATGTATATTACTTGAAAATATGCATAATAATTAGCAGACAATTTGTAAAGCCAACTGTATACAAAACTAGCGAATTCTTTTAAGCAGACAGCCATCTCTCAAGTCATGAAAAACGTCACTAGTTTTTATCATTACCTAAATCTACAGTATAAATCACGAATAAGGAAGACGTACAGTTTTAAAGGTAGCCCATAGAAAATTAAATACCTTCTAAGGGATCACAAACACTGATCTGTTATGTTTAATTTGTTCACGGCATTAAAATCTGTGGATGACTGATAGCCTATTATAGACTGTAAATCAAATCCACTAAGTGCAAATTAGTTAACGATTTGCAATGAACAGAGTTCAACGCGTGATTATTTCTCCATAGTTTCCCATGGCAACCAATTTATTCCGAACACAGTATGTGATCTGCTGAATGCCATAAGTGGTAATCAAGAAAGCAAGCGTACTTGTATAAAATCGTATACTACTGATTGATTGAGATGAGTAGTTGTATTCACTATCACATCAACCAGTAGTGCTACCTAGCCAGATCCGCTATCTGAGCTAAGTCAGACTGGGTACACTGCTGATTAGCTCAGTCTCAGACGAGCGAAATGTTGTTTAAATCACTTCGATTTGGTCTAACAAACACTTCTGGTTGATATATGTGTGATACAACTACTCAGCTCACTCAGTCAATAGTATGTGGTCTTCTACGGAATTATGACTACTTAATAGTGTTATAGTAGTTAGTTTTTATGAGGTGTAAAAATACATCGCGCCAAATTTTGCTATTAATGTTTTTTCCACTCGTACGGACATAATGGATCAGAAGTCATGTAGAATTTCATTTGTATAGAAATTGTATTCAGGAATTATTCATTACATTTTTACTAATGCCAATATTCGGTCATATTGATATTTAATTTCTTTCGGAGGTTGGTGTTGGGCGCTAAGGGTTGTTACATGAGAAAGACATCTACTTTTGGGTTGCTTAAATTTAAAGGCTAATGTGATTCCTTTTTAAAACTAACATATTTGCGTTTTGACTGAGGGTAACATTTTAAAATTTGTGAGTTCCAAGCTTTACTTCAAATCAATGAAACCCAGAATAAGTAAAACTGAAGACTCTCCAGTCTCATAGCTGCCATAAACTTTTCAGTGTCTCTGTAAAATAATGTCCAGTGTATAGTTTGTTCGGTGTCAATACTAAAATTTTTTTATCACACAGAGATTTTTCATGAAATAAGTAAAGATCTGATATCCCTTATGGTGTTGTTCTTTTTTCTTACATGACTAGCCTCATATTAATGGAGCCAGTTTTGTTAAGCATGCCAATGATGTGACTGTTTCCATACCTGTAACTTCCTACTCAGTATGTTTAAAAAATGGATAGCTTTTTATAATATCTTGCTAATTTCTAGTATTATACTTCCTTCAGGCTTCTACGTAAGGAACCTACGACAGTCTGGTATCACTCAGCCTCTTCTCTCACAGATTGTTAGTTCATGCATCCTACATATCCTTCGTTATTGCTCCCTCTCTTAATCTTTTCTTAGCTACTTAAGAGAGACTTTTTATTTGGCGAAGGGCACTAGAAGCTATCTGTACAGGGGTGTCGTTAAACCGACTTGTTAACAGTGTTGTAGATAGACACTTGAACTCATGCAAGAAGTTGGCAAATATCACTTTGTCGGACTCTGAGGACCCTCTTTACAAATAACTTCCCCTTTGTCTCTCATTACATAAGACTAAAAAGAATTAAAAAAGACTCTGTGGTCAGACAACTAAATATAAAAACTCAATGATACCTTCTTTAGTATGCACTTTATGCAGTGGAAAAAGTTTTAGATATGAAACCAATAGCTTACTGAGAAACAGTAAGTGAGCAGCCTTAAATTTCTTCTACCTGTTGTCGCTATCTCTATTTAATTTTAAATTTATATTCCTACCTTTGCTGAAATTATTATGAAGCGTATATTTCCCATTAATTATTTCCCTTCTTACTGTGTAGATGTAAGGAGAAAATGGGATGGAGTATTGTCATGCATTCTGAGAATTCCACATTGTATTAGATATACTGTTTGGAATAAGCCCATTATTATTTGGCAGTAATTTATTGTACCGTGTAGGTTAATCACTAAAAATTTATCTATGAAATAATTAATATTTGTAGCTCCAGCCGACCATTTTAGTGTTGTCACTTTCTATGGGTGGGATTACTTGACTGTAAAGCTTTCATGGTCTTTTTTGGATAACATTTTCAGCGATAAGTGTTGATAGTGTTATCAGTGAATGAGCAAAAAGGCTGAACTAAATGGGCTTTATTAAAGAGTATTAGAGCAGAAGGAAAAGCTGTATTTCAAGTTGAGATATTGGGCATTGATGGCCAAAAAGCAAACTAAATGGATAGATATTATGAGCATTTCGTGATAACAAAACTCAAGTGCTAAATTATTATTTATTATTGTATCCCTTAATTCCTAGAGGAACATAGGGCTTCAGCTGTCCGTCTCCATTGCATTCGGTTCTCTGCTAGAGTCTTCACCTGACTCCATGTCTGCCCACACGTTTTCATCTCCTCTTCAAATGACCTCCTCCAAGTCACCTTTGCATTGACGACTAACTCACCGTTTCCCTTTCGGGTTCCATTCGAGTAATGGCTTGTCTAGTGAAGTCACTTGATGGTTTCCTTAGAGTATGGCCAATCCATCTCCATTTCTCCAGCCTACTTGTTTCACAATCAGTTCCTGGTTGGTTCGCTCCTAGAGATCTCTGTTGCTGGTCTTTTCTGGCCGGCATTTGATCTAGAGTATTGAGCGACCACAACTGTTAATGAAGGTCTGTAGTTTGTTTGAGATGCTTTTTATGACGCGCCAAGTCTCTGATCCGTATAGTAGCACTGACTGACTTCACATTGGAGTTGAAAATCCGGATCTTATTTTTGATGCTGAGTGCTGTTGACTTCCACACAGACTTGAGAGTAGTGAAAGCTTGTCTTGCTTTTCCGATTCTTGCACCCCCACAAGTGCTAAATAAAATGCGTCAAACATAAATCTTATCCAGATTAGTAAGTGACAATTCACACTGCTAGATATTTACCCCACTCGTAATAATATGTAATTTGATGTTCAATGAATACTCGCTGAAAATAAATTTCAATTTTTTAATTACAAATCAGGAAGTGCCAAGTTAACCTATTAGATTTTAAGGAAAAGCCATATTATTCTTGGTGAAATACTTATGAAGTAGTTACTTATTATTATTCCTTTATGCCCCTAGTGGGACACAGGGCTTCAATAACATATCTTCACTTTGTTCTATTTTGTGCTGTCCTTTTCAGTTTGGTCCACTATTACCCATAATCTATCATCTCTTCCTCAGATGATCTCCTCCACGTCACCCTCACACTGACGACCCAATCGTCTCTTCCCATCGGGACTCCATTCGAGCGATGGCCTGCATTGTACCCTATGTCATTTTACGATTTCCTCCTTGTATGACCTATCCATCTCCAATTTCTCCCACATATTTGTTAAGCAATCGGCTCTTAGTTGATTTGCTCCCAGCCAGAGTTTCTTGTTGCCAATTCTTTCTGGCCGGTCATTTGATCTTCAGTATGGTGCCAGTGAAGGCAGCCGTCTATTTCTGAAACTCTGTTAGCTGTTGGAAATTCTTTTCGTGACACGCTCTGCAGGTTTGTGACCCCAGCTACTTAGGCATTTTTAACTGTCACTATTCTGTGCACTAAATTACTCCCTTCAGAATCAAATATAGAACGATAAGTTCTAAAATATCACTTGGATATCAAAGCATAAAGTTGCTCTTCATCAGGACACTTTAGTTTATTTTACCCTCACATGTATTCATCAATAAGGCCACTAAATATGAGAAACACTCAATCTAACAGAAAATTCGCACTTAATCTAATCACTGAGTTTGTAGACACGTATAGTTTATAAGTATGTATGAGCTGGCATTCATCTACAGGAAGTTAATGAGTTGATGGGCCAAGTATTTTTTCATTTGAAGACATTTTCACTAAATTTAGTATAGACAATGTGACAAACCGAAAGAAATTTTAAAATTGTTGAAAACCAAAGAACACTGAGAGGCTTTTTCTTTCCAGATAAAAACTTATCAGTCGTCAGCATCAGCGTCCTCATTAGGGAACGGAACCAGGATTTTCAAAGTGTGAGGTGAGTCAGTCAGTCAACCACATCTCTCAAATTAGCATGGAACACTATTCAGTGTTCCATGGTTTACAATGAATCTATAAGCGATTTTGGTCAGTGGCGAAATACGTATTCTAGTCATAATTTTGTAATCATTTTTTAAAACGGACACGCACATACTGAGTAGATGTGTTTTATAATGAATTAATTTTGTCTGTGTAGTATTTTATTACTGCGAAAATTGACGAGCTAACAAAAGAAAGAACAAAATATCAACGGGACGATGTCTCAGATAACGCTTTTCAAGTAATTACAAATTCTATCTTCTCCTTGAGTTTTATTAACGCAGACGAAAACAGCTAAACACAAAAGCCATATTTTTAGAAGATTTATTGTGAAGCTAGCTATAAATAGCTATTTTGTAATGTAAAACTGCGCATTAATCGACCGGAAAAATTTCCATTTATTAGTAATTAGTCTCAAAGATAGGCTTCTCCCGAAATCCGATTTTCTGTAGAGCTAAAATAAAGATATTTAAAGTATCGAATAAGTCTACTTTATTTTCCAGTGCAACATGGGACCTCAACAGCACATCTGTATTTCAATCTATTCTTTGAAGTCTTTTTCAATTGAATCTGCGATTCCCTGTTAGCCGCCGTCTCTTCCTAATACGATCTCCTCCATTCTACCCTCCGACAGCAGTTCAACTCACTCGAATTCTAGCTGAGGATCTGCCTGGTGCCTGATTTCACTCAGTGATCTCCCCAGAGTGTTTCCGATTCATCTCTGTTTCCTCCTGCTTACATTTTAGGTGATAGGTTCCGGGTACGTTTAACACTTATCAGAGATCCCTGTTGCTTATACTTTCTGGCTGGCCGTTTGGTCTTCAGTATGCAACTAAAGTAGCTGTAGATGAGTGTATGTGGCAGATTGTTGTAAATGCCTTCCTTGTTGCGCCATGTTTCTGAACCGTATAAAAGCTCTGATTTGATATCATTGTTGAAAATCTGAACCTACTGAGTTCAGTAGATCTCCACACTGATCTCAGGGCATTGAAGGTGTCTGTGTTGTCTCTGTGTTCCTGGCTTTGATATCACTTGTGCTGTCCTCCTCTTATCGGAATGATACCATCTAAATAAATGGAAGAAGTTATCTCCTCTAAACATTTTTCGTTGATAGTGATTGGTGCTTGTTATTGGCTAAGTGTCTCCATTTCCCCAATCTTCTCTATGCTTCTTCTCCCAACTTGTTAGTTTTTACCTATACATCTTCCAGTTTATGCGAGATTAGACATAAATCACCTGTCCAACATAGTCCTGTCTTCTTGCTTCCCCTGGTCTGCTGTATGATTCTACCCACCACAGTCAAAAACACTATCGTTGATATTATTCAGCCTTGTCTTACTTATATCTTCACTTTAAAGGGATTACTGAGTTTTCCGCTGTGCCTCACTTGATACATGGCATCGGCAACCATATCTGTACGATTATAATCATTCCACACACTATCGATTGCGTAATAAATTTTTGGTAGCCTTTGCGGAACAATTGCAATACTATACTACCGCTAGTTAGTTTCATCTTTTGGCTATTTTACTGATGTTTGTGACTATTTTCAGTCTTCCCATACTCTGAGATTGATAATTTCATTAGAGTTTCCTCTAGAAACCATAAATGGCAATACAGAGAGCAAGAACAAATGCATGACGAAACATATTACTGATTTATTGACATGAGTAGTTGGTTGTTACTCACATCAGCCAGTAGCGCTTGCTAGCTAGATTGAAGTGACACCGGAATACAGTTTCGCTCTTTTGAAGCCAACATCTTCAGCAATGTAGTCGCTTTGACTCAGCTTAGACAGAGAAATCAGTTCCAGGCACCTATATCCGGCAGTCATCCATTAGTATGAAACGTCATGCATGTATGAACTATCTTTAACAAAATCCACAGAAATGAAATTTCGTCTAAGCAGAGTAATCACAGCAAGTGTAAAGCAAAGAAGTTTAAGGAATTCTTTCTTTATTATTATTATTATAAAATCGTTTGAAGTATCACATGCTCATAGTGGATACAATCATCTGGAGTAAATCATTCAAATCAGAATACTACTTATTTAATTCCACTTTGAGAAGTGAATTCGTTTCTTTATTAATAATGACAAGTCAGTCAGTAGGGCGACGTCACCATAGGCTCTTCATTGCCTGGATTCATGAACAAGGAATGTAATATTCCAAGTGTTTAACTGACAATATGCTCAACCTACTGTACAACAACAAACTTGATCAACACTAAAGTACACAAATAATTTTCATCACTTGTATTAAAAATTATTGACGGGAATGCTCACTGTACACGTACAATTTTTCTCTATTGTGTAAGACAGTGTTGGACACACAAATTACTGTTTGACATATATATAATTCGTGTTAAGGAAGTGGTTTAACACGCCTAAAATTTCCGGTAGACATACAGAAATGTTAAAATATTCTACCAGACAAAGCATCAATCTGGGGTCATATTCATCAGTGTTAAATTACTGTAAGAAAACAAAAGACAATAGAAATTCTGTATTATTTCAATTCACTTACTATGAACTTGATTATTTTGAGTAGTATGTTTCTTTTTGATGATAGTTAAGCAGTATTTAATGCAGACTACAAACCATATTATTTACTGATGCAGTAATCTATCAAGAAACTTGATATAAATGAATTATAATCTAGTGTTTATTTTTTCACTCGATTTGATAAGTTTTAATGTAAGTGTAGAACTCTGGCAGTGTGGTGGAATATAATTTTATATTGGATAATTTCGATCACGAATTGATATCAGTTAGATAACCCTTAATGAATCACGAGACTCATCAGCAGTTCGTGCCCACAAGGTTTTAAACCCAGGAACTTCGAGTTACAAGTCAAGCTCGTAGACAACTCAGCCACTGGGAACTGACTCACTAACCCATGAATTCTAACTTTACAAATCCCTTAATTCAGCGCGACCACCATTGAATTTCATCGGCGAGTACTTATTCTCACACCCAACCTGTTGGACCACACTGACTGTGACTTCTCACTAGAACTCCAGGTAACTTCATCCTGTATCCAGTCCAGTAACTCTTGGTTCTCAGTGGTTCTCTAACCTACATCCATCCGTGATCAAACATGAAACAAATCAAATCCCTACAAACAAACTTTAAAATTAATCTGAGATGCTCGTTACTAAATGGCTGCAGAACGAAGTTGCCTGAAATTCTAGTGAGAAATCGTAAATGGTAGAATCCACTAGATTGCGTGTGAGAACGAATACTCACCGATGACACTGGCCGGTGATCCCTCTAAAATCGCGGATTGGTGGTAGTTAGATTTCATGGGCCATTAATTTGGTTCCCAGTGGCTGAGTGGTCTACAAGCTTGGATCGCAGCTGGAGGGTTTTAGGTTCGAGTCCCAGTGGGCACGTACAATCAGTGAGATTTAAACTAGAACTTGGATTACTCCCTGTGTTTTAGTGGTTCTCTTAGTGATATCAATTTGTGATCAAACTTCAAACAAATCAAATCCCTACAAACAAAGTCTTGAAAAAAAGGTATTTTACATAACAAAGTGATGATGTAATGATAACTGGATGACATTCTGAACGTGATATATTGCTTATAGTCATTTCAATGTATTGTATGAAAACCTTGATATAAAGTGTACTGGAAACACCATTCAATTACCAATGCTTTAACACCTTGAAGTAAATGCAAAAATAAACCACTAACAAATCGAAAAGAGAATGAATTTAGCAAGTCATATGAAGGAGTGAATAAAAGTGAATACAAACGTTTGCCCATTACATTCAACTGCTTTTTGTTATTCCATGAATTCAGACACACTGCATTTTAATGAATTGACGCAGCACATGGAGAAAGACTACACAAGCGACTGGATCACCTCTGTCCCGATTAGTCACTCTAGTAATGTTATTTTAATAACATCAGCACTTAGAATTCTATGTGTGTGCGTCTAGAGTACATCTGAAGGATAATCAGGTTGAATTAAATTATTGCGGCTTAAAAGGATTACGAAATTTCACAAAATACCCATTCAGCATTTAGAGAATTCAGTTTCCTGTGAAATGTTTATATAATTTTTTATGAAGTTATTGTATTTGATAATTAATGTCTCATCACTAGTCTTGGTGAAGTTCTCAGTACTGAAATTCATTTGTGTGTTAAGCTTACTTGCATATAAAAAGAATAAATTCTCTATTTCATTTTGGTTATGTGAAAGCCATCATGAAATGTTACTAGTTTGAAATGAACTCATGTATTTTGAATAAGTATTTTATTTCCCTGAATATTGTATCCTATGGTCATATAAGGACAGTTGTACAAAGTATAGGGAGGAATTTTATTGCTCCAATACTTCTTTAGCCTTTGTGCCTTTAAAAGAAACTTACTCGGAAGGAAATAACTATGCCTAACACTAGATGGGGTAGGTGAAAATACACTCAGTGATCACTACAGGCTGGATTAACTCACAACAAGCTAAATGTTAAAAGATCAGCAGTGGTTCAAGATTTTGCGAAAACCTTACAGCTGGTATGAAAAAAACTCAGTGGAAATTAAACGATTTCTCAAACTCTTGCAGTTGCAGAAATGTATTTTAAAGGTGTTTTTTTTAGTAATTATTAGTAAATTTACATAACTAACACTGAAAAAAAATCAACCGTATGGGTTCATTTTCTACTGACATGTCAAAATCTACAATTTAACGGCAAAAAATGTGAGTAATGATGTGAAAACTCCTAACTAAGCACTAGGCATTTATATGTAATGAAATATTTGTAGTTACATAGTAAACATCATTTCAAAATATAAAGTTACAAGAAAAATGGTAGATTTACGATGTAAGATAGTGCTCTGGGGCTACATCTTATCGTCTGAACGGACCGTTTGTACTTGAAATTATTTCATGTACCAAAGCAATAATATCTGAATAGAAGACTTCAGCTTCATAAACTATCATTTCGAAAACTTTTTTAAAAAATATATAACTGCTTACATTATCTAATGCTGATATGTATCCAGGAGAGGGACAGATGAATCAAGTATATTTACTGTTACACAGAATATTAACAGTCAGCTAGTGTGTTATGCACAGAAGATTTGATTGATGTCACAAGTGAGAGAATGTGGCGTATCAGTCATGTCAGTGACAGTCTGATTCGAAAACTTTTCATTGTATCTTAACAGTAACTGTTTAGGGTTATGATAATTATCCGGTATGAAGCAGTAATTTTAAAATTAGAATATTGTGGAATTTTTCTTGGAAGAGAAATACATTCTGCAAATGTCACGAGCAGGTCAGAAGAAAGACCCCATTACACTCATTATTGTTATTTCCTTGGGTTCCGAGTGGAACACAAGGCTTCAGTAGCACATCTTTATTTTTCCCGTTCTCTTCAGTCCTCGTTACCTGTCTTCATGACTACTCATGACTTTTGGTGTCCTCCTCACACTATTTCTCCATGTCACTGTAAGACCACAGCCAAACTTATCGATACGCATTCAGATTCCACTCAAGAGCCTGGGATATGACGCAACTAGGCAGTCTCCTCAGTATGTGTTTGCTTAACCTGTATTTCCCCAGGCATATTTCTTGAGCAACAGGTTCTTGATTGGCTCATTTCCAGCTAATCCTTTCTGTCCATCTGATCTTCAGTTCGTAGTGGAGGCAGTTGTTGATAAAGTCTGCGGTGGCCTGTTCGAAATGCTTTTCGTGACGTGCTGGCCAAGTTTCTGGCCCATATAGAAGAATTTACTTAACAGTGGTGTTAAAAACCTGAATCGTGCTTTTGTGCTAGGTGAGGAGGATTTGTGAACTAATTTCAGAGTGATAACAGTCTGCTTTGCCTTTCGATTCTGATTTTAGCATCCTTACCCGTTTCGCCTGTAGTTAAGACGATGTTGCCTAGTAAAGTGAAAGAGGCAATTTCCTTCAGATTTCTTCGGTTGATAGTAATTGGTGCTTGTTGTTGTTAGTGGTGGTGGTTGATTATCTTCATCACCTCTGTCTTTTCTATATTTACCTTCGACTTTTAAATTTCATTCCTACGAGTGAATAAATTAAAAAAAACTTACAATTTCGTACGCCATACTCCTTTAATCTTGGGATCATGAATTTATACCTACAACTAGACCACAAAATGTTACTGGTCTAAAATACTGAGAACTCACAAACATCGAAAGTGAACAATATTCAAGTGTCCACACCTTTTGGAAGCGTACGTAATAAAAAAGTTATTTCAAAGAGAAGGTAATTTCTGAAAAATGGATTCATTACACTTGAAACAACCAAGTAGGAAGTATTTCATTGCAATAGTCAGTCGCATTTGACGGTCGGAAAAATATATGGAAAACAAAACAGAAAGGTTGCTGTAATTAAAGTCTTGAATAAATAATGTACTGAAGTTTTATACACATTAAAGATAAGTTTTTATTTGTTAAGAAACACTGACTAATTCTGAGAGATGATGACAGATTTGTAAAAGTTATATAAAGTCTTCTGAATACTAATTGGATATTAATAGCCTCTGTTTCAGTCTTGAGGTTGTGTGATATATATCCAGATTGATAGTGACTGCTTTTAGTTATCGAATAGTATAAGGGTTTGTACAGATTTGTAGCAATAGTCTATACACTTTTAAGTCACGTGAAAACTGCCCTAATATTCTCTTTCGCCTTTTGGTGTAAGATGCTAAACAGATGGCGAATTAGGTTTGTTTCGTATTTGCTTACGGTACGAAACAGTCATGCAATATGATCAAACATGGTACTGAATCAATAAGAGTTTAAAATTTTATCATTAGTTTAGGAAGAGCATATTTATTTTCATGTGAAGACGACAGCATTTAAAAGTCAGGAAAGATAAGTAATTCACAGTATAACGTCATAATTATTGAATATTGAGAAGAAATTTAGCATTAACTTTGCATCTTTTCAACAAAGAAAACGTTCTTGTTGAATACATACATTTCACAAATACAAATCCTTAAGTTTAAAACTATTATAAGAATATTTATTGAACTGGAAGATATGCAAGTGGAAATCAACAAAGTGGCAGGGGAAGCATCAAAGATAGGACTTTATTTGAGCTAAACATAGAGAAAACAGAGAGGATGAAGATCCGCGGTCATTAGCAACAACAACAGACAACAATCAGCACAAATGGGAGAAATCTGAAAGAAGCAACCTCCTTTACCTACTTAGCTACCTGGGAAGCATCGTTGCAACTATAGGCAGACGGAACTGATGAGGATATCAAGGCGAGGATCGGGAAAGCAAGGTAAGCTTTCACTAATCTCAAGTCTGTGTGGAGATCAGCAGCACACAGTATGAAAAATAAGATCCAGATTTTCAACTCCAATGTGAAGTCAGTACTACTATATGGATCAGAGACTTAGCGCTGCGTCACGAAGGGCACTTCAAACAAACTACAGACCTTCATCAACGGCTGTTTTCGCTCAATACTTTGCTCAAGATCAGATGGCCGGTCAGAAAGTATCAGCAACAGGGAGGGATCTCTGGCAATGAACGAACCAACCTAGCAGGAACCAATTATGCAAGAAATATGCAGGAAAAAATGGAGATGGATTGGCCATACTCTGAGAAAACAAACCACCAAGTGACATCACACGCCAGGTCATCGCCCGAGTGGAAACCGAAAGGGAAGTGGCGAGTTGGTCATCAGTGCGACAGTGACACGGAGGAGGTGACGCGAGGAAGAGATGAAAGCATGAGAAAAGATGTGGAGCAAGGTAAAGACGTTGGCGGAGAACCGAACGCAATGAAGACGTTAGGCTGAAGCTCTTTGTTCCTCTAGGAACTAAAGGAGACAATAATGATAATAAAAGTAGCTTGAAATTCTCGATTATTCAAAGGAGAGTCTATTCAGAATACAGAGTACTTATTGAAGTAGTCAGTAAAGCATTCAGTGTTAAACTCACTTTGATCGCCAATGCATTATAGTTCCGCTTAAGAGAGTGTATTTATACAAATAGAAAATAGTATGAAGTGTCCTCTGTATCATTTAAGAAAATTACATTATCATACCTTTGGTTCACAGTTTATTATCTTTCTTATTGGAATGTACAGGAATTAGAAGTTCATGTTTTTAAAACACTGAATTCGTGTTATTTTAGATAATTCGTAAAGTGTATACTACTGATAAAATTATTCTTCTGAAAGCAAGTAGTTATTTAATATCTTGTAATTTCTTGTTGTATCACAACCGTCAGATTTAAAGGGTGACATGATTTTACCAAACGTATTGACTGAAATCCAGTTTTATTCTTCTGATTCGGTATATTTTAAGATGAGTTGATAACACGCCAGTTGACACCTTATGGTGTAAGTGATAGTCACATTATGCACTAAACCAAAGATGAATTTTGGTTGAAACCATTGAATGTATAACGGTAAGACTACAATTATTTACAATAAATTTATTGTTTTAATAGTCTAAATTGGCAGTCTCTTGTCAAAGTCGAACCCTCAGCGAATAAAATAAAATGATGGTGAGTTATTTAGTTTTAAAGAATAGAAATGTAAATTATTTTGATTTCAAAATTAAAGCAGTAGGCGTCATTAGACATTCTCTCCACCAGTCATGAGGTTACTTTCATGGACAAAAGAACAAACTCTGTCGCCTGAAATATGTTGCAGGTGACCGTTTTCAGTAAGCCTCGTCATTGATTTGTGCTGTTGCGTAAAACATTCCCTTTTCTTTTGCATATGCAATAACAAGAAAATTAAGAGGCTCAGTATGTGTAAACACTGCTGTTGAGACGGCACACAATTCTGAACAGATATGTTTTTTCAGTGTATCAATCTTATTTTTTCCGTTTATTTAGCTTTTCAATACTACAAACATTTATTGTCTAAATATCCCGTTAACACACATTAAAGGTATGTGGTTCTTTCAATGTGTTAGTAAACTCAAAAGATTCATTTATGCTAATTGCTGGGCTTGAAAGTGAGTGTAATGTCAAAGAAATGTGCCTTTTCATATAAACTAATGTTTATAAATCTACAATATTAGATTTTTTTCCTTCACGTTCCCTAGTGGAACATAGGGCTTCAAGCTTGTGGCTTGAAGTTTCTGTAGCAGTGTTTGTTATTTTACACGATGGGGTTGCTAGCCTCATACCCAACCTTTCCTCTTCACCAGCATTGTTTCTGGTTTAGCGAGGTAAAGGAGTGCATCGGCCGGGGATCGAACCCCAGACCATGTGCATGGTTGGCGAGCGTCCTAACCGCTGTGCCACCGACGCACAACAATATTAGATACGTTTTGCGATTATTGCTGGAGGTGAAAACAGAGGATATAGAGTTGATGAAGACCACTAACCAACCGCAACAACAACGAACACCACTCACTATCAACACTAGAAATTCAAAATACATCACTTCCTTCATTTATCTAAGCAGAATTGTATCAACTACAGGCAGTGGCACGGATGAAGATGTCAAAATAAAAATTGGAAAGGCAAGGCATACAATCATCACTCTGAAATCGGTCTGGAAATCTTGTACACTCTGCATGAAGAAGAAAACTTGGATTTTCAACGCTAATGTCAAGTCAGTCATTTTTTCTATATGGATCAGAAACTTGGAACGTCACGAAAAGCATTTTGAATAGGCCACTGTCGACATTCATCAATAACTGTTGTGCGAGCTCAATAAAGAAAATCAGAAAGGATCAGCAACTAGAAACTGTGGGAAGGAACCAATCGAGAACCTGCTGCTCAAGAAATATCCCGAGGAAAGTGAGGATAAATGGAGCACATCATGATGAGACCGTCGAATGAAATCATGCGCCAGACCTTAGAGTGGGACCTAAATGAGAAATGGCGAACTGGGTGTCAGTGCAACGGTGATGTGGAGGAGATCGCATAAGGAGTAGATGAGAGTCTGTTGTTTTACAAGTTTGACCACTGATTGATATCAGTTATTTTTTCTATCACTTCATTAAAATTGCCATAATAATTACCGTCACCTCGAAACTGTGTGCACACTGATGCCGTGTCATGAGTCGTAAAACGTACATATGTGTAAAACTACAATCGTAGGATTAAGTTAAAAGAAAACAAATGGCGATTATATGACAACATAATATGACTATCAGGTTATGTCATGTAGGAAAGCGTAGATTACTCAGTTAAAATCTGAAGCAGCTGAAGTAACCACTGGATTAGATCATGCAGCAGACTGTGGGGAGCGGGTAGGCAGGAACAGGTTGAACCAATAAGAAGACTTTAGAAGATCAGGACTTTGCAGACGATTCATTTCTAATGCCACGTAAACTGGAAAACTTACAAATGAAAACCGACGAGTTGGCATGACAAGCAGCAAAAACGGGACTTCAGGTGAAAAGACCGATCAACAACAACAATCAGTAATCAGTGCCAGTGGAAGAAATCTGAATTGGGCCACTTCTTACACTTATTTTGGCAGAATTGTTTTAGCTACAGGTGGTTTGGCTGAAAGATGTCAAAGCCAACGGAACCAGTGCGGAGATCTACCGATCTCAGCACAAGGAACAAAAATCAGATCTTCAACGCAAGTGTCAAGCTAGTTCTTCTGTATGGTTCAGCGAATTGACGAGTTTCCGGATGCTTTTTCGACAAGCTGCCTCAAACTCTCATCAGCAGCTCTTTTTGCCGCATACTGAAGATTAGACGGCTGGAAAGGAAAGGCCACATGGATCTCTGACAGGCAAAAAACGAATTAAGAACTTATCGCTCATCAAACGTGCAGCAGGAAATAGAGACAGACTGGACACAAAGTGAGGAGACTATTCAGTGATACTACATGCCAGGCCCTCGAGTAGAACCTCTGTGGAGAACGCCATGCTGGAATAAATCAGACGGTCACATGCAGAAGACTGTATGAGGAAGAGATGAGAGCTTATGGGCGACCGTGGAGCCAGCTAAAGAAGGTTGCAAAAGTAGAGGGGAATGTAGATGTGATTCTGAATCCCAGTGTGCGACTCGAAACCCAGAGGTATAATGACACGTAATACAATAATTTTTGAAATTATAATGGACCTAATTTATCTAAGCACTCGTACTTGTTTTCTTTTTTCTCTCCTTTCCGCATTCTACTACCTCTCTACTCGATGTAGGACGAATCTTGATTTGATTTTATTCTAAATTTAGTTGAACTGTCACCAGTCCTGACAATTGTATTATATTATTGAAATCAGTGACTTGATTTTCTTATCGCCTGTACCTGATTAATGTTTCTGCATTATGTAATTTTCCTCATTGTACTTTGATTGCTACAAAAAAACTTGGAAAAAATGTTGTGGACACACAGCTAGAAAAATTCAGTTTATTGCCAATGCAATGTATAATAAATATGAGGTTATACGATTTGAGAGTGATATTGATGAGAAGAGTAACTTCCCTCTGGGGGCCGTTTTATTTATGAAGCTGTCTATCACTATTCACTTAAAGTAACAGGACTGCTCACTGATCACAGTTTTTTTTCCTTCAAGTTTCTCAGTGGAAAATAGGGCTTCAAGCTTGTGGCTTGAAGTTTCTGTAGCAGTGGTGATTATTTTCACAGGAAGGGGTTGCTAGCCTCATGCCCAACCTTTACTCTTCACCAGCATTATTTCTGGCTTAGCGAGGTAAAGGGGTGCGTCGGCCGGGGATCGAACCCCGGACCATGTGCATGGTTGGCGAGCGTCCTAACCGCTACGCCAACGACGCACACTGTTCACAGTGACAACGGCTATTTCACTAATTGTCTCCATTTCAATTATATCATCACATTTCTTTATACGTTTTCTGGTTTTTACTCTACCATGATGATGTCATCTGTGAAATCCAGTTGCACAAAGTACCATTTATTTGTCTTTTTCTTTATGAGAGTTTAAGTGATGTGAACTTTTATTCCCTGATATTAGCTTTCATGCTGATAATATTTATTCAAATTTTGATTCATTTTATTTTATTTTAATTTTATTTTGATTACAGGTTGACGCCACACCGTATTTTCAGTACTAGTATGGCATTTTCAGCATGGATATCGGTAGCCCAAATGTTGCAGGCCGACCATAGATATCGGGTGTGCGTCGGCAGGGGATCGAACTCCGGACCATGTGCATGGTCGGCGAGAATCCTAACCACTGTGCCACCGACGCATCGCATAGTTGGAAAGTCATTCAACAGTATCAGTGATATCTGTTCTTTTTCTTACGGCTTCTGATTAGAAACACCTCTGAGCTACTCGGTTAGTAATGAGAGTGAAAGAACTACATAATAAACCTATTTGTGTAGATCTGTTTATTTTATTTATGGAGACGTTATTAGAATCAACCGTCCTCATGGGATCTCTTCAACTATCTTCAAACATTTTTACATACAATAGATAATCTTCTTAGCTAAATTTAAAATGATAAAATTCGATCATATAGGCTTAATCGGTAAATAGAAATTGACTTTTTACTTTTTAACGGTTTGAAAAAATTTGGGCATTGGGTATATGATATTCATTATAATAAGGTTTTTTTGTATTTCCCAATGAATGAAAAACAAAACGATATTGTTTTCACTGACGTTTCGCTATTTAATGCTAATAGCTTTATCAAAGTAGAAATTGACTTTTTACTTTTGTTTTCTAACTCTGAATAATTCTCATTTGAACTTTTATTATCCATATTCGTTTCTCCATCTCTCTTTTTCTCTCTCTCCTACAAATACTACAGTTAGATGTTCAAGGTGAAAACCTCATTTTAACTTATCCATATTAGAAAACAAGTGTAACCGTATAACTTATTTACTGTTTGTGTAAGTTTTTAAAAAAATTCATCTAGTAGTTATGTATATTGATAAAAGAAACAATCAGATTTTTGTTTATGAGGGATATTTTGTTTTTTCATCAGAGAGACAGTGATTAGAAGGGAAATATGATCTAGGTCATTTTTTGTATAGAATAAGTATTACTAGTCAATAAGTTATTATGTTGGTTAGTTAAGGGAATAGAGGAGGAGAAAAAAAGACTTAATTTATGTTTGTAAGGCCTATCTACATTCATTGAACCTTTTGGTTTAAATAAAGTTTTGCCAAGAAGACATTCATCTATGACAATAACATGAAATGATTTTAAAGGATTTTGTAGGTCTATTTTTCTTCTCTGCTGTTTCAACGTTAGTTGGGTCTGATAATGAATAGAAATGACACGGTGAGGTCATTTGTTGAAATGAGAAGTATCGAAGTGACAGATATTCATGAGAAGAAATGCTAAGATTAAGAGTACATGTAACCTATGAAATATTTCTCACTTAAAGATAGTAGATCTAATTTCATTCCAAGGGCTTAAACATATGTAAACTTAATTTCTTTTGAATACAATTTTCATTTTCCTGTTGATTGATTCGATCAAAATGTTCGGTCTATGTTAACATGTCGGTTTATAGTATGTCTTAACATTTCGATGCAGCGGGAGAGGTGGCCATCTTTGCCAAAGTCGTTTACTGGATAACGATTTGGGGTTTGAAATGGTGGGTACTGATTTCGAGTCCCAGTGGGAATATCATCAGTCACTGGGAGATTTCAGGTACATGAAGATGACGAGTCACAAATACAAAAAATGCTCATCATAGATTTCACTGTTAGTCACCACCCATCGAAATTATATACAAACGGTAAGCAGGGGTTTTCAGTTGTTTCTTTCAATAGAAAGATGCTTCTTGAAACACTGATTACTACTTAACCAAACAGTTTGTTCATCCAATGTAAATCAGCATCTACCGTAGGACCGGTAAATTGGTTTTCAACATGTAATATAATCCCTATTTGATTCTGTTCTAATACATGTACCACTTATTTTGCTGACCATTACATAATTTCATGCATTAGCTCTAGAATTAATACAGATATGCATGTAGAATATATAATTTAAGGAATCATATTTGATGTATTGAGGCACTCATTGTTTCTCCATTTCAGGGAATATACTAAGACATACGTGGATTAAAATTTGAAAGAAGCTCATGAGTATTGGAGGGACCAGAAAATTTCCTCACATAATGATACACATGTTGACTGAACACACTCATCTCAGCCTCTTGCAAGACCGGAACGGCATGCAGTACCATCTTGTGGAGCAAATACTTGAAGTTTCTCTTTTTGGGTGAGCCATTTGCACGGTTAGTACGCATATTTATGCAAAGATAAGCATAGTTACACCAATCAATGATCGCTTCAATCAGTTATTCACTGCGCAGATAAGCCCAATGGGACTCATTTTTCAGACAAGACTAGACAAATGCTTTAATATTGGCAAGAGTTGCATCCATTAAAATAGCATAGTGACACAGGCCCTATGAACGTCGCTATCGCATACCTACGTAAATGAAACAGTTAAACTTTGCGACCGATGCAGCTTATGAATAGCTTCAGTGCCTAGACCAAGACTATTGCAATACATCCACAGTCATAGTGATGAGCTATAGGAATGTTGTAAGCCACATCCAACCCCTATGTATGTTCAGTTATTTGACAGACTTAAACTGTAAATGAATTTACCCCAGCGTTTGAACAGTAATAATAAAATTTAAGAGCACTTGCAAGTGAGACCATATAGGAATCATGCGTCCAAGCAACTTGTGCTAAAGAACTCTATACTGTAGGTTTTTTCTTCTGTGTGATGCTTAGAAATTTTTAAGCGTAAAATGAAGTCAATCTACTGTGCTTTCACGCTTATTGTTAATGCAAATATCTAACAAGCAGTAATTCATAAGTCCACATTCCACCCTTTGAGGCAGACAGCTAGATAAATTCGCATTCATTGCTCATTATTGTGAGAAGTCAGTGAAATGAAGTCTCGAACTTCTCAAAGTTCAAAACTAAACCTATTCATGAGTTATTCAAAAGTTACACGTGCAGCTTGTCTACAAATAATAAGAAATGTAAATCATGATCAACACCTTTCTGAATGGTGATTCTTCACATATTATTGATTAAGAATAATGATCATACAATAATCTGTGATAAAAGATTAAATTCTTATGAAAGTGTTAGTCAGATTTGTACAAATTTGTCAAAACTGAGATAATAATTTGAAATCATCTGCCTACTTAAATCGCTGATCTACCTAGATTTTCTTCCTATCGAAATGCATCGTTTTATTTACTTCGTTTTAAGCTGTTTTGATTTCCTAATTACCACAGTCATTCGCAGTCTATACTAGCGCACTATTTCTACCTTCCTGTTGAAGTTTTTCGAAGGAACTGGAAGAATAACATTGTGGTTTAGCATTAGAACATGCTTTGATTGGGACAATATTGCTTGAGGTGATACTTTATCGATTGGTATATCATCCGGAGATTCTGCACAAAGCGCGAATACCCTTCAGTGGATTTCGTTGAAAACTCTTTATTATATATAAACTCATTTTTTTAGAATAAAGGTATTATCATTGCCGTCTGAAAGCTCTTATAAGGACTAAAGTTTGATAAAACGCTACAGACTGCTTTAGTTTCTAGACATAAAGGGGGTTATTATTATGGTTATTTAAACTTCAAGGTCGAAGCTTCTAGGAACGAATTCTAGTTTGATGTAGAGTAATCAGAGTTTTGTTCACGCTTGTCGGTTGCAAATATTTATATAATATTCAAGGTAAAGTTATTTCAAAACGTGTGAAAAATGTTTATTTACAGAACGAAACCGACAAACACGTGTTACATAATTTGTAAGCATACAAATGAGAAAATCCTGTTTTTAGTTTCTCTGCTGCAATTGAACAATGAATTGCCCGTTATCTTATTCTCACAAGATGAAACATTGAAATCAACATTTTTCTTATTATTGTTTTCCACTGAAAAAAATTGGTCACGTATACAAAATGTCCGTCTCTAGCGATGTGAGAATTGACCACTTGAATAGTTTTTTTTATGAAATTGCTGACAGAATTACTCAGTGAGGTCGATTCAATGACTAGTAAGTGTGGTAAGCACAATAGTTGTCTAATTCAGTGTGAGTTCATTCCATTTAGTGATTACTGGTAGGGATAAATTTGACTCTCATTTCTTCCTACTGGAAACTTGTTAGTGTTATGTGTTTGCATTCCATTGAGAGATGGTCTTCTCAAGTTGAGTCGAACTCATAACCACTCGTTATCTGTTGGATCAATGAGCTTCAAAATCTGCCTCTTGAGAAACCAGTATCAGTTACTATTTATTGAAGCTTTTGAATTTCGCGTCATTTTATGACACTCAGTCAAAATATTCTATGTCTGTTGAGTTTTGTTAGCTCAGTAAGTGTTGTTGTTGCGTTTGTAATGTTGTGCGTGGTGGGTACGAGCTTCAGTGGAAACACAGTCAGTCTTCAGGATAAGACTTCTTGTGACTATTAAGAGCGAAATAGGACACCAGGAGGTGGTGGTAGCTTGAATTTCACTGTTAGCTACCAGTGGTCAAATATAATCAAGTTGGTGTTATAGCATCGTCGAATTGTTTCACAAGGGGCTGATATAACAAAAGAAACTGTACCTTTTAGTCTTGAGTTTGCTATTTTACTTGTTTTCGTGAAACTTAGTTTTCCTCTTGAACTTCTTGTATGTGGGGTTATACCGGGTTGGTTTCAACACAAAAAAACTGACAGCAATCAATTTTATACTGATTGTGTACATTCGTAATTTATCGACAAATACTTGTTTGTTTTAGCCATAAATTCACTAAAAATGTTGCGTTAGCAGTTTCTGTTCAAATTACATTTGTTTCTTTGCATTTTACATGGAAAATAGGGCTTCAGGACTGAGCTTGAGATTTTCTGTAACAGTGGCCTTATTTTTACGGGTTTTGGTTGCTGGCAACCACAACGTTCCAACTTTACTAGGATGACCATCGGCTCAGCAAGGTTTAGGAATACATCGACTAGAGATCTGATCCCAGACGGCGAGTGGCGTGGACGGTGAGCTTTCTACCTCTTAACCACAGATGCACGCACGTCAACTTCAATCAATTCTTGAACTCCTGTGGGAAATACTGCAAAACTAATTAGAACTTCAAACCTTTCGAATTTGAATGTCAGTTAAGTTTTGCTTTTAGTTAGATGAACATATTTAACGAATAAGTCAAATATCTTTGGTAGACATTGAAAAGTAACTAAATAATTATTACTTTTATCAATGCAGAAAAATATTTGCAGCTGAAATTTAAAACAAAACCATGCTTAGATTTCTACCCCCGCTTCGTTCAACACTTGACAGTATGTTTCACAGAAATTCTGACTATACACCCAGACATGTTTTACTTTCAAAATCACCACCAAGAGGGCAAAAAAAGAAATACTATTCCCTTTAATTTATTTAGAATTAAATGCGTTTAGGCAAAGCTGATCTTTCAGCAATATTGAAAAAACATCTGCTCCTATCTTCTTTTACACATAAAGTCAACTCACAAGGAGAAGAATGACTGACAGAATCATGAAATTCGATCTGATTTCTTAATATGATAATTATTTAAGAAAGATGAAGAAAAAACTAATAGTGAGACGTATTCAATTTGAGCAGAGCTCCCAAACAAAATTGAAGTGTCAGTTTTTAAAACACTGTTTAGAATTTTATCCTCTTTTCATGTGGGCGAAAAGTTTTTTCTTTTTTCACTACATTGTAGATAATACTGATGTCATTATTTTTCCTCTTTCAATTTTGTTGGTCAAAAATAGTTATTCTGTGATTTATTTTCCGTAGTCATAACTAACATATATTTATGTATACAGTGACATGAAATTTTACCGGCGATAAACTCGTGTAAAACAGTTATTTGTGGTTACAGCGTGAATTATCACCTTAAGAGATGGATGTGTGTTTAAGAAGACATAAAATTGAAAGATATATAAATGATACACGATGAACTACAAAATGGGACAGCTAAAAATTAAAGTACATGGAATACATTTTATTCGATACAAAGTATAAATCCAGATGATGTTTATTCGACTTGTTGGTTGTCTGTCTATAAGTCTGACATGGAAACGTTCATAAAGATTTGATACTGATGTGAACAACGTTGTCCGTATCAGTTACATCCTGAAACTGGTATTTTGTGATTGTTTAACACTAACTAACACCTTTAAATGTATATATTATTCGATTTATATGCCCAAGTTGACCCAAGTCGGGGACAGCCCAAAATGTTGCTCCTCTGTAACTTAAATATATATATATGTAACAACTCCCTGCTCAGGCTTGAGGCTAGCAACCCCACTCTGTAAACAAAACTGCCACAGAAACATCATTACAATGGGTTTCCTTGCGACGAAAGAAAACGTCTAAGTGGGAAAATGGAACGTCCACACTATTTATGAGACTGCCAAAGCTGTCCAGAATGCAAATGAGATGAAGACATATGGTATTCAAGTACTGGGAGCAGATGGAATGAGAGTGGACTCAACAGATTTTCAACGCGAGAGTTAGTGATCTACTCCAGTAACTAAGAAGACAACCGTGACCACGCCGATAGTGTGGCTATCATGATGTCAGCTGACATTATACGCCAGGCCATTTCCTGAGTGATACCGGAGCGGGGAATGGCAAGCTGGTCGTCAGTGCGAGGGTGATATGGAGGAGGTCATGTGAAAAAGAGATGAAAGCATGAGGGTAGATGTGGAGCCAGGTGAAAACTTTGGCGGGAAGCTGACCGCAATGAAGACGTGCGGCAGAAGCCCTATGTTCCTCTAGGAATTAAAGGAGACAAAAATAATAATGGAAGTCGCGTGAAAGCCATGATTATTTTATGCCTAATCTATTCAGAATGCAGAATATTTACTGGAAAATATACCGTACTGCTAAACAAGTATAAAGAATGCACGAATCTGCTCATGCTATCGAAACATGGATGTCTTTAAATTCATTTGATAACTATCAACAAGTTTGTGTCATGCATACAAAGAGGTATTCATATATAGTTAGTAAATCTACATAATTTATCGGTTTGTACTGTAACAGTACTGTTTAGTAAAGTTACAGGATATATATGCTACGACTAATAAAGGTACATAATCGGTCAACGTTTCTTAAGTGATGTGTGAACCAAATAGATGACGGTAATGTGGAAAACAATGACTCATAATATATCACCTCTTGTCCTAACAGCACACCTGTGTCAAACTTTATATTCATACAAGTGGAATTCGGTTCCTTAAGGATTAAAATCGAGCTGCTGAAAATGTGCAAAATAAGAAATTACACTTTTTTAAATTAGCAGTTTCATTCTGATTGTTTTGTAATATACCGGAAGCCGTGGTGAGCGGGAAAACAGGAATACAACGGACCGATAAGATGACTCTAGAAGATGTGAACTTCATGGATGATTTGTGTCCAGTGTTATAGAGACGAAACAAGTGATGAAGATACCAAGCCAACAACACAAACAGCAGGAGTCCAAAAAAGTCACTACTTTCACTTACCTAGGTAGCCCCAACTTAGCATAAGTTAGGATGTCAGGGTCGGAATTAGAAAAGTAAGAAAAACTATAATTTTGGAAATCATGTAGAGATCTAAATCAGTTGGCGTGAGATACAACATCAGGATAAGCAAAAAGGGACTCTGGCAACGAACAAATGCTGGGATGTAAATTCGCAACGTCTGCATGTGAGCTTGTTTAATTTGTTGAAACTTTTCAGATTGTGAAAGATGTACGACAAATGCAATTCATATATATATAAATACATATGTACATATTAAGGTGCGTCGGTGGCATAGCGGTTAGGACCCTCTCCGACCATGCACATGATCCGGAGTTCGATTCCCGGCTGACGCACTCCTTTACCTCGCTAAGCCAGAAATAATGCTGGTGAAGAGGAAAGGTTGGGCATGAGGCTAGCAACCCCATTCTGTAAAATAAACACTGCTATAGAAACTTCAAGCCCCTAGCTTGAAGCCCTGTGTGTCCCACTGGGGATCGTGAAGGAAAAAAAAACATATTAAGAGCAAAAGAATAACTAGCAGAATCATTGTAGGGGCAAGACAGCATTCTTCCGCTTATGAAACTATTCTCAGTTTAAAGGTCTGCCTAGACAATCAGAAAAGTATCCTATGATTTAATGGGGGTTTTCAAATAGTAACTGCTGTCAGTTAATCATGTAGCTTTTTTAGAAAACATGTGAAGCCAATGGGTGTTCATTTTGTCCCTGGTATGATAGACGGCGCCGCCAATGACTTCACATGAAAACTTCAGGAAATCTATCCAGTAAGAAAGAGATTATTGCGCACTTCTTGGCTTTGATTAACCTTAATTTAGTTTTCGTTATGCATACGCCAAGCTAAAGAGTTTCGTGCTATAAGGTCAGACGGTTTGCAAGTATTGCTTGGTTTATTCTGAGTCTCTAAATGCTGCCAGATTGTGAATAAATCTTCACTCAGACTAGTCACGTTTTTACAAACTTAAAGTTTGAAATAAATAAGGTGATCACAAAAGATGTTCCATGGTTTTTTAGAAATTTAGTTCAGCTTTAATATCGTGAAGAATGAATTCCCCAATTATGTTTTGAAAAAATCAGATAAACAAAGCGACAAACTATGCGTGTTTTATTTTAAGAACTCACTGTGTCTGAATTTCTAGTTAGATAAGGAAGACAAACAAGATATGTGATTAGAAGTTTATATCCGGAGTAAACTAGTTACTACAAAACACGTTTTCATGGAAATTGCATGATTGTTTTATTATGGATAAGTTATATAAGTTTTTCGAAAGTGTATCACATGAATATTTTAAAGTTTTGGGGAACAATTTAACTTAATTTTAATTTTTTGTGGATACATCTTTGGTGACTTTTCGTTTTAAAGTTCTATGCGAATAGCAGAAACGAAAAACTCTTGAAATTTCTGTTGGTAAGCAACTTAACCTTTATCCTGCATGTTTTGAGAGTTATAGTTTCAGTAGATGCAACCAGTAAATTTCATGTACTATGTGGTGGCCTGCTAAAAACTTGGAATACCAAAAATCTTCATCACTGTATTGTTCAATTTATTTTAATCTATTTAAACATGATCTCTAATAATAATGTTTACTCCGGTGAGTATTCAAGACATTTACAGCCTGCTGGTTAGCTAGTTTCTACTAAACTTTTGAGAGAGAGAGAGAGTATAATCGTGTGTGGCAACGTGTCCCAGTACATGCGATAACTGTTCCCAAGTTATGCCCTTGGTTCTCAAAACGTATTGCTGAACATTTTATAACTGGCCATCAACCAAATATCGTGCGTTTCTTAAAGTAGACAAAGAAGAAACATATCAGTGGATTACAGGATTTTCATCATGAGCTGACATTAGTCAGAGAACCACTGGAAAACCTGGGAGTACTGGACAACTGTTTCGTCCTAGTTTGGGACTCTTCATCAGTACGCACCCACCGGGATTCGAACCCAGTGCGTACTGATGAAGAGTCCCAAACTAGGACGAAACAGCTGTCCAGTACTCCCAGGTTTTCCAATGGTTCTCTAACTAATGTCAGCTCATGATGGAAATCCTGTAACCAATCAAATCCCTACAAACCAACACTTGAATATCAGTGGATTGTTTTGAGCTTCAGATCAGAGAGCTTGGTGTCACAGAATCTTCAGTCATTCAGTATTTGATTTAAAAATACTGCATGAAGGGAAAATATCATGCAATAAACTTCACTGAGAATTCTGTACACTATGTAAACACTTTCCAGAGTAAAGCTATTGTTATTACTGTATACCAGAAAAGTCATTTACTTAACTACGATATGACATAAAGAATGAATCTACGGAGTAACAACAAACTACTGGTAAAACCAACTTCCTTGCATGAATGTGAAATAAATAGCCTTGAGGCTAATGATATCCTGTCCTGTTTGAGGCATAATCTGTATTGGTAACGTAGAATTTTGAGACAAAATAGAACACTTAGCGGGGAAATTCTCTCAACTTAGGTTTTTATACAATTTGGTGTATAAACCTGATCTTTTGTAGACATTTAGAGCTTCGTCATTTATCAGTAAGGTCTGGGATCTGAAATATAAGTGACAGTGTTGCATAATGGATAGTTACTGGCAGTCGAATCTAGGAGGAGCGTTTCGATCCTCTTAGGACTCGTCATCTGGATATATTTCAGTTCACAGTGAGTGATGATATTCCATGTGAGAGATGAATCATGCATCCATGGCTTTAAATGCCAAAATATCTGTGCTGGAAGCTCACATCTCAACAGACACTGCACATTTAGGTACAACGTGTAATCCACCAATAGGAATAGCAAAATTAACCTGATAACTAATAATAAGCTACAGTGGTTGAGTAATACTCAAAAATGATTGAAGCTTATAGTTATTCTAATTTTTTGTAAGTATGTATGATAAATTTCGATTGAACACTAGTTAATAACTTGAATCATGCATCTAGTCCTTTGCTAAATGCAGACTGAATTCTATCAGTCAGGTCTGCAATATAGTCAGGGTGCTATGTGGCTTGCCATCATGGTTCACCCTGAATTGTTGTTATCAAATAGTCAGAGGTAATTGGCAGGAAGCCTTGCTTGACCTAGTTTTCGTGAAATAATACAGTCCAACAGGTCATTCGTGAGCCCGAATAGCTCATTGGTAACGTCTTTGACTGTAGAATTTGGTGATGTGGGTTCGAATAATGCGAGGGACATGAGTTCCTCAAAGATCGTGGATACATCCTGGTGTCTAGTGAAAGCCGACAAGCCCAAAACCTAGATTGAAGACCTACACATGATTGCCCTCAGCCACCTAACTTAGGAAATCCACTGATATATGTTTTTTATAATAAAATCTTAGTTGATATATAGCAAATAACTGAGAGGAATGAATAGCAATAATTTTTCTGCCTTCTGCTAGCTCATCAACTATTAAGGCTGAAATACAAATAAATATATAAAGCTTTTGGTCACGTGATTTACTGCTACATAAATCCAAATGTAATTTCATTGCTTTGAATAAAACTTCATGACCATTTTTATTACGACATATTGCAAAGTTGAAGCATCATTTGTCCTATGCATCATAAATGCTCAATTAATTTCTCATACATTTGTTTATTTACACTAAGTGATAGATAAATATGTCAAACTTGTACCGATTAAGTGTTTGATTAACAAATACCTACTCCTATAATCACCATTACATAAACAATTACAAGGTAATCTCTGAACTGTCCACTTTTTGTTTTCCCGAAAACCTGATCATGAATTATGATAAAAGAAATAAATGATGAAATGGCAACTTTTACTAACAAAATTAAGTGGCATTTATTTATTTATGACCCTGTACTACCTGTTTGTTTAGGATGAGTGGTTGTACACCACTCAGATCGATTGGATTTCAAAAAGAAACTCTGGTGAAATTTCCCACTAACTGATTCAGCTACATTTTCGTGAACTCGAACCAATATATTACCAGTTTGCCAGAATTCCGGTGGTTTCAGCTGTTTCTGCTCTCTGAGCTAAATAAAGCCGAGTATACCACCGATAAGCTCGATCTCAAACTAGAGAAATGGTCGTTGGGAGTCTAGATCACTTTGATCTGGCTAGCAAATATTACTGTTTGATGTAAGTGGTATCTAACTAGTCATCTCAGTCAGCAGATTATATATTTTGATCCACATAATTTTGGTTCCCGAAGGAAATTTTGGTGAAATTTCACATCCTGGAAGTGTATGAACTGTGAATTGCTAACTGATTCGTGTCTGCAGTAAAAGGCGACATGTTTTCGTAGAGATCAAATACGTCGGCCAAATACGTAATCAGTCAGTGGCAGATACAAATTCAAATCTAAACAAACAATACCCATTGCAAGTAGACTGACTTTCGTGACCTAAGTGAACTAGCAGTAGTCAACTCTTTGACATTTCAAACGATGAGGGTTGAGTTTGAGTTTCAATGGGAAAGCCATCATTCACTGGTAATGCAGGTACTTCAGTAAACCAAATCGCATACAGGAGAAAATCAGCATTCAGGATTTCACTGTAAGTCATCATCCACCGAATAACGATTACTCAGTGAGTGGTACGTGATGTATGAACCAAATTTTATGAAAATTAATTACCCACCCTCTAACTTGTTTCAATATTCATTTGTTACCTCATTTGGTTAACACAGGGAATCATAATTTCAATAAATTATATATTCGCAATACGATAACAATTATATTATTATTCCCTTGGGTTCCGAGTGAAACATACGGCTTCAACAACACATCTCCACTTTCTTCTATTCTCTGCAGTCCTCTTCAGCTGGCTAGCCTCACGATTGACCAAACTCTCTCATCTCTTCTTTAATCGATCTCCTCCATGTCATCCTCTCACTGACGACCCAGTTGTCACTTCTCATTATGAATCCACTTGAGCGATAGTGTGCATTGCACACGATGTCATTCTACGATTTCCTCAGTGAATGCCAAATCAACCTCCACTTTCTCCTACATATTTGTTGAGTGATCGGCTGTTGGTTGGTTTGTTCCCAGCTACAGTTTCTCGCTGCTAATTCTTTCTGACCGGCTGGCCATTTGATCTCCAACAAAGAGCCAGCGAAACAGGAATCTGTTGTCAAAGGTCAGTAAATTTTTGGAAATCCTTTTAGTGATACTCAGTGCAAGTTTTTGATCCACATAGAAGAACTGACTGACTGACTTCGCGTTTGTGTTGGAAATCCGAATCCTATTCTTTATGCTGTGAGGCGCAGAAGATTTCCGAACTGATTTCAGGTTTGTTTAGACGTATCCTGCCTTTCCGATTCTGCCTGTCTTTGACATCTTCATCCGTGATGTCACGTGTGGTTGAAACCGTGCTTCCCAAATAAATGAAGGAAGTGACCCGTCCGTGGTGATTGGTGATGTTTGTTGGCGCTATTGGTTGATTATCTTCACCACCATCGTTTATGTTCACCTGCAGTCCTGTCTTCGTTGCCATCCTCTTCAGCCAGTTTGTTGGTTTTCGCCTCTAAGCCTTCGAGTTTGTGTGACATTATCCATATATCTTCCACGCGTGAAATGCAGATCTTCTAGAGTATTCTTATCAGTGGTCCAGCGTATTCCTATCTTCTCACTCTCTGTGCACAGTCTGACGCATGTTCTAGTCCACCATAATCAAGAATATCATCGTAGGGGATAATAGGCAGCCATCTTGTCTTACTCCTGTGTTCGCTGAAAAAGCTTCACTGAGTTTTCTGCTGTGAATCACCTGACGCCTGGTATCTTCATATAGCTGTTGAATGAGGCTGGTAGAGACTTTAGCACTGCACGTCATAGTGTTGAAGTAGTTTCCAAATCACTCCTCAGTCAACACAATTACTCATCAGGTTTTAAATTTACATAATTAAATATTTTAGATATCTGAAACTAATGTGGTTAATAGAATTTTGTTAGTAATAATTACAGTCTGTGTTTAACTTCCCAATATGCGTCTACTTTAAGTGCGAAGTGGATTCTTTTTGTATTCACTTGTGTATATTCGCACAAAACAGAAGACTGATTAGTTGTGAAAACAGTTACAGCGAATGAGAGGACAGTGAAGCCACCACAATAGATAAATTACATTAAAAGTATGAAATTAATAATCTAAAAGAGCTATCTATGGTTGAATTGTTAAAACCCTTAAGGGTCTGTCTACACTTAATCTAAACAAAAAGCTTGACATTTCATTGTCTTATTCAAAACATCCTTCTTAAATTTACCCAAAATTATTCTTTGTAAATCAAACCTTTACAGTTTTCAGTTGAGTTGATAATCAGAATAGTAAGAAAGATAAATATTTGACCTAACAAAGCATATGGTACTTTATTAGTTTTACTTATTTGCTATTCCGTGCGTCGGTGGCACAGCGATTAGGACGCTCACCGACCATGCACATTGTCCGGGGTTCAATCCCCGGGCGACGCACTCCTTTGCCTCACTAAACCAGTAATAAAGCTGGTAAGGAGGAAAGGTTGGGCATGAGGCTAGCAACCCCATCCTGTAAAAATAAAAAGTGCTACAGAAATTGCAAGCTTGCAGCTTGAAGCCCTATGTTCCACTGGGAACGTGAAGGAATAAAAAAATTTGCTATTGCACCTAATGTAATTACATTTGTAGTATTATTGGAAAGTAGAGAAGTGTATTTATGGAATCTGTGAGAGTTGCTTTCAGTGATTCAACTACACATTGTGGCTTGATGTCATTAACAATAGAATTTCATAATTTTTTATCCATTCTAACCAACGTTTAACATGCAGTAAAATTTGATTTAAGTAGTACTGTTGGTTTTCTTCCTTAATACTTAAAGCTCTACAGGACGTATTTTCCATACCATACCTTATGAAACAAATCAGGGCAACAGTATATCAGTCTTAAAGGACAATGTTAATCATTTCATTTCTTCCGATCAAATCACTTTCAACACAAGCATTAGAAACTATTTAATCCTAATTCGATGTATGTGGAACAGATTTGTCATCTTGAATTGGAAAAAACAATAAACAGCATCATAAAGAGGAACCTTACAATGATATTCTTGTGAAGAGTCTATGGTTTCAATTATAATTATTATTACGAATAAATAGAGCGAGGCAATAGTTAATTAATGTCCCTATGGTTGGTCGAATATTATCAGTGGCATTGCAACTAAGTTCCTGACAAATCTAGAAAAATATGTTCATTGAACCGCATATATATTTCAACAAAGAAGTATAAGCGTTGATTACAATGCTAAACAAGGTCATTTCAAATGTTTCTTTGCAGGGGTCTGATCAGTTTCCAGGGAGTAATGGACAGTTGTTTCGTCCCAGTCTGGGATTTTTCAGCAGAATGCATCTTTGATTTCTCCAGGCATGAAACTTAGAATTTTTAGGCTATGAAGCAAACTGGTGAACCACCTAACCACTTTGATGACATCCAGTAGCCCAAGGATTCTATACAATCCAAGAGACGGTCAGTGTCACTCATGAGTATTTATCCTCCTCACACAGGACTTAGTGATCAGAGCTTGTCGCTAGAACTTCAGGCAATCTACTCTTCAAATCTTTGTTTTTGAGGAACTTTTTCCAATTAAATGATAAGACAGTTTCTGAAAACACAACAACATAAAAGAAATTTGAAAACACCTACTGGGAATTATTATTCTTTATTTAATTCCTTCATATTTTTAAAATATAACTTACAAATTACTGCAACTAGTCTAATAAATGAAAATTTTTTCACTGGTAAACAAATGTCGAACTTTCAATTTTTATTCTGCTTACATTTCATTCAAACAGCGAAGCATACTATTACATTCGTAAACAGATATGTCGTATACTTGAGTTAAGAAGTAAAATGATGCAAAAAATTAGTCTAAAATGGTGCAGTCTCGTAATCCCGAGAGTCATGTCGTAATTTCAGTTAAATCTTTTCTTTTACAGAAGCTTTTTGTACTCTGGGAAATTAGAAATACATACAAAAATTTGTCTGAAATATTTAAGGAAAACTCGGATTACTTGGAACTGCGTAATCGTTTATAATTAAAATCCATGTAGACTAATAAGAATGCTTCCACAGTATGTATTTTGTGTAGATGAAGCGGTTTAAAAAGACTTTGAAAATAAATCTATTTAAGCATACAAATTAGTCCCCAAGTGACAAACTCAGAGCGGCGAAATAAAAAATAACGCTGAAAAACATTAGAAGTAACTTTATGGAATCAACAGAGAGTTGACTGTATTTGCGTTGAAGATTTTTAGATGAAACAAAAGGGTATGTTAATGCCAATTTTTTATCTTGTTAAAAAATGTGAGTAGAATTCAGGAAAAGGTCCACTCACTTCTCCGCTCTATCACATGAACATATCGTAAATTAATAAAAAAAAACCAATTGTTTTAGTTTGTATTATAGTAAGGAACATAAATAGATACCTTGTTTAACTTTGTACACGAAGAAAATCTTTGAAAGGATAGGAAGGGCTTTGAATTAAAATGGGCTTTAATTTCCTGAAAATTTTTTTTAATTTACAACTATAAGATGGAGTCAAATTTACACAATCACAACAGTTGACAGCTGATGTCGGTATCAAGTGTTATGCATGTTAAAACAAAATAATTGACGGATAATTTAGCGAAGCCCATCACTGTCAATGGAGAAGAATTTGAAAGGCTTTGTCTTCTTCATTCATCTAGTCAGCCAGCGGTAGAAAGGATGAGGGTTTGAAAGGCAGGATTGGAAAGGCAACAACAGAAACCTTCATCACTTTGAAATCAGTGTGGAAGTCCGCTGCAATCAGCATACAAAACATAGTTAGGATTTTCAGTGTCTATGTCAAGTCAGTTTTTCACTGCGGTTTAGAGAATTGGAGTGTCACATAAAGTATTTCTAACAGGCTTCAGACAATTACCATTGTCTGCCTTCGCTCTATATTGAAGATCAAATGCCCAGACAGAAAGAATTAGCACGAAGGAACTTTAGCGACCAACCAATCAAGAACCTCTTGTCTTAAAAACATCCTGATGAAAAACGAGATGGATCGGATACACGGTGAAGAGGTTGTTGGGTGACAGGACATTGGTCAAGTGGTCTGAGGGTGACATAGGTGAGATTGGGTGTGGAAGAGATGAGAGGCTATGGGTAGTCACAGGATCTCCAAAGAGGACTGCAGACAACAAGGAAAAGTGAAGATATGCTGTTTAATTGTAATATTCCACTTAAAAGCCAAGGGAAAATTAATATTACTACATTATTATTATTCCCTTGGGTTCCGAGTGAAGCATACGGCTTCAACAACACATCTCCACTTTCTTCTATTCTCTGCCGTCCTCTTCAGCTGGGTCCGCGATTGACGAAACTCTCTTATCTCTTCTTCAGTCGATCTCCTCCATGTCACCCTCGCACTGACGACCCACTCGTCGCTTCCCATCATGAATCCTCTTGAGCGATGGCGTGCATTGCTCACGATGTCATCCGACGATTTCCTCAATGAATGCTCAATCAATCTCCACTTTCTCCTAAATATTTGTTGGGCGATCGGCTCTTGGTTTGTTTGTTCCCAACCAGAGTTTCTTGTTGCTAATTCTTTCTGACCGGCTGGCCATTTAATCTTCAATGTGGAGCCAGCGAAATAGGCGTCTGTAGACAAAGTTCGGTAACATGTTGGAAATCCTTTTTGCGACACGTTGTTCAAGTTTCTGACCCATATTATAGGACCGAATGACTTGAAATTAGTGTTGAAAATGTGAAAAGAGGGAATTTGAATAATTATGCTTTAATTTGGCAGTGCATCATACTATGTTTGATGCTATATCCTGGTTATTTTCTGTTGTCATTGGGAAAGAAATGTTTTCTGTTGTAGCTTTGTGTTGAGAAGTTGATTAATTACGCGTTACATATACTTGAGAGGAGAATACAAAGATTTCAACGAACTTAGTATTTCCCAGGAGTTGTAAGACACTGATTTCTACGAAACTTGACCCCATTTCAAGTCCCAAAGGGAGGTAGAATACAAAAAATGAGAATAAAGCACAAACACTTTAAACTAAGCATATATACCATTCACTGGAATATCTGTCTAAAATTCTAAAATGTGAGTACATTTATTTACATTTATTTCCAGTGAAAATAACATTATTTAATGTGAATACTCATGAAGTTATTATCGGAGCAAAAAAAAATAATTTGAAGTAGAATCATTTGGAAGGCTACATGAACCTCTAATATTTTAAATAATGTTATCAATAACAAAAATATAGAAATTAACATTTTGTTAATGGGTACAGTGGATCATATATGCTTAATGGTCATCCTGTGTTTAGATTACTTCGATCTGGTCAGCGAAAACTACAACTACTCAATTCAATCAATCAATAGTATATAGTTTTTGTGAAATTATGCTTGCTTCTTTGATCACCGTTTATGGCATCAAGCAGATCAGATTTCGCGATCTAAATATTTTTGGTTTCCAAAAGAATCTATGGTGAAATTTCACCTCCTCCAACTATGTAAATTGCAAATTAACCTTGGTAATGGCGAATTTGATTTATGGATCACAAATGACTTTTAAAAAAGGCGCATGTCACCCGGATTATTCCAAAACGGAAACTTTCGTCCACTTACACGTAAACTACACCCAACGAAGTATACAGATAAAGAGACCGCAGTATATACCATAGTATATAAATGTGACTTTTCAGGTCTGCTAAAATAGGTTACGATGACCAAGTGATATTATCTAGAAAACTAGGGAATAATTGAATAGAATCAAAGACAAATTAAGCGTTTTAAACCCAATATAAACAGCAGGATGTTAAATCTGGTGGCGCAGGAATTGAAGGAGCTAGATAAAATCATCAGCTTTGAAACCTGTTATGAAATGCAGAGAATTAGCATTCCAGTACAAGGTCTATTTCTGCGTTGGTCACGTCATAGAGTCGAATCTAACGAAACAAACGCTTTCCATTGTTGGTTACATGGAAATTTACTTCTCTTCAAGGCAGTATACTATGTCTAACAGAATAACAAAAATCTGTTCGAAGATTATTGTATTCAGGAAGACAATATTTCTTCTTTTTATGATCATTTCCAAATTACGCAACAAAATGTTGCCATCCCAGCTATATTTGAAATGTAGTGTATATGTTCAAGGAGATAATATAGAACTTTTTATGAAACATTTCTGTCAACTAATTCACATCATTGTAAACAAAGGCTTCCTTGACAGATAGGTTGATGCAATATCAGTGTTAGACGGTACTGGATGTACTATATCGAAATAGTTAGACGTGCGAAAACGATTGTTACTTTTTTCCTAATTACAGATTGCTCAATTCAGTGGCACAGCGGTTAGGACGCTCGCTGACCATGCACATGGTCTGGGGTTCGATTCCCGGCCGACGCACACCCGATATCAATGGTCGACCTGTAAGATTTGGGCTACCGATATCACATGCTGAAAATTTCATACTTGTATCAAAAATACGGTGTGGAGTCAAGCTATAATAAAGTTAAAATAAAGATTGAAAATGATAATGCTATGAAAGACAAAATGTAACTTTTGTATCATAGAGTTGAGCGTACGGATATATATATATATATATATATATATATAGTGCTCCCTCTCAAGTGAGAATTATAGCTTTTAATTACACTATGAGACAATTTATAGGATTTGGAAATTCAAGTGTAGTTAAAAGTTACCTTAGGCTATTTCAGCTAAAAATATGCTTTTTCTACGTGTATTTAATTTTCATGCGTTGCACTTTATAAGTATTGGAAGCAAGCCAGTAAGATTATCACAAAATATATATATATAACCAAAATAAATTAAAGTTGATTTGAATTGTAGAGCTATTTTTATCATGATTTTTATACAAATTTGTAAAAATTTAGTAAAATTATGCTCTGTATATCAATAAATATACTGGTTACAATGCTAAACACTCAAGTCTAAATTATGAGTAATTAAGATTTAAGATTAATTTCTATTCCCATGCATCCCCGAATGAAACAAGGAGCTTCAAGTGTGCATCTATATATATCATTCTGTTCTCTGCAGTCCATAAGCTTTCATCTCCTTCTCACACAATTTCCTCCATGTAAACCTTGGATCCACGTTGAACTGACCATTTCCTATTCAGATTTCACTCGAGGGTCCTGCTGCTACTTTATGTTAATTGATTGCCTCCTCAGCGTATGTTCAATGTATCCACCTTTCCTCCTGTGTATTTACAGGGTTATGGATTCTTGGTTAGGTCACTGCCTTACAGAGTTCTGCGTTGCTTATCCTTTCTGGGTGGCCATGTGATATCTAGGATGGAGCCATTCACAAACGTCTGCAGTAGCCTATTGAAAATGTCTCAGTTGCTTACCCACCAAGAGTTGGAATTTCCAATTCTGGCTGGCTTTGACATTTTGAACTGTACTGCCAAGATAAGGGGAAGAAGTGACTTCTTTCAAATTTCTCCTGTTCATATTGATGCTTTTGTTGTTAGTTGGTTATCTCCATAACCTCTGTATTGTTCATTTTCACTTGAAGTACTGTTTTCGTTGATGTTTCTTATGCCAACAGGTCCATTTTCGCCTGTAAGTCATCGAACGTTTTAGACATCAGACATAAATCGTCTAAGAAAGTCCACATCTTTTAGAGTCTTTTTAACAGTACAATGTATTCCTGTCTTCTCCCTCCAAAGAGTTCGCCACATGTTTCAGTCCATCACCATCAGGAATATCATCGTTACTAGTAGGCAGACCTATCTTACTTCTGTTTTCACTTTAAGTGCTTCGCTGTGTTTTCCATTGTGTGTCACTTGACATAAAGTATCATTACGAAAGTGTTGAAGGTGGTTGATTGAGGTTTTGGGAAGTTTCCAAATAATTTTACGGTCAATGCTGTTGAAATCCTTTTGAAAGACGATGAATTCGTGGGTAAGCATCTGACTGCCATTTTATGCTCCATTTAAAATGAAACTGTCCTTCAGAAAGTTGTTAATTTGTTCAATTATAGTGGTACAAGGTTTATAGTCATTTTTTAACATTCCACTTTTCATACTAAATATGCAGTTATTAGCCAAATTTTATTTGATTAACTTTAACTCATGTTAGTTTCCTTATCAGTCTAATTTGGTACTTGTATAAACTGTTGTGTAATGAATGTTTAATTCATACTTGAGGAAACATTCTATCAGTTGATGACTAAATTGAATGCAATTGATTAAAACGCTTTTCCACAGTTTCAAAAATGGTAATCCTAAAAGAAAGTTAAAATACACTGAAATTCTAATACTTAGTATCCAATTCATCTCCCAGTTCTCATATCTCAAACAGTCTGAAATGAAATTTGAGTTTGGTGTCATTCAAAATAGAGAACTCATTACTGTTGTAAGTAGTTTACGTTACCGCAATAGCATGAAGGAGAATTATTATTATTGTGGGTTCGAGCCTCGGTGGGAACATCATCATTGCACTCATTGAGGAATGCAGGTACATTCAGTCGACGAGTCCCAGATGGGACGAAATGCGCATCCTGGATTCCACTGCTAGTTACCATCCACCAATTAACTTTCGAGTCTGTTCCGTTGGCTAAAACAACTCATGTGGTTTTTAGACTTATTTAATGTATCATAAGAACTTGTGCCTATTGTGTTTTCTTTTTAACTAACTAATCACTCATTCAAGAATTGTTTTCAAGTATTCACATAATTGCTTGACAATGAATAATGTTCTCATACCATAAATGAAACTATAATTTTATCTTCTCATTTGTTACTGTTGGTTAAATTTAACCAGTAATCGAATGTCATTGTGGCTTAAAATAATTAGTCTTTTATCAACTTCAGCATTCCGCTTAATTTTATCGCTCTTATAGTTACATAGATACCAATTCGTAATACATAATTGTTTGTGACTGTTAAAATGGATTTATTTTTATTTCAGTTGTTATTTGTTTATCAAGTTAAACAACAGGTTTATTCGACTGGTTGCACTTTCCTCATCCTCCTACTATTTTCAATGTGTGCTTACATGCATCACTTGGCATAAATATTTTCTAATGAGAAAGTGTAAGTTTACCTTAAGGAGCATTCGCTAAAATAGCCAAAGATGTGTTACATCTTTTGATCTACACTACACTTATTATTATTTATTTATTGTTTCCTTCAATTCCTAAAGGAACACAGGCTTTTAGCCATGCGTCTCCATTGCATTTGGTTCTCTGCTAGAGTCTTCACCTGGCTCTAAGTCTGCCCACACGCTTTCATCTCCTCTTCACATGACCTCCTCCAAGTCGCTGCTTCCCTTTCGGGTTCCACTCAAGGGCTAGTCTAGTGATGTCGCTTGATGGTTTCCTTAGAGTATGGCCAATCCATCTCCATTTCTTCCTGCCTATTTGTTTCACAATCGGTTCCTGGTTGGTTCGCTCCCAAAGATCTCTGTTGCTGTTCTCTTCTGGCCATCCGATCTTGAGTATTGAGCGAAGACAACTGTTAATGAAGGTCTGCAGTTTGTTTGAGATGCTGTTTATGACGCGCAGTGCAAGTCTCTGATCCGTATGTTAAGTAGCACTGACTTCACATTGGAGTTGAAAATCCGGATCTTATTTTTGATGCTGAGTGCTGTTGACCTCCATACAGACTTGAGAGTAGTGAAAGCTTTTCTTGCTTTTCCGATTCTTGCTTTGATATCCTCGTCAGTCCCGCCTGTAGTTGAAACGATGCTCCCCAGGTAGGCAGGTGAACGAGGTTGTTTCTTTCAGGTTCCTCCCATTTATGCTGATCGTTGTCTGTTGTTGTTGTTGCTGTTGGTGGTGTTGCCCAGGAATCTTCATCGCCTCTGTTTTCTCTATGTTCACCTGAAGCCCTATCTTTGATGCTTCTTCTGACAACTTGTTGCTTTTCGCTTGCATATCTTCCAGTTTGCGTCGATGGCATAGCGGTTAGGAAGCTCGCCGACCATGCACAGTACACTACAACATATTAAATCATGATTCACTTTGTGGCGATCAGTGATTTGCATGTTTGATTGAATGCAGTCAACATAATCGTTAGTTCTGAACTGTTTTGATTCAATTTCAGGATTGTCTTACTGCACAGTACTACTTAAACTGAACGTGTGCACATAAATGGTTTGTAGACCGTCGTTTTCTATAAAATCAGTCTAAAATTTACATTTCCACGTCATATGTTGGAATTCTACCATATCTAAGGTTTACTTCTGAAACTTATGTAATGTCTGTTTGATCATTTGAACACAAATAAAAGGAGACTCTTTAGCGGAAAGTCAATAAAAATATACTTGAAAGAAAGATGCTGGATACAAAAGGTTAACAGACGTTTATTTTTGAGTTAAGTAAAAGCATCAGTTTTTGCAGAATAAGACGACATCATTTCGTCCATTTCTATTTAGCTGTATAAAACCCGGAAGAAATATGTATTAAGTGGGTATACAGATAAATGCTTAACAGACTGGCAAGTTTGACATGATGTCAGTTAAACAGGGGACTCCAGAATTAATAAACAATGCTCAGATGTAACGTTTATATAACTGATACGTAGAAGATTCAAACTAAAACAAGAAAATGATAGGATACATTGAACAAACAGTTGCGTCTTAAAGAATAGGGATGGATAAGTTGATGATGAGTAGCTAACAAGTTACATAATAGTATGGTAAGTTTGACTCATATTATAGATATGGAAACAAAGTGTGAAATTCTTTAATACCAAGAGCGAAGATAGTAAAGTAAAAGACTGTTTCACCATATAAAAAGAAGAGTTAACAAATTTCATTTCCTGACCAAGCAGAGACCATTTACCAGCTTTTTCTGAAGCATATAACTCGGGTTTTAAACGTTTTGATAGTAATTGCGTAGGTAAACTTTTGGAGAATTGTCTTATATTGTTTACTGATGATACTAAATATCCCCATGATATCTGTCTGTCGACCTGTAATAAAGGGACACCCGACAATACTACTACTGGAACTGCTAGTCCACTTGCCTTGTTTTTGTTCCTGTTTCTTCTATTTGAATCTGTTTCTCTGCAGCGAAAGGCAGCTCATTAGTTGCTTACCATCTACTTATTAATGTATTGTCTTAATGACGCAAATGCTTTTTCAATGTATCTACACATTCCTGTGTTTAGACTTGAACCCTCTATGTATAGGTTACATTAGTGTCAGTGCGTTTGTGGCACAGCGGTTAGGACTCTCGCTGACCATGCGCATGGTCCAGTCTTTGATCCCCTGCCGACGCACACCTGATGTCAGTGGTTGGCTTGCAAAATTTAGGCTACCAATATCGCATGCTGAAAATTCGATACTTGTACCAAATATGCGGTGTGGAATCAAGCTATAATAAAAAGAGCTATTCCTTAGTTTTAAAGTCTCCTGTTAACTGATATCATGTTGCGTCTACAGATACGTTAAAACATTCAATGTCAATAAACTTAATGCATATTTTTAAAGTTGCAAGCAGCTAAAGAGGAAAGGATAAAGAGAAACATCGTCGCTTTATTCCGTTCAAACTGTTGTTTTCCTCTCCTTTAAATTCTTGAAGGCAAGTCAGCGTATGAAATAAGGCACTTATTTATCAGATAAAGTGTAAAATATATCTTCCATGTGTTAGTTTGACTAAGATAGGTGTATAAAGTCAGTAAGAGCTTAAAAACTGCATTTACTTCTAAGTTGTGTAGATGTGTCTCTGAAGATCATTTGATTCCCTTTACTCAGGGTCTTTTAATCATCTCATCTACACATTCATTACACATTCCAATGGTGTCTCAAACCCTTTATTTAGAAGTAAGTAGCGATTTCGACAATGTCTATACAAAACTATTTAATTCTCTAACGACATCCGAGGAGATTCACGCATATATGTAAGACTAACTGAATAAAAATGATTTTATGATGAACATTCAAGTACCGAGTAACTTTAATTGGTACCGTTCTGTTACATATTTAATAGTAGTTTTCGTGTCAATATTATATTTCGTTTGAGGCAGATAGCTTTAGATAACAAAAAGTAGATAGAAACAAAATCAACTCATTTGAAATTTCTTATTTCGGTAAAAGAATTAATAAAATTACTGTTGGACATAACTTTATGTAGACTTCCTGTTGAACACAGCTTATTCTTCTACATTATTGATGCATGCTAATTAGTGCTAGCATTCGTCAGTGAGTGTGCTTACTGAAATCTGAATAAAGCAAGAACACAGTTTGTGCAGAATAAAATGGCGCCATCATTTATTTCGTTAGCGTCTCATCATCTGTTTACAACCTAAAGACATTAATTAGTTTTTGTGCAGAAGCATACATACACAGACAAATCAATAGATGCACAGAGTGTTAATAGTCATAAACACTTTATTCCAAACAAGAATAATCACACAAAATGGAAGCTTTTGGCGTTACGCAATCAAATGGAAGAGAGGTTGAAAACACCCAGTTATCAGGTTAAAGAAAGACTAATAACCACTTCTTCCTGAACGCATAAGTCGGGTTTCAGATGCTTGATGGAGATCGCTTTGGCAAACCTGAGGAGAATTGAACTTTCTGACTATTAAAAGTTTTGAACGATCTTGCGACGTTCACCACAAGACCCGTGTCAAGGCGATGCCTGCCAATGTCACTGTTGAAAGCATTTGTCCCCCTGAGACATAGGCTTTTTCGTACATGTTTAGAAAATCGGAGGTACGCCCTTATTTCTTTTCTTAAAATGTAACTACTCCCGCAGATACATGTACATTTGTATACACAGTTGAAGTTAACATTATTGATTGCACCAAAAATCAAGCTATGGGGTAGACGTAAACCAGCTTAGCTGTTACTGTTAATAAACTTAATAATGTCATTAGACTGTAAGTAGCTGATGAGAAGCCAACGAAATGAGCGAAGATGATACCATTTTATTCTGCACAAACTGTTGTTTTTGCATTATTCAAATTCATAAAAGGGGAATAAATGGATGAAATTATCGAAAGCTAATGATCTGTTGTTCAAGATAGTCACATAACTAATAATTTCGTTCAAGACGTTCAAAAATGTTACCAGTTCGTCTTAAAGCTGATTATCATACAGTATGTGTCACTAACGAGTACTTGAAATCTTTAAAGGTCTTCACTTTCTGCGATGATAATGTTCACAGTTGGACGTATTTTATGGCAAGATAATTGCTTCTGTGAAGTTAATAATTATGTATATTGCATGGAGGATTTCATCATGAGCTGGCATCAGTTAAAGGAACCACTGGAAAACCTGGGAGTACTGGGCAGTTGTTTCATCCTCTTGGGACTCTTCATCAGTACGCACCCACCGGGGTTCGAACCCAGGAGCTTCTGATTACAAGGATAGCTCGTAGACCATTGAGCCACTGTGACCCGATTCAATGGTCCTTGAATTCTAACTTCTGCCAATTCACGACTTAGCGCAAGCATTTCTCAATGTCTTCTTAAAAGCTCATGGGCTCGAACCACGGTGGGTGCGTACTGTGAAGACTCCCAAACTAGGACGAAACAGCTGTCCAGTACCCCCGAGCTTCCCAGTGGTCCTCTAACTGATGTCAGCTCATGATGAAATCCTCCATGCAATCAAACAAAATCCCTACAAAACCAATACTTGAAAATCATGTATATATTTAAAATTAATATCACAATCTGTCACATTCATTTTAATGGTAGGCTAACTGGAATAGAATATGTAACTAATTTGGTCTAGTTGAATCTGATATCAGAAATCAAATTCCCTTGGGAATACTATATAGTTACTTGTTAATTTTTTCTTAAATACACTGTGTGGTAATTATTGGAAACTATATCGAGCAAATCTTTTGAAGGACAAATCGGTACAACCTCTTAATTCTTGTTCTAACTCTCAGTGATCTGAATTGTACCAAGTGTTTATCTCTAGACTGTGCGAAGTAATTTTACATACTTACATATGTACATTGTACTCATTACTTCCTACATATTTTTAGATGAATTGTTCTGATACATTCTTGTCTTTATCATTGATACGTCATTATGTCCTGTCTCACTTTCATGTTCTCATAATTCATACGTTTTTTTCCATTTCTCTGCATTTTGACATGGAACCTAGCGGTTAAAGCTTGAGAGTTTCAGGACTGGTGATGTTGTTTTCATGGTGTTGGGCTGTTAGCCTCACGTTCAATATTTACCCTTTTCTGTACCTACTACAGACTAGACAAAGTTCAAGGGTGTATTGGTTGGAAGTCGAAGTCGAATGGTGTGTGTGAGTAGCTACTAAGCAAACCACCAAGGCATTTCACGTGTGAATCGCTTTTTACCTCTGTAATACTTGACTAAATTACTGTCATAAAAACGTGTATTTGCTTTGTCTAAAAATCACTGAATTGGTTTGATAATATTGTAAGCGAAACGCCAGTTTGTATCCTTTCCTATCATTTGAATGTTACCACAAGTGTATTTTAAATAAATTAATGAAAGTAATTCCAGATAACCTTTCTAAAGCAGCAGTTTAATGAATCCTTGGGTGATAAAAGAAAGTCAAAGTTCTTTAAATATCTCACATCCTTATAAAGATTTCACCTAAATTTTTGTGTTAATTATATACAAAAGGAAATGAAGTAAAAAGATACAAAAGCCTAAGAAATCTGTTTCTTTGTAAGAAAAAGTTTAATTTGAACGTGACCTCATTAAACGCACACACGATTAATTAATAAAATATAATGAATTGTGGTATACTAATCATAAGATTCTCGATGCCTTTTTTCATTTACTAGAGAATTAGAGTTCTTATGTGCGTTTACGTATAATTTAAAATGAATTACTAAGTAAGGGATATACAGAAATATATTGGAGCAGTTGAAAATCCTTGTGACATGATGATTGTGATAGTGATGCAGAAGTAAGGAAACAGGGGAATAACTTATTCTATTGGAGCACATCAATGGAACTCAGTTTTGATTTTCTCATTAATATTTTGGACTCAGACATTGAACCTATGATGATATGTGGGCTCCTAATGTGGACACTTTGACGATTTCTAAGGAATAATGTGAAGTAATTTGGTAGGTGGTGACTATCAGTGGAATCTAGGATGCCCATTCAGTTCTATTTAGGAGGTGACTCTCGTGGTTCAAGTGGGTTATTGGGTAACACTATGGCGCTTTTCAAAAGAAAGATTAATGGGTTACAGTCTTAGTGGAAACATCTTCGCTCACTGGTGAATGCTGGTATACCCAGATGACGAGTCCCACATAGAACGAAATGTGAATACTGAATTCCACTGCCAGTCAAAATCTACCAAAATACTGCTTGAACTGAAACTTAGTTTCATGATCACCCGACACAATGAATTAACCAATAGGTTAGTTATTCAGATTATTGTAATGGGCTGTCAATACATAATTTTTTAGCGAAAATGAATGATTTCAAATACAAGATGATGACCGTTACAAAGAAAACCCATGAAAGGAAAAGCAATTTATTAAAAAATCCACTCTTCCATCTATTTGTATTAGTATGAATTATGGCTGATACATTTATCAGCTACACATCAATCTGTATTCCGATATATTTCTACAGATGTGGTTCTATGAACGAATGTGTGCATGAATATCCGAAAGCGTTTATGTCTCCATTAAAATTTTGGTGTTTGTTAGGGAAAACAGTCATTCCGTTTTGAGGAAAAAGCACGCAGACATTATTACTTCATCTTTGGAATACTGTTTTGCAAGCAAAACGCATTTCGATATTAGAAAAATGTACACATTTCAGTTAAAAAGACATACTACTAAAGGAGATTAGTAGTATACCAATGGCCACACACAAATCCAGCTGTATGGTTTGTAAAAAATTTAATTCTGTTCACAAATATCTAAGTTTCCGAAATTAAATCTGAAGCACCAAGATCCTGTCCGTCGCACTCCTGGAACTGTCGTAGCTAACCAGATGGCATAAAGCCCCGAGAAGAGAAGAGGTTAAGGGTGCGACTACTGCGAGTAACACTTTAGAGTTTAAGCCGAATGTTCCACGTGAACCGCAAGGAAATTAGAAAAGAAGGACTTCTAGCTCGAGTAGTAGCACACTTCATAATGTAGTTGCTCATGTTACAATGAACTTCATACTTTATAATATGGATACTAAATAATTACAATAAGTTATAAAATACATATATATCAAAGAAGCATACATTCACAGTTAGCTACTGTCATCCCTTTTGCATAAGCCCGAAATAAATATTTATTACCAAATACAATGCTAAAAATTACTCAAGCGTTATATCTTCTTTTTGTTTTATCAGTCTTATACTAAAACTATTGTGTGATTCTGTAATACAGAAACGATTAGTTAGAAGAATTTCAGGTTAATGTCATCCTGTTGTACAAGAAGGTGTATGAAATTCAAATGAGTACGCTTCTTAAAGTCTTTTCAGTGTCCTAAAAAGAATTGAATGTATGCAAGTCAAACCTATGGATCCCTTTAGCTTCCGAGTAGAACTAAAAGCTTCAAGTTAAGCCTTTGAAGGTTTCAGTAGAAGTGGTGTCGATTTTCTTTATGAAGTGGGATTGCTAGTCTCACGCCCAATTTTTCCCTTTTTTATCAGGCTTACTGCCGGATAAGTTAGGTTTAGGAGTTCCTCAACCGAGAATCAAAACGCGGACCATGCGCGTCGTTGAGTGGGTGTGTGGTGGGGAGGAGTTATTCTGCTACTGAACCGCCAACGCATAGAGAAACATACTACTAAAAAAAGCTATTTTCAGTGTATTTTGTTTTCTAATAATCGCGAACATATTTATTTATTTATTTTCCACTGAAACAAAAGATTATACTAAATAATTATTAAATGTTCAATAAATAAATAAATAAAAGTAGTGAAAATAGTAATAGCGGAGACATTTTATACAGTGTTTACTCTGCAGTTATACATATACTTATACTGTGTATAACTGATACTGCTTTATCGTCAACATTAGTAGGTGAACACCGTATCCATCTGGTCTTTTGTTCAACTATTTAACAATAGCAGAGATATGTTTATCATTATTAGTAGTATATCTATGCATATGTAACTAGTAATGCAACATTGTTTTCTATCAAAACACTATAAACTAATGCATATATGTATGTAGCCCAAAACAAATTGGGAATCTGTGTACAGTATGATAATTATTGTTATATGAGTGAAGAGCTGAACAATAAAAGAAATGTGGGAGTAAAAGTCACTCTCTATGCAAACAATCAAATTTTAATATACATATTTATATATATATATATGTATAGCTGAAAGAAAGGAAGGCACCAGCATTTCTACTGTTTCAATGCACAAATAGACATCAGAGTTGATCTATTTATAATGAACAATAGTAATAACAATCATAAAACGAAAACAGGGCTGTTTAATTTTCATTTCAAATCATTATTAATACTAGAAGTATAATTCTTATTTGTATCGTTACTGAGTTTAATTGTTAAATATGACTGTAAAACTCAAAGCTAAAAGATGTGCAAACTGCCTTTCGCAGACGAACTTTAACTATTCAACTTGGAAAAAATTAGATGAATACAAAAGTAGTACCCATTCAAGGTAATTTCATCCACAAGTTAGATACTTGTATTAAATATAAATATAGACCTTATCGTTTAATTTCCTCCCCCCCCCGCCTGATAATAATTAATTAATTATTCACATAAGTTTAAGACTTGGGCACTGTGGTAATGTTTAACTCCATTATGGATTAGATTTTATTTTGATAAGTCACACATTGTTATACAGTAATATTAAATGATGACGTTTCGAGCACAAACTATTGCTACTCATAAGCACATCAAGTTACTCACACAACTTTTTTCTTTCCTTTATGTACATGTCAGCGCAATCGCTGAGCTTTTTTCTAAATTACTCATCTTCTCGAGATCAACCATTCTTACCTTAGCTAAATTCTTACATTCTGACGATGTGATAACCCCCGATCTACTAGTTTGACTTATGTAGTTCACCTCACAGTCATTGCAGGGTATTTTGTAAATTATATTATTTTGTTTAATTGGGTCAACTGATTGGGTCGTTTAGCCTACAGAGCTTGTCTCTGAGTAGTGAGTTTTTAGGTTTAAATGCCACCCTAATTCCTGCTTTGTTTAGAATTCTACGTAGGGTCTCAGTTGTCAATTCCACACATGTATATAAATGAAAGAAAAGTGTTGAGTGTGTAACTTGATATGAATTATGGGCAATAGTTTGTGCTCGAAACGTTATCAGTTAATATTACTGTATAACAACACCGTGTGATTTATCAAAATAAAATCTTATAATGGAATAATCGAGTAACTTTTCGACAGCGTTGATTGTAGAGGACTATTGCGGTAGAGAATATAAAACGTTAATTTATTCTCTATCATGATTATTATTGTTGTTTTTGTTGTCGTTGTTGAAAAGATCAACTCTTGCATATTTGTGTACATACTCCATGCTTTCTCATCAAGTAGTAGTAGCAGACATCGATTTGAAAAAGGCAGAAAATCGAGTTAACCAATTAATAATGAATAAATAAGTGAATACTGTGTAATGCTTTGTACATATATATTCTACGCAATTAGTCGTCAGACATTAAAAGGATACTAATTATAATTTCAGAGATTGTCATTAAAGCAAATGATAAATCTTCAAATTCAAAATATTTATGACCATAAATAGGAAATATAAAGATAAACTACTATTAATATTACTATTATTATACCAAAAACAATTATAAGGGAACAGAAATCAGTAACTGTATGCATGGAATTAGAAAAAAGATTGTAAAAAGTGATTCTGTGATGTTTACATTATACCCTGTTGCACATTAGTTTAATATACAGTGTTTATGAAAGCTTGTATACACAAAGAGGTTTTCACTAAAAGCGTTTATTCTATTAGTCTAATTTATAATATTTCCATGAGAAAATATTCGATGCTGGCTGATATTATTTTTGTTTTCCGTAAACACTTACACACACACACACAAGGGTAAGTGTTTGTCTAACAATAATGCTGAGCATTGGAGTAGGATCGCGGATTGATATCAGTTTGAGAACCATTGAAAACCAAGGAGTACTGGAGAGCTGTTTCGTCCTAGTTTGAGTCTAATCAGCAGTATGCACCTGCCGGGGTTCAAACTCAGGACCGTCCGGTTACAAGTCAGCCACGTAGATTATTCAGCCAGTGGAACGCGTCTCATTAGCCCATCAATTCCAACTTTTGCTATTTAGTGATTTTAGCGTAACTGAAACCAAGCGATGTCATTGGCGAGTATTTGTTCGCACGTTCAACTGTGTGGACTTCACTGATCGCAGTGACTGAATGGTTTTCAAGCTTGACTTGTAACCGGGACGTCCTGGATTAAAACTCCCCGCGGATGCGTACTGTGGTAGACTTTCAGGGCAGGATGAAACAGCTGTCCAGAACTTCGTCGTTTTCAGTGATTCTCTAACGGCTATCAATCTGTTGTTAAACTGCAAACAAACAAAATTCCTAAAAACTAGCTCTTGAAAATGCAGAGCATTCTCGAATTGTACATTTAATAAAACTGGATAGTCAAGAAACAGCTGGAGTTAGGATTTACTGTGCCCTGATTCTACTCTCTGATGTACTCTCATAAGTGGTCCATAATTACAAACAATGTAGGAATACTCTCGTTTGTGGTAGTCAAAACAAAAAGAAACGGTGTTGCAAATTAACCAGCCGTTAGTAAACTGACCATAAGAACGATCATTTTCTGTTAAAAATGGGTGATTCTAGTGATTTCATTACTAAAAGCTTATAATCTACAACTGATTCAAACAAAGAACTGCAAATATAAATGTCAAGAAGTGACTCGTTAAATTTTCGGCGTTTGTATTACTTCGTTAATGTATCAGCCCGGTGATAAAATTTGTGAAATCAAGTCTATAGGTTCACTTAGATTAGAAATAACTTTCTTCATAATTTGAATTTCGTTACTTGTCGTTTTTATACAATTTGACAATTTGAACGCATTTTCAAATTTAACGGCAAATTAATTCGTAGGCGCATGAAATATTTGTCATATTTAATGAGATACATGACAAAACCGGAAACTCAGTTAAACTTGTATTCCACAAAATATTGTGATAGAATGTAGTAGCATTTGGACAGTAACGATTTTCAAGCGTAGGAATTTAAACAGTCTTAGGATTTAAAGTCGCGTTCTTCTTAGCAGATAACCCCAGCTTGAGAGAACTAACTGGTGTGTGGAATAAATTAGCGGATTTGGTCAACATAGAAGTCCTATCTTTAACAATATGGAAAGTGATAATTTTTAATGAATTCGTCTAGGAGACAAGTTATCTAATGTGACAGGCGTTATTGAAATGCACTAAAATTTCTAAAATAAGTAATATGAGGGAATATGTAATAAAAACAAATGCAAATAGCTAGTGATCCTAAAAGCAAAACCTCAATTTTATTAAATTTTTGAACACTTTAAGGTTAAACAGGAGAATTCGATTCACATTGTTCAGCCTTCAAGGAACTTTGTCTCGTAACGAAATGAGTAAGGACTTTCGGCTCAACGAATATGCAAAGAAGAATGCAGACAGATTGACCATACGCTGAGGAGACGGTTGAATGGTGTCACACACAAGGCAGACTGTTGAGCAGAACTTGAATGTGAAAATACGAATCGGTTTGTGGTCTGAAGGCAACATAAAGGAGGTCGTGTGATGAGGTATATGAAAGCTTATGGGCGATCGTAAAGTCAGCTGGAGAAGACCTCAGAAAACACACGGAATTAGTCATGTGCTACTGTGCTACGTATTCTATGCTTGGAACCCAAGGGAATAATTAGAATAATTCTCCTAAGTACTTAAAATTACTTATTTAGCTTAAGATCATTTATTGCTTCTTTTCCTATAAATAAAAGTTACAGTTACGTAAAGTAGAGTAATCCTCATTATTAACGTTAGCGTGACTATGATGATTTTTTATGTGTTATTCATATTGTAACGTCGCCATAATAAACTTGATAACCCAGAAACGAAAATGCAGAATTATACATACGTATTTACGACTACGTAGTTTTATTGCTGCAAATTGCCATGCTACAGCAGGTTTTAGTGAATGCTATAATACAAAAAACAAAAGAAGTGTGCTCGAGTCACAGTAAAATATGCAGTTATATACATACAAACCAATCGAAATTATAGTTTATCGGGGATTAAGAGTTTTGTAATACATTTAAAGGAAAGCTGAATCATAAGATAGACTATATACGTTTTGTACCTCTGAAAAGCTATTTCAGTAAACTGAAAATCTGCTCTGAGGGTATCAGGGTTTGTCAAATAGAAGTGAGAGTAACTCCAGTAATCGACAAGTTACCTTGCTATTTTTTTAAAAATTCCTTAACATTCTCAGTGGAACATAGGGGCTGCAAGCTACAGCTTTGAAGATTTGGTAAACGTGGTATTTATTTTTACGGAATAGGGTTGCTATCCTCTTTCCCAACCTTCCCGCTTTACCAAGGTAAAGGGATGCGTCGGCAGCTGGGGATCGAACTCCTAGCCACCTGTGGCGTGGTTTGCGAGAATTTTACCACTCTGCCACGCACGCACAAACTACTTTACTTTGCACACCATTATTTAACGTTTGAAAGTAGAACTGGCTCAGTTCAATAGTTTACTAATAGTCAGTCACTATACGGTATAATTTTCTAACATTTTTTGATCTATCACTGGACAGTTCACGGTAAAGTGATGTTTTTCAACTGAAGTTTTCACACTTTATTTAGAACTGAAAATTATGAAAGTGTTAGATACGTGAAAGCTATTTGTATAGAAATAAATGGAGTGAATGTATTAATGCGTCAAATACCTGATGAGGCATAGGCCAAAGTCAGCAATATTCATCATAGGATTACTTAAGTTTACCTTAAGACACGTTTTTAAAAGCGTAACGCGGAACACGAACGTGGCTAATATTGATGCTAAGATGCCATATTTGCTTTACAGCATAGATGTCATTCAGTTTATATGTGGCTTTTGTTCGCTGCTGAACAAAGCGATTTGTACGAATAATACAAGAAAAAGTCAGCATTGAGTGTAAAGAATAAATATGAAAAAACATTGAGTAAGTAAGATGAGCTTATAAAAGAATTAGGCCGGTTTGTTTTTCAATGACCTGTAGAGTTTACTAAGTATTGTGTTTATTAAAGTGAACCGAAAAAGGCCTAAAAATAAACTTTATTCACTGCTCACTAAAATTATTGAGCATTTGAAATTAAGTTAGAAAACCTTCCTTCACAGAAAATATCTTCAAACAAAGGAAATTATCGCAATAAACCTACTTACTGATGTTCATATGAATGAATGTATTTTTTATGAATTTTTAGGAAAAATGAATAAGCTTCATTCAGTGTATTACTATTATTATTGTCATTATTATTATTGTTATTAAAATATAATCCTAATCTTATTATTTTAAAAAATTTATTTCTTGTTTTATTTGTTTCAATAAAATACTTTAAAACTTGAAAAGGTAACAGTTTATTCACTAAGTGAAAGTGCGTTAGAAATACTGGTACGAATATATATTGACAAACATTCAAATCGGATTAATGTATTCGAGTATAAACACTTAAATAATACATAAGCTGCGAATGTAAACTGATACGCATGTTTATATGAAGGTAGGATAACGGATTAAATAAAAAGGGAGACCTTAATTAGGTAATTTTGTCTAAAGAAGAATATGCATATTCAGATATTACCTGGTGACATAAGTGCCTAGTAGATTGCTGTTCACCTTTTTCTGTAAAAGAAACACACTTGTCTCAAGTATGTATATGATTTTAATAATGAAACATAATGCTGTCGTTTAGTGGAAACAGCTAGTCATTCACTGCAGCAGGTTCAAGGTGAGGTAGTAACTCATCGAAGAAGACATTGCGAAGTGGTCGCTCTTTGTCATGAATTGGCAGAAGTTAGAATGCATGGACCATTGGGTTGGGTCTCAGTGGCTTAATGGTCTACGAGATAGGTCACCTTGTAGCCAAATGGTCCTGGATTCGAAACCTGGTGGTGGGTGCGTACTGATGAAAAGTCCTAGAGTGGGAACAAACAGCTGTCAAGTACTTCTAGGTTTTCCAATGGTTCTCTAACTGATGTTAGTTCATAATGAAAAAAATGATTGTTTCTCAGTTTTTACCTCTTATGTAATACATTTAGATACAAGCCTTAACACTTTATGAAAAATTATGTTACATCTCATACTATATATCAGTTTATAAGAGTACATCCATAGCAATAACTGAGCTTTCGACTTGAGGGTGGTACAGCAACTATATTTTCACATTATTAGAAAATCAAATAAACTTTGAAATCTCAATAAACTCAGGTGGAAGACTGCTACTATTTTGTCTATAGCAAAACACGTTTAACTCATGCAAATCACTAAACTGGTATCGAAACAGCTTTCATGATTATTTATAAAAACATTCGGGGGTACCTACTAAAATTGCTGAAGCCATAACTTTCCGTAAAATTAAGCCCCTCCCCTTACGTGTACAGAACAGTTTATTGTTACCTTTACCCTTATTCCGTATTTCATTTTTCATACAAATTAATTTGACAAGAGGCTGTGTGATCAGACTGTTGGAAATACATTACATTTTCAGGTAAATTCCGCCTCCTTATAATGCTATCTTAAATTTTAATTATCATATATTTTGTTGAATATAGAATTACTTCCTTACAACAATAAATACATGTATTACTTTTAACGTTTCGTTCAATAATTTGGAATAAAATTATTTTGAAATTTTCATGAATATTCTTACAAGGAAATTTTTCTTCGCAAACACTGCAAATTCGAGGCGTATTTAAAAACCAGCATTAAGTTTTGAAATAGTGAAATGAAAAGAATAAATATAAACATATATGTCGAAATCTTCAATTAAATGCTTTGTACAAAGTGTAACTAAATTTAATCAGAGGTGAGTAGTAAGACATTATGTTACTCAACGTCAAAATGTAGGTCTCTGACGCAGATTTTTACAAAAACGTTCAATATTTATTCGAAAGTTTTAGGTATACACTTCCGTTAACCTTCAAGAAGTACTGTGGCACTTGATGAAACACTATTCGAGTAGATACTTGCATACAAGGACAGGATAAGAATAAAAATTATAGGGCGATTATAGAAACAACTATTAGATACATAATTTTCTTTTAAAACAAAACCCTTACAAAAATTCCAGTTGTAAAATGAACAAATAAACAACTTACTTTTTTTCTATGAAAGAAAATTATCACTGAAATTGGCAATTTCAAAACATTACTTTTGTCCGTAATTTTTGTAATGTAATTATATGTAATTACTCAAGTAAATATCTGTTCAATATGTACTCAGAATAAATTAGTGGATATATATATATATAAGTATAGTAAATTACACTTTTTATAACGCCCACAAATAATATTTTAAAAAATCTTGGAATAGAATGAATAATTCAAATGGACCAATCGGAATGCAGCTGTTGTTTTAATTAATTAACTAAATAGAATTTCAGCGAGTAAAAAGTAATGAATGACAGAACATTTTCAAAATTCGTACTTTTTAAAAAGATTTGTTTACATGTTTTGAAGAATACATTTTTTCCTCCTATCTTGAAATTTTTCTGACGAAAAAGAAACTACTTAAAGTAATTAGACTGTTTTTAAAAATAAGCTAAAATTAAAAGCTATTTTTCTGATGGCGGGTTTTCTAAATTTGTCAACTGATATTAGCAGTTCATTTTGTCTTTTCTAAAAATAGTCACAATTAGACCACTCAGCTATGTGTCCTATTCATGATTTTAAATTTGTAGATATGGAAATATTGAAGGCTTCTGATCAAAAGTTTGGAATAACAGTCCAGTGATCTGATATATTTAAAAGTTATTAAACTTAATATCCGACGAAATTTATCACGAGAAGCATTCTAAATAACCAAGATATAAATGATAAACATTCAATGATGATTGAAGATGAAAGTTTGAAAGTCTGTCTCACGGCAGTATTCAAATCAGATCAGCTGACTGTGAATGAATGATTATTTACATAGAAACACTTGTGTTTCTTAAATTTTGTTCCCTTGACAAATTTCAATAGTGAAAGAAAGATCAGATTTGCAGTATAAAATAATATCATTCTATTTCACAGGTTCTCATCAGCTTCAGACTACAACATGAGTCAGACATCCGTATCATTTCGCCGCCTTTATGAGATCCACCCAAACATTATATTCACCATGGAATGTGAACACAATGAGGAGTTCAATTGCCTGGACCTTAATGTAAAAAAGAAACGATGGAACGGTTGAAAAGTCTACAGACAGAAAACAAACCTGGACTGGACAATACCTTCATTACAACAGCTTCTGCCCTCATAAGCTATAAGCGAGGATTAGTAAGGACACTGTATGACAGAGTCAGAAAATTATTTTCGCATAACAAGATAGGAAAAGAATTAAGCTTTGTTAAAAAATGCTTAGGGAAAATGAATATCCAAAGGGATTAGTCCTTAAGTACAGCAAAGAAAAGGATGAGAAAGTGAAGTACCAAACAGTTGAAAAGAAAGAAGTGTTTATTTGCCTTCCATTCAAAGGAGAAGGAGTATCACAAAAGAATGACAATAGAATGAAAGGAGTAATAAAAAGTTGCTTCCATGCAGCTAATGTGGTGACGCTGTGCAGCACCACATGCTCTATAAGCCAATCCAAACTAGATAATTACCCTGCTGATGTTACCTGCAAACACATCTATAAATTTACGTGCGGCAAACAAATTGGAAGGACAGAAAGAAGGGCTTCTATCCGGTTTTCGGAGCATATTCCAAGAAAATTATGGTCAAAACAATGCAAGTATTGATGACGTCCATTAAACAGAAACCTTGTGGATACGGGTTATTTCGTTGACATTTTCAAATTCTTTAAAATATTAAACATACAAAGAACAACGAATCTACCACGATTTGCTGAAGCAGTTGCAATCAAATGTTTCAGACCAAACTTATGAAAACAGAAAAGGAGTGTAGTCAATCTATTACTTTGACTACATTGATTAACTAGTCATACACATTAATGAGATCAGCTTGCTGAGCAAGGTTTCAACTTGATGCGCTTTAACCTTCTCCAGTTGTTATGTAGACGTACAAGATAACACTGTTTAATCGATTTTTCTGTGTTCAGTCTTCTCTAATCCCCTCTCCCTTTTTCATAGTTTGAAAGCATCTAAACTGATGGTGACTTAAACTACAAAATTGTAATACTTATATTTCGGATGCATTCATCTTATAATGATTTCTCTATTACCTTTCAAACATTGAAGTATGAAATTTCATTATTTATAACCACTGTAATTTCAGACAGTTTGCAGTTAGCTGATGAGAACCTGTGAAATAGAATGATGGCATGATTTCATACTGCAAATCTGGTCTTTCTTTCTCTGTCGAAACTCCTATATCTCTTGTTCAATTAAAAAATTTGAAAAAATAATACAAGAAATAACAGTTTTAAGCAGAATATTATTTTACTCTCATTGTTGTTCCATGTAATTTCTAAATATTTTACTATTAAGTTTCCACCAGAAGCAATAACGTGGTCTACATTGTAATTTAGTCTTAGTAGTTATATAAGAATTTATTCAAACATTTAAGCAAAAGTATGCTAGTCATCAGATGTTTAGACAATGTTCACTTGTATTGGCAACGTAATTTCAGCTACAGGCAGGATACATAAGGAGGTGAAAGTCAGGATTGGGGAAGCAAGAATGGCATTCATTACTCTCAAATCAATTTGGTGATCTACAGCACTCAACACGTGGAATAAAAGTATTCATTACCTTTCAAAATTACAGTATGCTCCAGTAAATTGGTACGCACGTCATGAAAAGCTTTTTCAGTTGACCACTGCAGGTCTTTACCAATGGCTGCCTACTTTGAACACTATTGAAGATCAGATATTTGGACCACAGAAGACAACACCGCACCAACAAATAAACGGAAAAAATAGAGACTGATTCGACGTAAGCTGAGAAACCTATTAAGTGATATCATACACCGGGCCAGTAGCGAGTTGAGTTTCAGTCTGAAAGTGACGTAAAGGAGATATTGTGAATAAGAAATGTGGAACCAAATAAAAAAGACAGCAGGAAACAGAGTTAAATGGCGATATACAAATAATAATAATCTCTTCTCAGATACGCTACGTTTTGTCCTACTGAGTACTGTAATTATATTATTATTAGTTATCTCTTGGGCTCCCATCGGAAGATAGTGCTTCCTAAGGACATCTCCATTTCTCTGAAACCTTCTTTAGCTGGCTCCACAACTGACCATAAACTTTCATCTCCTTATCACACGATCTCCTTCATGCTACCAAACCTAGTTCGTCGTTCTCCATTTGGATAACACCTGAAGACCTAATGCATTAAATCACTGAGTGGTCTCCTCAGTGTGAGTTCGATCTATCCTGATTTTCTTCCCTGTGTTTGTTGGGCAACAGGTTTTTGGCGGATTCATCACCAGATTTCTTTATTGCTAATTCTTTCCGGTTGTTGATGATGGCCTATTGCAGGCTGTTGGAAACACGTTTTGTGACGGGCGAAGTCTCAGAGCCATATAGAAGAAGTGAATTGGCACCAGTGTGTGTGGCAAACTTCCACACTGATTGTTATTATGTAACACCACAAATTCGACACAGGCTTCTTCATGTCCTGAGTAAAACCTGAAATCATAACGAAATAATTTCTAGGATATTTTCAAATTCCAATACTCAGTTAATTAATTAAGACTAAATTTCAAACGGTGGTTATTTACATGGAAAAACGATTATATTTGTGGTTTTTTTCTGAACATATTCTCATTACATCATAGCTGTGTATTACAGTCTTCAAATTTTATGCGAATTCACATGATGTGGAATATAAAGTTTATCATATGATCCGCAGAATGACTAAAAATAATTTTTTTACAGCCGTATTCTATTCCTCGTGAAAAGTTTGAATAAGGTTCTTATTTTTAAGCAATACCGAATATGCTACTTGATATGAATTTGGAGTAATGCCTAATTATGAGTCTCAGAATGATTTTTAAAGCAAATAGCCAGTCCACTTATCATGATATTCATAGTTTAATGTGGGAAAAAGACATGTAACAAACGAAAAAGATTATTTTAAGAGCTGTTTAATTACTTTTTCCGAATTGCTACTGCAATCATTATATTTCCATTGCTTTAATACTACTTCCTATGATCACAGCATCTGAGAATATAGTGTTGTTTGCCAGTTTGCATCCTACGTGAGCACCTACCGGGCCTGTGACCTTCAGGTCAGAAGGTGAGTCTGCAGATCATATAGCCTCCGGGACCCAATCCATTAGTCTGTGGATTTTAACTCCTGTCATTTTGTGATACTCAGAGCAACCACCAGCCATTGGCACAGGTGAGTAATTGTCCTCTTGCCTAACTTGGTGGTTACAAATTGGATATGATAGAGAAGATTTGTAGCCCAGGTGGATGATTTTGATGTGGTTGTGTTCTCTGAGCTGGATAGTTAATTTGCGAAGCTTTCATCACCACCAATTAAATCCCCGCAAACCAACAATCGATAATTATAATGTAAGCAGTTATGTGAAACGCGTCTTCTGGTAATTTGTACGAATGATTGTGAACTAATTCATATTCATTTGTAATTGAAAAATAAATATGCACTACGATAGTAATAATCCTCTAACTCAAGGCAATCAATATCAACAACAAAAAGCGATACAAATTCCAGTCTCTAGAAGATGAAGATCAAAGGAGATAATTATAATAATTTTTTGGTGAAAACCCAAACCAACTACTTTTTTGAGTAATTTAGTAATATACGCATGCAGATGTTGGTTTACACTAATCCAGAAACAAAAATATGGTTGGTGACATCCATATTTTTTCTACTTGGTTTCATTTCACCTTTCTCTATGTTTTTCTGAGGAGTTGACATTAAAGAGATTTTGAATAGAGATTGAAAACAGCTGGTGTATGAGCCTATTTGTGTACATCAAAACAAGGAATAAAAAATATAGTGTTGTTATCTTGTATGCTTCAAGTACCTGAAGTTATAATTCTGATACAATTAAAATAAAACACGTAATACGGTGAGATTGTCTTAAGGTAGACAGTACTAACATTGGAGGTTTTTTACAGATTTTAACTTGTGAGCCTCTGCCTTATAATCTGTCTAATCATTTATCGTTATCCGATTATGTAACAGTTCGTAAAAAACAGTACAGTGAAATTTTCTATTTACATATACGTTCACAAATTCTAAATATTTCACTTTTGTGGTTACTGCATTCATCATACTTCATGCTTAATTCACTGGAGGACGGTTTCGGTTGTACGAGGCTCGTCTTGAGTCACTTCAGGTTGACGTGAGCGATACACAACTACTCATCTTAGTCAAACAGTAGTATGTAGTTTCTTGTATTTATGCATGGCTCCTTAATAACCGTTTACGGTACCAAGCAGATCCCAAATTTAGTTTGATTCGAAAAATTTTGGTTTCCAGAAAAAACTAGTTGAATTTCACCTGCTCAAACTGTACAAATTGCAAGTTAATCTAGCAAACTCGGAATTTTATTTATGGAATTGCCAGTTCTCACAAGTAGCCAGTAAGAGTTTGAGTGGCCTAAGCTATTTCTGTTCTCTCATCTGGGTTAAACTAGGTAAATTTTGATGATCTTGGCCTCAAATGAACAAAATGTACGTCTTACGATTAGATCACTTCATTCTGGCTAGTGAGCACCACTGGGCTGGTATCAGTGGTATACAACTGTTCGTCGAAATCCATCTGTAGTACATACTTTTGTACACAGATGCTTAGTTATGAAGCTTTCCTTGTCATTATAAACGTTTCTAAATTTAACTTCACAGTGAAATTTGATTTTGAATTCTCGTTGTATAAAGTCATCAGCTTTCCTGTGAAGTTGCGTGTGAAAATGATTTCTGTAAGGACAATGAAGACTTTTCAATTGCACTTTCCACTTTAGAAAACAAAGAAACGCGTGAAAATTCACCTTAGCTACTAACGTTTTCCTATGCTTCATAATATTTTACCTATTTATAGCAGTAATACAACAGTGTTTACTATGAACCAAAAATAACTGTGAAAAAATTTAAAAAATTCAACAATACTGAACAGAAAACCAGCGACTATAGATAGTGACTGTGCTGAATTTCCCGCAAATTACAATACAAAATTTAAACAAATAAAGATTTTAGTTAATTGCAATAGCTTCACGCTATTCTCTTGCAAGTGTGATTTCACTCATATATAATTTTAAAACTCTGTAATGCTCAATTCGGAGTGGATGATGTAAAGCAGTCATGACAGTTGTAAAATTTGAAGTTAACACAGTGAGCATGGAACGTTATACCAACCGTGTAAGAAGTTAAAACTGAATGTTGTTTGCACACAACATTGTTGTCCAAAATAAAAGGATATACACAATTTAGATTAAAATAATAATAGGTGTGGATAGGAAGTGAAAATACAATGAAACAACTGTTGATGTCAAGTCTCACAGCACAACACTTGTTAGCGAATTTCATCTGACTATTGTTAAGATAACAAGAGAAAAAAAGGAGGTGATGAGGATAACCAACGAGCCAACAACAACAAGAACTGATCATTATCAAGGGGAGAAATTTGAAAGACGTGACTTCCTTCATTTTATAAACAGAATCGTTTCAACTGCAGCCATCCCCATGGATGAGGATGTCAAAACCACAATCGGGAAGACAAAACAGACCTTCATCACCTTGAAATCAGTTTGGAAATCTTCCACACTCAGCATAAACAACAGAATTCGGATTCATTCTCTCCACATCGTTCGGGAACTTGACACAGGTGCCACCAGGAGAATTTAGAACAGGCTACTTCAGACTCTTTTCAATAGCTGCTTTTAGCACCTGGCTTCATATTGAAGATAAGTTAACCGGCCAGAAAGAGTTACCAAGAAGAAATTCTGGCAATAAATCAATCAAGAACCTACTGCTTAACAAATATGTTGAAGAAAATGTAGATGGATCAGACACACACTAAGGATACCATTGTTTGACACGTCACCATCGCTCGAGTAGAACGCAAATGGGAGACGAGGAGTTGATCTGTCCTTTGAGAGTAACATATAGGAGATCGTGTAAGAGCTAGACGAGAAGCTATGACTGATCTTTGAGCCAACCTAAAAGGAAAGTGTTAAACAGGAGATGTGTTACTGAAGCCCTATTTTATATACAGTACTTAGTGGGATTAATATAATAATTGTAAAGATGGATGTTCTTGGAACTTCCTTTAGCTGTAATGACCGATGCTTAGCTTCAGAAATTCTTACATAACTGCGCTAGGGGAAGCAAGTATTCGGGGGACTTATCTAAAACATGATAGCCTATTTTTGAAGTTTATTTTGTTAACACGCCTCAGAGGACTATTTTCTATTCCCATGGTTATTGATTTAACGTTTCAGCGATGTTACTTTAGGAAAGAGGAGAGTAAAGACGTCCCTGAAAACCATGTTTCAGCCTGAAACGTCAGTTTTAAGTTGTGATAAAACTAAATTTTAATATCACGATTTGACACAATTTCAGGCGACAAGTTTATTCTTGCTTTAACTCTTGTAGGAAACATTGTTTTGATAATTTCTGGTTTCGTGTTTACTGGTTTACAACAGATATTGTTTGTTAATACATTGATTGCAGCTGAGAAATGTACTATATTCCACCTTCATTTACATAAGTACATAGTACAAGGATATGACATAATATAAATGTGATGAGGAATAAAATTAGATTGCAAGAGATTTTGAGGAAAATTCTCTCTCCACTGAGGTTCTATTCTGGACACTATTCACTGACGTTAATATGCATTTTTGTGGGCATTTGTATGCCTAACACAATTGTTACACCCTGGCAACCAATAAAACAATACTCTCAAAAGAAAAGACTTCCAATGATCAAGGATAGGGATAAAATATTTGGAAGCAAGCATTATGAATGTGAGGAACAAATTGCTGGGCTGAAAGGCTGCACAGTAGTAAGTAGTGTAACGGTGAAAGACAAAAGACTTGATAATGAAATGTTTATTCGGAATTTGACATCTCCATTTAAGGGAATTATGTATACCTCATATGGAAATCGTTATTTGCATAGATCTTCCCTGTTTTGCTAATTCTGTCCTTCGTATAATGTTTTTTTGTCTTGTCTTCGTGTCTCTCATATTTTGTTATAACACTGGCTCCTTTCCTGTCTTCGGCGTCAAATCTATCCCTCGAAAATATGATTTGTTTCGTCCCAGTGAACGTCTCTTTATATACTACTGATAAGTCTTGTCAGTAGCACACGCCACAGTAGAACTGTATCAGTCAGCACTTATAATAATAAGCTAAAATAAGCTTAAACAAAAAAAGCAGATTAAAATTTTTCATTTCAATAATTGTGCTTATAAGATAAATATTCTTATAGGAAATTTAAATACAAACGCCATAAATAGAAACACTAGTGAAACCGTCTAACTTAGTGTTAAAAATCCACTTAAGATTCTAAAACTATTCTACCAAATACCAAGCCATTTTGATAAAAGAAGCACTGAATCCATGCAGTGGGAACAAAATTCATTTGTTTAAAAGATCATATATTATAGACGCTATTGCTAAATAAAGATGAGATAACACAGAGGCAGTAGTCTGTCTAAGTAGAATTAGTTAACTGCCTGATTTTTGTGCAATATTTTCGAGTGTTAGTGTGCAGGGTTTTGACTGGTTGCAGATTTGATAAAAAGAGGTGACAACACTTAAGCAACTGTTGGAAAACCAGAAGATATTGGTCAGCTGTTTGATCCCTTTTCAGTGGAACCCACTGAGGTTCAAACTCAAGACCTTCTGCTTACAAAGCGGGCTGTTAAACAATTCAGGTACCAGGAACTGGTAGAATGGTTCGTGAATTCCAACTTCTACAAATTCATGACATGCAGAGCAACCATTGGCACGTTTCATAGGCTAGTGACAGTCCTCTTGCCTGACTTGGTTGACCGTGTTCTGGTTACGACTTCTTACTGGAACTCCTTATAGCTTTCTGCATACAAGAAGTTGCAGGTGAGTACATAGTTGATTTTCGAGTGTCGGTTTGCAGGAATATTATTGCTAATTCAAGCATCTACAATATCGCGAAATAATTTGATATTACTTATTTGTGAATGTCTTTGAACAATAAAGCAATCGCAATACAGTTTCCTATTAAATTCCCTATTTCTACTTATAATACATAAATCGGTTTCTCATCTTATAAAATGAAGACATGAAATTTATTCTACACTGTGAATGTCTTAGGAAAATTTAATTCTCCGGCAGCATCTTCACATAAAGCAGAGACAGGGATGTCACTGAGACACATTTGCATGAAGTGTCAATGACTGTTCAGTGACAGAATACCCTCCAGTCACACATGTGGCCCGAAGTTCGATCCCCAGCCAACGTACTGTTAAAATTTGCTCAGCCGTTAGGAAGCCCATCAAGGTGGGAAGGTTAGACTTGTGAGGCTAGTAACTTCACCCCGTTGAATGGTAACATTGTCGATGAAATTCTAAAGCTTGAGCTTAAGGCTCTATGTTTCGCTTGGCAGAAGGGACAGTAAAACAAACGAAACAGAAGGAAGATTTACTTTCTCACTTGAGTGTTAGGCGTCCTTTTTATATAGAAAGTTAAAATGAAGTACGACAAACAATTAGATAACTCAGGTCATTATGCAAATCATAAACTGCTGTTTCTTTTAAAGCGATTTTTATCATACCATAAAAAAATGAAGTAAAACGGATAAGGAACGTTTCATGCTTATGCGCTAGACAGCATTTTTTCTGTGGGTAATTTAAATTGGCCTTTTTTGGTGTTCAACACGAATCAGACTTGGACATTGCGTGTCATTTAATTTAACGACTTTTATGCTGAAATATCTATGCACGCAAGTACCTCTTCAGCATCATCTAGTGTCTTTACATTGTTTCCCTTATGTTTCATATGGTATCGTGCATATATCCGTCTAAATTGAAATTGGGATTTCTAATTTGCAATACAGAATAGTTGAATCATAAATAGATTGCATAAATTATGTCCTCAGATTTTTAGATTCATTGTATAGGACTCCTATTCTAAATGCAGAATCAAAAATTACTATTACTATAAATAGTTTAGATATACACGATCTCATATAGAGTGCAAACGGTTTATTCATTTCCATTGAGTGATTTGGAAATCATAGGACGAGGTTATTAGGATTTTATTCATTTACTTCGGAAATCAAGGATGAATGTAGTGTAATCTTATTCAACCTCGAAATTCAAGACTGAGTAAATTCATGATATATTTTTAGTCTCAAACAGTTCCAAGTATGATATACGGCTATATGATTTGCAGGTTAAGTAGGGCTGATGTTACTTTTACGCTGTAAGAGTTCAGCCTGACACACAACCTGTCACCTTTTCCAGGCCTACTACTGGGCATGTGAGGTTCAAAAACACATTAATCCATGGCAGAACTCTCTAAATGACGGCGAACAGTCAGTTGTAGTGAAATAATGTCTTAATTGGTATGTTTTTCAAAAAATATGTATTATGAAATATATGAACAACTCAATGCACACCTGATCATTCTTTTTTAAATACTATAAAGTGTTCAAGTATCGTATAATTTTCAGAAAAAATAGAAAATGAAGTCATTGGCAAACTGCAAATGCGAATAATGTCATTAGCTGTCTCGAAGACATTTAGAAGGATCTTGGTGATGGTTGGGAAATAGTGAGGTGGGTGACGCAGGGTGTTACGCAATAGACCGCTTGAGAAGGAAACAAAATTGTATTGGCTGTTAAAGCCTTATGTTCCACTCGGAACCTAAGAGAATAATAATTAATGATACTGACAATAGTGGTAGCTGCTGTGGCTAAACTTCACCCAGGACTAATAAGTTACATGATAAAGGCATCATTTCTGAAGTGCTACTTCATTTTCACTGGCTTACTATTCAATTTCAGCTAAGGTTCAAAATTTATGATAGAAGTCTTGACAACCACACAATTAGTCAGGGATTCGATCCCCGATAGACTTACTCCTAAACTTGGCTAAGGCCGGTAGTAAACCTTATAAAGAAGGAAGGTTGACTGTGTGCCTTTCACACCTATCCCGTAAAATGACACCACTACTACTGACACTTTGAAGCCCAAACATGCAATTCTACGTTCCAATGGGAACTCAAAGGAATAAATTAAGTAGAATAACAACAATATTTGCTTTCTGTTCACATGTTACTTGTCTCTTGAACAAAGTTTTCATTTACCTATCATGCCATGAAAAATAATGGAATCACGCTTCTCACATCAACAGAAATAAATACTAATTATCAAGGTATACAGTATTGACATTATCTGAAAATTGTTATTACAATTTAGTTGAATCTATAATATCTTGATTAATCATTTGAAATTTTGTGATTAAGATGAATAACTGCCCATCAAGGTTCTGTAATGTTTTGACATTGCTGACAGCTAACTGATTCAAAAATGAATACTATGGTAATCAATTAGGCCGGTGATAAGTTACAAAGTTGTGACTGTTGGATTGTTTGTTTTTGGAATAAACCTAACTGACTGCACTTAATTAATTGCATGAAACACACACACCTAAATTTGTAAATGATGTTACAAGTTTAGGCAAGTACATAATTATCCTAGTGGAAAAGTAAGCATGCTCATATTTATTGATGAGAATTTTTTACTTGTTGGATATAGCTACTTTTTTATTCTCATCATAACATTATACTTGCTATCTGGTAAACAGCTGAATAATACCCTGTTTGATATCTCTGCTACAATGTTTTGCAGTCGACAAAGCAAGATATATATATATCGTATACAACATTTACAATTAGAAATAGGAAGTTGGTACCAGTGATGCTCACAAAGTTAGGTGTGAGTTCAAGTAAATGCCGATAACACTGACTGGTATTCACGGAATATATTGCAAATTAACAGAAAAGAATTTTGTTTATGTAGCTGAATGATAAAAGATTTCATCTCGTAATCTGAACGTCCTGGGTTCGATCCTCAGTGGGGTCACAGGTGATTATTGATGAATAGTCTAAAATTAGGACTGAACTGCTTTTCAGTATTCTCTGATTTTCATCGGTTTTTCAGCTGAAGTCAGTTTGTGATCAATTTTAAAAGTATTGCAGGTCAAATAATGTGAAATATACATAATAATAGCGCCACCATTTGTATCAGAATTTATCAATAGCCAAAAATTAGGTTTCACTAAACGAACTATTTTCAGTGCATTTGCATGATTGAAATATTTTTGAAACATTTCATGAACACTGATTAGAAGTGATTATGATTAGATTTAATGCTGGAAGAGCTGTCAACTGATTTCCCTGGTAATTACGTTTAAAATCGCAGGTTACTTTATATTTTCTATCTCAGCCGCGGTGAGTGCGTACTGATGAAGAGTCCCAAACTAGGACAAAACAGCTGTCCAGGACTCCCAGGTTTTCCAGTGGTTCTCTAACCAATGTCAGCTCATAATGAAATCCTGAAACCAATCAATCAAATCCCTACAAACCAATACTTAAATATCAATAAAATGCTCACTAGCGACTGGCCTTATTCAGGTTGGCAGTTACCTTGAGTTCTAGTGGGGAGTCGTGACAGTTGGATTCGAGGACAAATACTTGTCAAAGACATTGGCTAGTGGTCGCAATTTATAGTGAATTGGCAGAAGTTGCAATTCATTGGCAAATGGATCGGATCCCAGTGACCTAATGGTCTACGAGCTAGCTCGCCTTGCAACCTAAAAGGTAATGGGTTCAAACTTCAGTGATTGCGTACTACTGAAGAGTCCCAGAGTAGGAAGAAACAGCTGTCCAATACTCCCAGGTTTTCCAATAGTTCTCTAATCAATGTCAGCTCATAACGAAATCCTGATACCTTATATTTTATTTTTGGATGAGACCTTGAATTTTGATTACTTCATTTATTATTCATAAAAACCACATTAATCTACTGATTTTAGCGATATGCCTACCATTTATTCTTAAATTTCAAACAGATAAACTACTGTGGATATGCTAGTGATACTGTGATGTGTGGCACTTAAAAGATTTTACAAGTGGTATATTGTGTGCTATATTTGCGAGAATACTGATTAGCGGAGTGACGGATTAAATTAAAAAGAGAACAAATGATTAATTATTGTTAATCAGTATAGAAGGCATCAACTGAAGGAAAAAGAAGTGAAAAATGAAGAAAAGATGCAGTGTTTAAATTGTACACATCTTGCCATTACCTTACATCACCTTGCCAAATAAAGAACTTACTCCTGGGTTCTTACATCATAAGGTTACGTTTTGTGTAATACAGGTTATAGCATAATGTATGCTACACAAACTCTTTTGAGAAGTCAAGATCAAAGGAAATGAACAAACTAGTGCGTGTATTTGACCCTTAAGAAGTTCAATGGAACTAGGAATACGTAAAAACTTTTCAACCATGTCTCTACATGATGTAGATATAGACCATTGAATTGATTTAAATAATACTGAAATCATTCCTAAAAAATTCAAAACTCACAATTCACATAAGAAAAGGATTCCAATTTTCTAAACAGGAATGTTGGGTTGAAACAGAATTTTGATCCAGATCCGATACCCCACCATGGGCTTGTCAAATCTATGTATATTTTTTACGTCTGACACTTCATTTACTCGACAACTCAGAATTACCTCAGACGAAATATGATCAGTTAGAGGAATATAAGCTAGGAACTTGTAAATTCTTGGCTGCCGAAATAACTCGATAAAAGCATTATCATTATTTAAGGAAACATCAGTGAAAACAATGCTATTTTGTTATTCAAGTATTGGTTTGTAGGGATTTAACTGGTTGGTTATGGCATTTCATCATTAGGTGACATCAGTTAGAGAACCATTGGAAAAACCATCTGAGAGTACTGGATAGCTGTTTCTTCCTACTCTGGAACTCTTCAGTAGTACGCACTCACTGAGGTTTGAACCCACGACCTTTTGGTTGCAAGGCGAGCTAGCTCGTTGACCATTAGGTCACTGGGGTCCGATGCATTGACCGTTGAATTGCAACTTCTGCCAAATGACGATGTAGCGCGACCACTAGCCAACGTCTTCGACGAGTAATTGTCCTCACACCCAGCCTGGTGTACCCTACCTATCACGGCTTCTTACTAGATCCCCAGGTAACTACCTACCTGAATAGGGCTAGTCGCTAGTGAGTATCTGATTGATTTTCAAGTATTGATTTGTAGGGATTTGACTTACTGATTACTGGATTTCATCATCCCGTAACCAATGCTATTTTGCTTTTCATCTTTTGGAAAATGCATGGTGGCTGCACTGCAAATTTGACTGACTGATAGGATCCTGCAAAAATATATCATCATTTCTGACACATATTGTGATTCATAATGTGGTCAATCATCTCTCACGAATGTTGTGATTGATTATGCGATCAATTATTTGAAACAATGTTAGCCGTCTTTATTGTTGCAAAAATGCATAAATACCATGTGTTGTTTTCCTGATGATGATTACAATATACAGTCACAGGTCAGCCTTTGTCTTTTGATATTTGCGTGGCTCAGTGAATTGGAGGGCGCAATAGGAAAATAGGCATATTAGCCAGGCGCAGATATAACAAAGTGACTACGGTTCTCATTCAGCTCAGTGCAGCTATAAGAAATTGGCGACGGTTATATTTCAGTTCACTAAAGTTATAACACTGACAGAATTCAGTCTATTTTAAACAAAGGACTAGACTCATGACACCAGTCACTTACTACGTAGCGTCACACGAGAAGCTGCAGACACCTGCTTTATCACACTCCGAAAGTTTTCAGTGTTCAAATATATCGGCTCACCACTACGTAATGACCATCATCAGTACCACCCATCAAAAAAACAACTAGCCAAAGTGAATATGTCATCAGATAGATACTCATGGTAACATAAGATACCCGCAGTGCTATAAATAACTGAAACCAGTGCTATAAGATTACCTGATGACAAAGCTCACTAGTTGGGCAGTGAAATATTACTGCGATAACATAAAAACCCAATTTGCACTGTAGTTATTTCCTATAGCTCTGTAGTGTTTCTCTATCTTATTGTAAATTTTAACAATATCTATCTTAAAAATAAAATAAATCAGATGTTAATATCGGGAACTTAAACTTTAGGCACTGAAGGGGCGCGAAGACACCAGTTACCTTGAAAGTAGCCTTAGCACTGAAAGATAAATTTGGTCTTCTAACCTTGATCTTTTTTTAGCCTGACTCTAATATATCTTTAACCTGACCCTAACTTAAACGTGATCTACCTCGAACCAACCGTATTTACTCCCTAATTAGCTTACCTTAACCTTGACCTATCTCTGTCTTAAACTTCAACTTAATCTTCCCCTATCCTAACCTAAAACTTACCAGAAACGTCACACTAGCTACTAGTGTCCAATCAAAATATCCACTACAGTCCTACAGGAGGTTAATTACGAGCCCGAATAGCTCAGTGGTAACGTCTATGACTGCACCACTCGGTGACGCGGGTTCGAATCTCAGAAGGGACATGAGTTCTTTCAATGTTGCAGATACGTCTTGCTGACGAGCGCCAACTAGTACGAAACATAGGTTCAAGGCTTATTGCCAAATGCCTCCAACTATCTAATATCATCAAATCAATGCGAACCATGATGGCGAGATACCTGGAATGGTGGCCACATTGCAAACCTTACTGATATAATTCAGTCTGCACCAAACAGAGGACTAGATACGTCACACTAGTTACTATTGTCCAATGAAAATGCTTACTAGATATCTTGTTTAATTTCCTAATGCTTCAATAAGTACATGTTATTCATGATTGTAGTATCATTCACCTGATTTCACCAAATTGCTGATTGAGCATTCCAATGTTACTGGCACGTTCGCGCTTTTTCAGTGCCTAAAGTCTAACTTTGCCATCAATATTTATTGACTGTGAAATGGAAGATCGAAGTTGTTTAAATGACTACATATATATATATATTTATGTTCACAAGTAAAATATGAAAAATTCTATCTTCTGTACGGCTGACTGCGTATCTGCTCATTCGGTATCATCCCAACCGTGTCTTACACGGATCTTGTCACTCACAAGGTCAGCATAACAGACTACTTATTTTGTAAAATCGATATTCACTTAAACAATTTTCATAACTGTAACATTGGACATCATTAAGAAGATCGTATAACATAGCTTATAATGTAATATATATCCAACAAAGTATCTTCTGTAATCATGAACGCACACAATTATTAATAAGTACAGTATAAAGATGAACCCAATCTGAGACAAGCGTTAACTTCTTCCCTTTCCTTCGTTATTTATTTATTTATTTATATATTCAATTTCTTATTTCATTCTTGTTAAACAGTGTTCATTGTCACACTACTGTACAAAATATATATGATTATTATTGTTATAACTATTATTCAATAAATGAAGCGAAACATTTCATGCTATATTAATTTGACTACTTTACACTTGTTTTAACTGATTAATATAAAAGAAGGAGGGTAAGAAAAAAAACAAAGTGTGTATTACGCGCATCACCTTAAAGAAAACAACTGTTGGCTTTAAGTTAATTTAAATTGCAAAGAGATTTTTAAATCTCCAAAAATTGTAATGAATAAATTTCAAATTACATTTGGGAATAATTTAAATATATATATATTTCATATATTTATAGAGATTGAATATCTTGTTTTGTATGCAAAATGGATTTGTGTTTTTCTTTTATAAGTTATATAATCCTCTTCAAAAGACTATGATAATCCTATTTCAACAGTGTAGGCTGCATATAAATATTTGTATACATCTACTATGGTTTTATCTGAGTAATTCTTCCCCTGACAACAGTAAATATTTATCAGGTGATGCAGCCAGTCCTAATAAATTTGACTGGTAAAGTTAATTTCAGAAATCATCAGCTGACATCGGTTAGAGAACCATTGGAAAGCCTGATAGTACTGAACAGCCTTCTCGTCCTAGTTTGAGAGTCTTCAGCAGTACGCACCCACCACCAGGGTTCAAACCCACAACATCCTGGTTACAAGGATTTCAGCTCATGATGAAATACTCCACCTAATCAAACGAAATCCCTACAAAACTAATACTTGAAAATTGATCTCATAGTCACTAGCGGCTGACTCTATTCAGGCAGTGACCTGGAGTTCTAGTCTGAAGCCGTGACCAGTAGGGTACAGCAGGTTGAAGATGAGGCAGTAACTCGTCGAAGAAGATATTGCGAAGTGATCACGCTGTGTCATGAATTGGTAGAAGTTAGAATTCATAGGCTGTCCATAGGATTAGGTCCGAGTGGTTTAGTAGTCTACGAGCTCGCCTTGTAACTGGAAGATCCTGACTTCAGTGGGTGCGGACTGTGAAGAGCCCTAAAGTGGGCTGACGAAACAGTTGTCCATTACTTTCAGCTAGTTCTCCAATGGTTCTCTAACCGATGTCAGCTCATAATGAAATTCCTCAACCAATCAAACAAAGTCCCTACAAACCAATACTTGAAAATTAATTTCAGAAATTTTATACACTTGTCCTCCCTTTTTGAGTTTGAATAAAGCGAAAAAGGCAGTTTATGCAGAATAAGATATTACTCTCGCTTGTTTTATCCGCTTTTAGCATAGTTTAAAATGTTACATGACATCAAATGAAAGAAGACTGCAAACCTATCAAACACTGCTCAGAAAAATTACACTTATATAGTTTATACCCAGAAAGTTCAAGTTCAAACAAAAATAAATGTTTGCTTACAGCAGCAAAGGAGTTACGTAATAGAGACAAGAGGGGACTAAGATGATGAGCAACCAGTAGATTGCGCAGTAGATTTGTGAGTTTAACTTTAATCATCAAATTAAGAGACAAACAAAGTTACACTATATCAAAGGGGGGAGAGATTGATACTAAAGGTTACGGAAGAAGAAAAGAAGAGAAAAAGAAGAATACAAAGATAACCAATTGTGAGGGCAAGGAAAGACTGATGACTTCTTTTAGGTGTTTAATACAAATTGCTTCAGAAAACTTGAGGATGACTGAACTATTTTGTATGTTGATAACTTTAAAGGATTTCACGATCTCCATCACATGAAGCTGTACGCAGCTGATAAAATGGTGGCACCATCTTATCCTGCATAAATCTCCGTTTTTGCCATATTCAAAGTTAATTTTGTATTGAAACTGAGTGATATAATTTTTAACAGTACAATATATAAACCGAGTAATCACTTATTATTATTGTTAGTTCTTTAGGTTCTAAATAGAGCAGAGGGATTCAGCAGCACACCACCATTTCACCATGTTCTTTGCCCGCTTTTATCAGCTGGCTCTGTGATCACCCATAAACTTTCATTTCCCCACACATGATTCCCTCCATATCGCCCTGGGACCCACACTCAAGTCGTCGTTTAGTATTCGGTCCTCACTTACGAGCCTGAAGCGTAATGTCACTTAACACTCTGCTCAGAGTTGGTCCAACCTATCTCGATTTCCTTCTGCATATCTGTTTGACAATAGGCTGTTGCCTAGTTTGGTGTCTGACAGAGTTGCTTGCTGGTTATTTTTTCTGGCCAGCTATCTAGTCTAAATTGTGGAGCTAACAAAGGCAGCTGTTGGTAAAAGTCTTCCGTAGGTGGCTGGAAATGCTTTCGGTGGTACACCAAGTTTCTGAACCATTTAGTCCTTCTACATCCTTTTTCGTATTCACTCGCCATGTCTGTTTTATCCTCAGTTTGTAACATCAATCTATTTGTGTGACTTAAGACGTGTGTTTACTTACCTTTCTGTTTCTTTGTATTTATAAATTTACGCTCTATGCATCAAAAATTACACTTAAAAAAGAATAATGTAGTTACCAAAACAGTTACGTTTGTAGAAGGCGGAGTATGGTATTGCTGATAAGTTTTCCTTCAATTGGGATATAAAGGAGATAAGACTGGGGAGGGAATAGCTAGATAAATGAAAGACTCCATATCAAGGATGTATGCAATCTTAAAACTGTACTCCATTTATAAAGCAACCTTTCAATTTATAAAGTTTAAACTAGACGAATTCGCGGTTTCCATTGACTCATACTGCGCTTGTGAGTTTAAATGCATTTATGGTAACAACTGTGGAAGAAGAATGGAAAAATATTTATCTGCCAGGATTATTGAAAACTGTATTACTAAGTCTAAGTATTAGAGGGTTGAGATTCGTGTAACATCTTTATAGCTAGACACCTGGTAGAAGCAGAACACCAGATCAGTATATAAGAATCGTTTAATGTGATGACTAGTCAAAGCACTTCACAACTACTTTGAATTGCTGAAGCATTCACCATCTGAAAGGCGAAGCTTGATTTATGTGTCCAAAAGAGATTTTTACTAACTGGTTACTACGTCGGTAAGCACTGACTCTTTCACGTTAACTCATGGAAATTTCTTTCAGTTTTTTGACGCAAACTGATATTTGCATGCACTTACGTTTTTAAAAAAGCCTCATGTGGGCATGTAAATATCTTCACTTGTGTATGAACTATCCTTGAACTCTAAAAATATCATTCCTTTTACAATATTCACAACGAATTATTGCAACTTCCTGAGTGATTTTACATCATTCCTTATTTTCGCATTTTGTAATGTTTGCTCTGAATATTTCTAACGGCAGGTGCAAAAGAAAACAAAACAATGAATAGAATCAATAATAGAATCAGGGTTGGATTAATTTATCATTTTGATGGATTAGTCTTTCAGTGATGAGTGGAACATAAGGCTTCAACAACACACCTTCAATTCACTCCTGAATAGTCGATTTACATCCAAGTTCAGTTCAAGGGTCTGGTGGTTGATGTTACTGGATAATGTTTTTATTCTGTTTCCAGTCTATCTACACTTTATTGTGCTAATTTTTAGGCAACAGTTTTTTGACTGGTCGGCCAAGAGTATTCCCTGTGGCTCATGCTTTTTGATTAGCCACCTGATCTTTAGTGATGAATGAGAACAGTTGTAATGAAAGTCTGAAGTGGTCTATTGGAAATATTTTTAGTGATACGCTATGTTGAGTCAATAAAATTCAAGATATTTCTCATTATACCGACTTATGTAGATTTCCAAACTGATTTCAGAGAAATGAATGCCTTTCTTGCTTTTTCGGTAATAGGTGGCTTTGATATCGTCATCCAAGCGATTTGTTTAAGTATTTTTTGCCGCTTATTTGAAGAAGTGGAAAACAAGTTCACACCTTAGTGACTAAGTTAATTAGTCTAACTATGAATCAAGTTTTCGTTTAACCTTCACTCATTAGATTTCAGAGTGCAAATAAGTAAGAAGTAACCACAAGGAAGAAACGTGTTGATGATTCATTGGTAGAATACCCGTCGCCAGCCACGTACATAAACTGGGGTTCGATCACCGGCCGAGGTACTCCTAAACTTCCTTCAGTAGGTTGCAGGCCTTGCATCAGGTTAGGAAACCCATTCAGCAAGATAAATAATAACACGGTAACAGGAAAATACAAGAGACTTGGTAATGGACTTTTGTTAAAGCACACCACATCATATTCATACTTACTCAGCTACATTGGATTTTGCTTAGGTAAGAGGAGAATAAATTATTCTGATTAGGTGGCAAATGACCTGAGGTTAAACGAGCTAACCAATGAGGTTATTTCACGTCCACAACATAAGTTAAATCAAAATTCGAGGAATAAACATGTCATTTGATGATATTAGATGGTTGGAGGCAATCGGCAGGAAGCCTTGCTTGACTTAGTTTTCATGATAGTTGGCGCTCACCAGTCAGCAAGGCGTATCTGCAACCTTGAAGGAACCTATGTTCCTTGTAAGATTTGAACACGAGACATCCAGTGCTGCAGTCAGAGAGGTCAATCACCAGCTCAAATAGATCAGTGGTAGCGTCTCTGACGGCACCACTCGATGATGCGGGTTCCAGTCTCAGAGGGGATATGAGTTCCTTCAAGGTTGCAGATACGCCTTCCTGACGAGTACCAACTAGCACGAAAAATACGTCAAGAAAGGCTTCCTGTGGCCGATTGCCTCCATCCATCTTAAATCACTAGTTCAATGTGCATCGAGATGGCGATCTACCTAGAATGGTGGCCACATTGCAAACCTGACTGGTAAAATTCAGTCCGCCCCAAAGAAAGGACTATACACATCACACTAGTTACTAGTGTCCAGTCAAAATAGACACTTATAACGCTGCAGCCAGCCATTAACTTAAAATGCTGACTTCGGTTCCAGCTGCTTCCTATAAATCTGCATCACAGTGGAACACCAGTGCTAATGAAACTTCAAAGCTGAAAGCATGAAGTTATGTGTTCCACTAGGAATGCAAAAAGAAATAAAATAACAAAAATTAAAAAACCAATGGACTAAAATTGGTGCGTGAAACAAATCTCACTAAAACGTTATCATAATTCTTCATGTACATCTAAAAGAAGTGGCTCAGACATTTACCTCAGTCAGTAATGTTTAATAAATACGAGTCATCAGGATTCCTTAAGCAATACATTCAAGATGGAACGAAGTGTACAAACCTTATCAGTGTGCATTTTAACTAAAGCTGGTCGTGTAAAGACAATAGTGACAACTTACTTTTACATTTGTTGTATTGATTTATAAATAAATGCTCATTTTGAACAACAACAACAATATCAAAAATGCTAATTTCTTTATTTTTGCTATTCATATACCCATTTTGTGTTTTTGCCCCATCTGACGAAGTATAGGAGAGAATTTCTCTCCCACTATTACCAATACAGTATTTCACCTGAGTCTTAAAGATTACCTATTTTTTAATACACATCTATAAGCAAAGTAGAAATTGGAAGTCAAAAAGTAGCTAAACTGCAAAAGTAAGCCTAATGTATACTTCAAGAGATAGAGGCATTGATTTCTCCTGGTTATCGCGCAATAATGCGGAAGTGATGTAGCGATAGAACAAGATCAGATTTTACAACACATAATGTGACTTTCAGTTTATCGTTTTTTCATGTTTTTCCTCTTTGGTTAATTGTTTCACTTTCGATTGTAACAACATTGTTAAAAAGGCTGTTTTCTAATGTATATTATTTCACTTTTTCATCAATCTTAACAACGATCGTTCTTTTCATTTGGATTCTGTTATACTGAATAAGTTATACAGGTTGAAAATGTCTGAAATATAGGTACCTAGAAATTTGTAGCGATCTCCTTGGTTTTTTTCGCTATAGTGAGACATGCTTTTGTAATCTTGTTTAAGTGTTGGTAACATCATTCCCTAGGGCTTTATTTTCATATATTCCTGTTCATGTCACATGTTAAGTGATTCAAAACAGAAAACTCGTAGAAGTCTTTGGGGTGAAGGTAGAAGTAAAACAAGGTTTCCCACTGTCAACGACTATAGACTGGGTCGTGTTGCAAGCCGTGGCAAGAGAGACTTCAGGAATACGTTGGAGTGATAAGAAGAGTACAGAAGGATTTCGAGGATGATTTATGTCCATTGTCAAGAAACTGGAAGACTTACTGAACAAGTTGAAAGAAATAACATGCAACGAAGTCAAGACTTCAAATGAACACAGGTAAGATGGAGGTGATTAAGATACCCAGCAACCGACAAAAACAAACACTAATCAATATCAACAGAAGACATTTAAAAGATGTACTTTCTTTCACTTATCTATGTAGCATCGTTTCAACTACAGACGGACTACATGGATCAGGATTTTAAAAGGCAGGATTAGAAACGCATAACAAATATTCATCACTCTAGAATCAGTTTGGTAGTCTTCTGAGCATAGAGTAGGGAAAAAAAATGTGGATTTTCGAAACTAATGTTACTTCACTTCTTCTGCATTGGTCAGGAACTTGACTAGCGCCTCACTGAGAGCATTTCCAGCAGGTTATCTCAGACTTTTATCAACAGTTGCCTTGACTCGATTTTATAAGAGGAGATGACCAGCCAGAAAGAAATAGCAACAATAAACTGTGGGGACGAACCAGTCAACAGCCTATCGCCTATAAAATACCCCAAAGTAAATGTAAATAGGTACAACACACACTCATGAAACCATTGAATGACACCTGGTGCATTCCCTAGAGTGGAACTCGAACAGCAAACGATAAGATGAGCGTCCAGGTGTGAGACTGAGGAGATTGTTTTAGGATTAGATGAGAGTCTACGGAAAATCGTACAGCCAGCTCAAAAAGACTGCAGAGGATACGGTGAAATGAAGATGTGCTGTTGAAGCCCTATGTTCCACTAGGAACAAAGTAAAAGTGATGTTAAAATAGCTTAACAAATGATTCTGGTCAATCATTACTGAATATATTTTCCTGTTAACTGTCAGATTAGGCCATCTTCCCACATTTTAGGTTACACTCCACTCAATGTTTACAAATTTCGGACAACATATTTCATTTGGGTTATGATTGGGCAAACAAAAACTAGAAGAAAAATTGAAAAGTACTGTACAGTGTTATGTCCGTCATTATTATAATCTATCTCATGGTTGAAATACACCACATTCTCCTCCCATCTGTAGTTGACTCAATTCTGTCTTGTACCAGACTGTGTTTTTTCTTCAAATCTAAACAGCATTTTACAATTCTCCATTAACGTTTCAATTTTAGTTTTTCCCTGGACAAGCTATTAGGCAGTTAGACTGTATTCCTATCACTCTGTGACTGACGTTTATCGGTCAGATGGGAAGCATTTGAGATACACTAGCAGATTCCTAAACAGCCACTAAAAGTCTCAGTTATTCTTTTTTTTAGTTTTAACTGAATGATTGGCATTCTCAGTTTTTTCTAAATGCCGAGCTAATTTCATCCTTTAGAAAACTCAATACCTTTATTGATGGTACAGATAGTAAATCAATGAAATGAATTATACCATACTGTGAACCAGAAGGTCCTGTGTTCGTAGCCCCGTGGGTACTAACTGTTGAATGGTCTAGATCTAGGATGAAACAGCTGTCCAGTTTTCCAGGGTTTTCCAATAGTTCTCTATCCGATCTCAGCTGATGATGAAATCCTCTAGCTAATCAAATCAAATCCATGTAAAACAACACCTGGATAATGAATTATTCGTCAAGATTACGTGGAATAATTCAAGAGTAATGTTAAAAAAGATTAAATAAGTTCACAGCCTTCTCTGTATGATCTAAAAGAAACTATCATAATGAGCTGAGTATCCAGTTGGAGAAATAAATTCATGTGATACAGATAAAAACACTTTAGAATAGCAAAGAATATACCTTTCCAGATTCCTATTCAAAGCTGTTCAACTGAACAGTGTTCTAAAAATTTTGATAAAGTCTCGCAGTACACAAGTAATATTCTTATATCAGTTTTCTTAAAGATCATAAAAATACCAACAGTGGTCAATTGTTGATATGAGTTTGTTACTAAACATATGAAATTATATATCAGAAGGAGACAAATGAATAAACTGTCTAGTGACTGACTGATATTAATAATTGAAGTCCTTAATAACAGCAATAACAGCACTTAATGTAATTCCATTATGGGTAAATTTTATTTTGATAAAGTCTCACAGTGTTATACAGTAATGTTTACTGATGACGTTTCGAGCACAATTTATTGCTTATAATCATATCAAGGTAATCACACGACTTCCTAAATTCATTTATATAGTTCCCTTGTTTTTCACTTGATTTTCACTTGATTTGATTGGTAGTACTATTTTCCATATTTCGGGTATGAGTGATGAATCATTTCTATCGCATGTGTTGGGTGAAGGTTCGATGAACAAGGATTCAGTAATCAACCTCTCTCTCCACCTGCCTAGATTACTTTTCAGAATTTTAACCCTCTCCCACCTTATTGTGTGGTTGTGTGTTAATGCATGCAGGGCAATCGCTGAGCTTTTTTCTAAATTACTTATCTTCTCTGTTAACAATTCTTACCTTAGCTAAATTCTTATGTTCTGACAATCTGACTATCCCTGACCTACTAGTTTGACCTATGTAGTTGACCTCACAGTCATTGCAGGGTATTTTGTTAATTATATTATTTTGTCTAATTAGGTCAACTGGGTCCTTCAACCCACAGAGATTGTCCCTGAGTGAGTTTGTAGGTTTGAATGCCACCCTAATTCCCGCTTTATTTAGAATCCTACGTAGGGTGTTAGATATCCCCTCTTTATATGGTATAACTGTAGATGACTTATATTCTCTCTTATTTATGTTATTATTACTAGTTTCATAATTATTTTTATTTTTATTTTTGGCCTTTTTCAATCTCCCTAATGAATTTTAAAGGATAGTTATTTGACACCAACGCCTCCTCTATCTGTTGTATTTCATCATTTAAGTCTTTTTTGTGCTACTTAGTGCCATTGCTCGGTTTGTTAAACACTTAACTAAGCCTGCCTTAACAGTTAAAGGATGAGATGAATTAAAGTCTAAATATCTATTAGAATGCGTTGGTTTTCTACAAACACTAGTGTGTAGTTTGCCTTCTTCTATGCGTTTTATTTTACAATCTAGCATAGCTAATTCTCCTTGCTCATTTTCGGCTTCAAATGTGAATTTTATTCCCTCCACTAGTGAGTTTATATGTGTCAAGAAGCTAGAGATATGTTCTGTTTTTAAAACTGTGAAAGTGTCATCCACATATCTCCACCATATTTCTGGATTAGGATTAAAAGTATTAAGAGCAATATTTTCCCAGCTATCCATAAACATATCTGCTACGATAGGGGATTTTTATGTAGGATTAAATGGTTCCAGGTTCTTCTCAGCTGTGTATAATCTGAATAATAAACGTTAGTGGTTTTATTGTTAATATAAAGTACTTAGTCCCAGGTTTGATCACAAGCTGGGATCAGTTACAGGGCCATTAGAAAATAAGGGAGAACCGATCAGCTGTCTGGTCTTAGTGTGGCACTCTTCAGGATTACATACCCACCGGAGTTCGAGCTCAGGACACTCTGACCAGTGGAACCAGCCTCAATGGCCCGCGTTTTTCAACCTTTGTCGATTCGTGGTATATCCATCCTTCATCCGCCCCTTTTGTATTTGAAATTACCTTGCCTAGATAAGTAGCAGAAATGACGTCTTTAAAATTGTTGTCGATGCTGATTAATGCCTCGTGTTGTTGTCAGCGATTGGTTATCTTCATCACCTCCGTCTTCCCTACGTTTACTTAAAGTCCTTTCTTTGCTGCTTCTTCTACCAAATTGTTGTTTTCTGCCTGTAGATCTTCAAGTCTGTATGACATTATACACAAACTATCCGCGAAATCCAGATCTTCCAGAGTCTACTTGTCAGTTAAACGTAATTTAGTCCTCTCACTTCCCAACACAATCAGGAATGACGTTGGTAACAGCCTTGTCTTACTACTGTCTTCACTTCAATATCATCTATAAGTTTTCCATTGTGAATCGCCTACCACATGACATCATCATTTAGCTGTCGAATGAGTTTGATAAAAGTTTTGGTCAACGCTGTCAAAGGCCTTTTCAAAGTCAGTGAAATTGAAGTATAGTGAAGACTGCCACTCGACGCCCTGCATCACTTATATTGATGCATAGTATAGCAATTTGATCAGCACATAATTCGGTTTTTTTCCTGAATCCATCTGCCTCCAAGTGGAGTCTTGCATCCATAATCTCTTTTAGGCTCTCCAGAATGTCATGAATATAATTTGATAAAAACAGAAACTAATGCAGTCATTTTAAAAGATTTTCAACAAATTATTAAAACAGAGAAATTTACACTCAAAGAGGCACATTCAAAATCGTAGATGTAACATTTCGACGACATGACTGTTGAATTTCTAACAATCTTCGTTGATTAAATTTCGACAGAGGCGAAATGGATACTCCAAGTAGACTATACATGTAGCACGGTCAATATTAAATTATTCATTCGTTTCAAGGGTTTTTTATAAACCACAAAAGCAGGCAAATATCGAACATCCGAAATTTGATCAATATTTACATAACAATATTAAATCAGCTATTCAGGAGACAAATATTACAAGATGATATCACATCATAGTTACTGCAATACAGCATCATAACTAGTATGTTCAACAGTCATAAAATATTAACCAATTAATTATTTATATGACGTAGGAAGAGCTATTAATAACTAGTTATATTTTAATAAGCCATGTACTCCAGGGTAGTAAAAAAAATTCAACTTCGTGATATTTTTCTGCACATAACTGGAATGCATCTGATTGATCCAAAATGTTTTCATTACCTTCAATAGAAAATCATGTAAAATACCTGAAAACTTGTCTTGAATAATAATTTTTGGTGATCAGAGAATAATAAATGTTTCGTAATGGATGATGCTTGATTAAGTGCATTCAGATTTTCTATGAGATTAAATAACAACTTAAGGACATGTTCTTTCTCACAACATTATAGCACTCTCCTGGGTCTACCAATACATGTGTCCATATATAACTGCACGAAACATTTTGAATAAAATACACACTCAATAGAATTTCCATATTTATTCGTTTTCATTGGAAGTGGAACTGTCTACGAGGTTAGGGAAAGCAAGACGACATAGTGTGCTTAACTGATACCTGACTGCAAGTGCTAACTGCTGAAAAGTCTCAGAAAGGAAAGAAACAACTGTGTAGTTTTCATTGGTACTCATTGATTCATCAAGTGAATTCATTTCATGATCTAACCAAAAGAGACAACAGAGTTCCGTAGAGTGACAATTTAGTGAAGAAAGATTCTATGTCAGCTCATAAACATGACTTTTTCTTTGATATTCATTTTAGAAACAATATAAATTATTTCAATTGGACATTCGTGGAATGTTTCGGTAAATCCATCTATCTGTATGATCTGAACCTGGTGATGAGTTCGTTTTTCAACTGGAAACACCATTTTGAAATAATGGAGAAAACCTATTTTTCTCAGTGTTATCTGTCTTGGATTTGGACCAATCCTTGAAAGGATAAATAGTCAATTTAAGATTAAAAATATGAAATACTTTCTTTAACAGTACGCAGACATGATCCTAACGAGGATCGAACCAAAGGCCTTTAGGTTACGTAATGAGAACCTCTACTAGATAACCATGGGGACAGAATCTGGTGGCTGATGTGTTCTAGCTTATACCACTTTTTTGATGTGGTTGTGTTCTCTGAGCTGGATAGTTGATTTGCGAAGCTTTCATCACCCTACTAGGTGACATCTTCAGCGCATACTTCGATTTGAAGTGAGCTTTGAGATTTCTCCACGAGTTTATTAATCATCTCTCCTGGCGACCTGGGACGTAATTGGTTGTTTTTGTGTGTTTTCACACCTTCTAAGTTACTTGTATTGTCACTCATTTTTTCTTTGACTTGAACTTTGACCCTTTGTGTGTGACGTTTCTTTCTTATCGGTTGATAAATTTTGTCTATCTCGATGTGTCTATTGATCGATAATTCACACACATCGAGATAGACAAAATTTATCAACCGATAAGAAAGAAACGTCACACACAAAGGGTCAAAGTTCAAGTCAAAGAAACAATGAGTGACAATACAAGTAACTTAGAAGGTGTGAAAACACACAAAAACAACCAATTACGTCCCAGGTCGCCAGGAGAGATGATTAATAAACTCGTGGAGAAATCTCAAAGCTCACTTCAAATCGAAGTATGCGCTGAAGATGTCACCTAGTAGGGTGATGAAAGCTTCGCAAATCAACTATCCAGCTCAGAGAACACAACCACATCAAAATTATCCACCTGAGCTACAAATCTTCTCTATCATTTCTAGCTTATACCACTACCGACCAATGCTATAGATGATTATTTATCCTTACACCCACGTTGGTGAAACCCCCTGATCACGATTTCTCACTACATCTACAGGTAACTTCAACCTGCCGTCAGTCAGTACTGAAAATTCAGCGTTGGTTTCCAGGAATTCAGATAGTTTCATATTAGATTATAGATTTATATAAGTTAAGGAACCATAGTGAAGACAGGGATATCCTGGACCGACGTGAATAATTTAGAAGACCTGGATTTCGCGGATGATTTATGTTTGATGTCACACAAAATCGAAGACTTACAAGCGAAAACCGACAAACTGGTTGAAGAAGCAGCCAGAGAAGACAGGACTCCAGGTGAACATAGGCAAGACGGAGGTTATGAAAATAACCAACCAACAACAACAACAGCAGCAACATCCACCGCAAATCACCATCAACGGGAGGGATTTGAAAAAGGTTACTTCATTCATTTATCTAGGGAGCATTGCTCTACTACAGGAGGAACCGACGAGGATGTCAAATCGAGAATCGGAAAGGCGAGAAACACATTCATCAACCTGAAACCAATCTGGAAATCTTCGTCACTCCTCAAAATCAACAACAAAATTTGGATTTTCAATACAAACGTCAAGTCACTTCTTCTATAGGGATCAGAAACTTGTTGGGTCACAAAGAATATTTCCAACAGGCTGCCGACCTTTATCAACAACTGTCTTCGTTTTATACTCAAGATCAGATGGCCGGAAAGAATCACCAACAAGAAACTATGGGAACAGAAAGACAAGAACCAATCTCTCAACAAATATGCAGGAGAAAGTGGAGATGGATTGGACACTCACTGAATAGGCCACTAGGTGACATCGCGTGTCAGGCCCTCGAGTGGAACTTGAAAGGGAAGCGGCGAGTGGGACGTCCAAGGGTGACATGGAGGAGATCGTGTGAAGAAGAGTTGAAACAGTATGGTCGAACATGGATGCAAGTGAAAAGTACAGCAGAAGACAGAAACAAGTGGAGACGTGCAGTTGAGGCTCTATGTTCCACTAGGAACAATAATAATAATAAAGGAACCATGGAACCTAGATGGCGTCATGTGTGTGAACTACTGAAGACTTCAAAACTAGAAAGAAACAATTTCCCAGTAGTCCTTGGGTTTCTGGGGTTCTCTAATTGATGTCAACTGGTTATCTAACATGAAACCAATCCAACGCCTGCAAACCAACACTGGAAGAGAAATCCTTTCTTCCTTACCATCTGAGATTCCCACTAGCAAGTATCTTAATACCAAAAATGTTAGTGTAACGTAGTCTGCTGATAGTACAATTTTTTTTCAGTAAAAAAATATTGAACTTATAACTCAATAAGTCTCACTTATAAACCAAAGTTCTTTACAAACTATTTAATATTTAGATGGCAAAAGGATTGAGAAAAGAAATATTTACTTTTCAATTAGATTTTCATCTCTGGCTCTACTCTAATGTATATATTCATAGTTTTTAATACAATGCAAAAGATTTTATCAATCTAGTGGCAATATATTTGTCATCAATAATTTGACAATATCAAATTAACCAAGGAAATTAGTAAAGACAATTAAAGGATAGAAAGTGTTTCAGCAAATGGATTGGGGCTGCAGAAGCAGGTACACTGAGGGTACAATTAGGCAGGCTCATCATCGTATTTCCGAGCATCATCATCCTGCACGGTTGAGCAGGGGATAAACAAGATTTATTCGTAGCTTTGTTTTAGCACACCTTGTGAACAGTGGGCATAAATTTGATGTTAATCTAGAATTTAAAGTTACTTGTCGTATTCCTGCTCGTCTTAAACTTACTTTGCAGATTCCTCTTCTGCACACAGCTGAAGCTATAGCAATCTACCTGATTAGGAAGAAATTTGTACAGCCATTTTCCTTACCTTAACCATAGTTAAATGACAGTGAAAACCTGACTATTTCGCCTTTTTTCAAAAGTCTTTTAGAAAATTATCATTATCCAAATTATTTTATTTTTTGTGACTCATTCATCCTGAATCGTCTAATACGTAATCAACTTGAATACTTGATTATTCCTTCATTACTCTTCATTCTTCTTCCAAAATTATGCATTATGCAATCCACTTGGTGCAACCACTTTTGTCCTTTAACTGTCAGTACTAATTTTTTTGGTTGATTATCATCGCTTCCCTTCCCCCACCTGACATGTTGATATTGACTAATTATTGTTGTTAACATACATATCGCGACTAGAAATAATAGAGATTTATAGCTCAGACGGATGATTTCAAATTAGTTGTGTTCTCTGAGCTGGTTAATTTAATTGTAAAGCTTTCGTCATCCTCCTAGACAACATCTTCAGTGCAGGTGTTGTCCAGATGGACGACGAAAGGTTTACAATTAAAGCAACCAGCTTAGAAAACACAGCTTATTCAAAATATCGCCACTAGATTAATAAATTCGTTTTTGTACAGCATTAAAAGCGCTGTATATATGCATTAGAGTAGAGCTAGCGATGAAAATATAATTAAAAACTAAATATTTCTTCCCTCTATCCTTTTGCCTTCTAATCATCTAAATGAGGATTTTATTTTTTTGCATTGAAACCATTTAATGAGTGATTATAGGGTTTTTGAGCTTTATACATTTGGTTCCCCTGATAAATTTTGATAAAGAAAGGAAGACGAAATTTACAGTATTAAATAATATCATTCTATTTCACAGGTTCTCATCAACTGCAGACTACCTGAAATTACAATGGTTATATAGATGATAATAACATACTTTAATGTTTAAGTGGTAGTAGAGAAGAGATAACATAAAATTGACGCACCCAAAATTAAAGCATTACAATGTTTAGTTTAAGTTTTCATCATCAATTTATGCGCTTTCATAGCTGAAAAGAAGGGGAGGAGGGGTGAGACAGAAAACAGAAAAAATTAACAGTTTTAGCTTGTAGGTTCACACAGCAACTCAAAAAACAAAAGCAGTGACAGTTTATGACATTAAGATTAGTTCAGTGAGTTGAGATCACTGAATTAGATGACTAATTATTGTAATCAAAATCAAAATTCAGTTACCAAGGGAGTGAGGTTAATCACACTCCCTTTCTGTATGCATAAGTCTGGTTTAAATTGTTTGATTGCGATCGCTTCGGCAAATCGTAGTAAATTTGCTGTCCTTTGTCTATTTAATATTTTGAAGGACTTAGAAACCTCTACGAGATGTCCGGTATCAACAGTATGTCTGGTAATTGCACTCAGAGAATATTTGCTTCTTTTCAGGTTTCTTAGAATATGTTCAGAAAACTGAAGAGAAGTCCCTTTTTCCGTCCTTCCGATGTACGTGCTCCCGCAAGTACACGTAAATTCATAAAAGCAGTTGAAGGTGACATCAACAGGGTATTTATCCAGTTTTTAGTGGCTTACAAAGCGTATAAATTGATGATGGGAACTTAAACTAGAAATTGTAATGCTTTCACTTTGGATGCGTCAATTTTATGTTATCTCTTCTCTACTACCACTCAAACATCAAAGTATGTTATTATCATCTATATAACCATTGTAATTTCAGGTAGCCTGCAGCTGATGAGAACCTGTGAAATAGAATGATATCATTTAATACTGTAAATTTCGTCTTCCTTTCTTTAACAAAATTTTTGACCTTTATTTTTGTAGATAATATCACCTTAATATCAGTAAAAAGTTTGAGCATTGTGGATTAGATCAAATAAAGTATAATTATATTTCAATAGTTTACACACAATGATAAGTTTTGTTATTAGTAATATTTTGAGCAAAATTAAAAAAAAACAATTCCAACAGTGATGTGAACATGGGCAGTAATTTTGCTCGAAATATTACCAATAACAAAACTTATCATTGTGTGTAAACTATTATAACATCACCTGTTCATTGTTCTTATCAAGACAATAAATAAGCTTATAAGATTAAACTGAAACAAAGACTTAAGTGAGTGAATATAGTACAAATAAGAATACCATTTTAAATTATGTTCTTATAATCATAAAAATAAAACCACTTTAGATGAGTCTTTGTAATGTTGTTAGGCGCCCACGCAAGATTCTGTTTCACTGTCATAGCAATTGTCTTTTCTGATAATTTAATTGAGTATATAAAATTGCGATATGATTTAGCTAATAAGTTCAGAATAGGAATCTGGTTCTCTTGCTTCTAAGACAAAATAATTTAACTAAAAACAACATTGGTGAATTTGTTTACTAAATCAAGAAAAAATTAACATTAAAATATCAGGCTTTACGTCTGTGTAATCTGAGATACTTAATGTAAGTTAAATTTTGTTATGGGACTAGTTAAGTTATACACTTGCCATTAAACCGACAGGTACTGGGTTCGTATCCTGTTTCACGTTGCTTAGTAACCATTCATGAACAACAAAATTTTTAACTCGTAGTCTGGTTTACGAAACGTTTCTTCAAGTTAACTGAGTGCTAGAACAACAAATGTAAGAGTGAACAGTATTGTTTCCAAACAGACCTCATCAGGCTTTACTCCAACATACACAACAAATAAATACTAAATACAAACTAGCCATAATGATGTGTCAAAAGAATGAAAGAATCGTGCGTATAGACTGCGTAATTAATCATAATAATTCAGTCATTGATAGGGATGAGAAAATGTAACAATTTGTAATATCAGTGATAATGTAAAAAGAGAATGATTAGACAAACTAATGTTCAAACAGATGTAGTAGATAAAGGCTAAGAAAATTAAAACGTCAGACTAAACAGTGCTACACTGTTAGGGAAGCAGCAATAAAGGTTGATTAGAAGGGGTTAATATATATGAGGTGGTGGTGGCACCGTCAGTTGATTCGGTTTCCAATTAGCCAACGAAGGAAAATGGCCATACAGACATCTTTTGAATACATTATTATTTATTCCCTTGGATTCCGAGTGAAAAATAAGACTTCAACGGCACAATTTCATTTCATCCTGTTACCCTTCAAGCTGGCTCAACGATTGCACATAAGGTTTCATCATTTTTTTATTCATTTTTACCTTCTTAAAGGGACATAGGGCTTCAACCTAGAGCTTTGAAGATTCGATAGTCGTGGTATTTATTTTACAGTATGGGGTTACTAGCCTCATGTCCCACCTTCCGTTTTACCAGTCTTAATATTGGCTTAGTAAGTTAAAGGAGTGCGTCGACCAGGGATCGAAACTCGGACCACCTGTGGCGTGGTTGTCGAGTATTTTACCACTGTGGCACCAACGCACAAGGTTTCATCTACTCCCTTTTTTTGATCTCCCCCGTGTGACTCTCGGAATAAGCTTGACTAGTCGTTTCCTATACGGGTTCTACTCGAGTGATGGCCTGGTGACCGATATCAACCAGTGGACTCCTCAGCATGTATCCGATCCCTCTCCGAACCCATCGTCGTATTTGTTGAGCGATAGGTTGTTGATTGGTTCGTTTGCATTATTTCTTGATCCTAATTCTTTTTGTCCATCCGATTTTCTGTATGCAACGAAAGCAGCTGTTGATGAAAGTCTGAAACTTGTTCAAAATACTTTTGGTGAAGCATTAAGTCTCTGAACTATATAGAAGAACTGATTTAACATTAGTCCTGAAAATCTGAATCTTGCTTTTTATGTTAATTACAGCAGATTTCCACAGGGATTTCAGAATAATGATGGTATGCGTTGCCTTTCCAATCCTGCTAGTCTTCGATATCCTCATCCGTTCCACCTGTAGTTGAAAAGATGCTGGAATGGAGTGACCATTATACAAACCTAATTTTCCTAAAATACCACATTTATCCTTGTATGGCTGTCTTTATTCTTGCACGTACCCTTGTGACCTTGGAATCCTATTTGTTGTCGACTGTTATAACTTATCAGTGTAATTAGTTTCTCTCAGGGTCATTCAAATGGTATATTCATATGCAATCGCTGTCAAACATTTTTGTTGTTGAAACGAGAGAATGTAAGCTCTCTAAGTCAACGATCTCTCTTCTTTTCCTGTCTTCCTGTGTTGTGGTCTTGGTGGTATCGTAGTGTGTCGTTGTTGTGGCTAACTTTGATTAAAACAGTTTTTTTATTCCTTTACGTTTCTAGTGGAACATAGAGGTTCAAGCTAGAGGCTTGAAGTTTCGGTAGCAGCAGTGTTTACTTTTACGGGATGGGGTTACCCTCCTCATGCCTAAGCCCCTGTCTTTACCAGTTTTATTACAACCTTAGTGAGGTAAAGTAGTGTGTCGACTGGGGATCGAACCCCGGACCAAATATGTGGTCGGCAAGCACTCTACCGCTGTGCCACCGATGCACAAGTAAGACGGTTTGCTGACAAATCGACTATGTAGGAAATTTACCAGCACAAACTACCAAGTGTATTAACTGTCGTATCAGTGACATCCTTCAAATGTCACCTTTCGATAGTGATTGGTGCTTGATGTTGTTAAGTAGGTTTTCTTCATCAACTTCGTCTCCTCTATATTCTCCTGAATTCCTGTCTTTGCTACCTGCCTCTTCTGCTTACTTGTGTTATTTTCGCCTGTAGACCTCCGAGTTTGTGTGACGTTAGACGTAAATCGTCTGTGAAGCCCTAATCTTTAAGAGTCTTCCCATGTTTTTATCTAAATGTACAGTTTAGTCTTGATTTATCGAATACCAATCGCCTCAGCTGCATGCAGTAGATAAATATGGAGTCTACTAAAGACATTTGCTGGAATACAGTGAATTATCCTGAATACTTTCGTTGTATTTTGCATTAGATAACCACAATCGAATAAATACGACAAAACTTGACTTTAAATGGTTTCGCCTTTTCTTTACGAAACCATGATGAGTGATTTTCAGTAAAACATTGGCTAAACTATCTAGTAGTACGCCAAACATAATTCTTTCTGCAGGAGCAGATGAATTGATAAATACACACAGATGTGTCAAAACTATCTGGCTTATTCTTCGTTTAAATCCCAATCGTTCATCGACTAGAAAATAACAAACAGTTTGGCTAAGTAAAGTATTCTTTGTATACTCCTGGCTAGTGTCTGGAACGAAATTTCACATGACAAGGGAATCCTGAGCAACTGTAAATTAAATGGAGACTATTTTAGGGATATTTATATCATGCATGCCACACAACTACTAAAATGTACGACGATTATTCACTTCCTTTGATATAATTTTATGAGACAGTAATTTCATTCTTAACAAAACGTCTTCTATTTTACAAAAAGTCTTCATAATATCATAAATTAAATTCCTCTACCATTTTGTTCCTATCATCTTCGCCTTCTACTTGTTAGTATAAAATATCCTCTAAATTGAAAGCGTTACTGTTAAAATATAGACAGTTCCACAGTGTTCGTTTTTGAGAGATAAAAAAAGTAGATATGATACCTACTTACTCAACTGTAAACTGCATTATAATTGATGTCTATATATTATTCTCTCATTACGCTTAATTCCCCTGATGAAGATACTACACGTTACCAAAAAATAGTGACTAGGGAAAATAATGAGGACATCGTGAATTTTTAAATATGTACATCTACCTTCTTTGAATTATTATTTCAGACTTAGAGGAGAAAATATTAAACGTCCCCAAGTACTCAACAAGAATTTTTTTTGGGGAACCCCTTCTGAACAATCTGTTTGCAGTATTGACCCTTATTTGGATATTTTAATCCCTTTTTCCTAGGATATTTATCATTTTTCTAATGTTTTCATATCACCTGTTGAATTAATGTTCATTATTTGTCTTTGTTTCTGTTTAATCCTTAATTAGGATGTTTCTCTTCGAAGTTCTGTGATCACATTATTTAATGACTGTGATTCTGTTGAAATAAAGTCGAGGTTATTCCTTGGGGAACTTGACCTTGAACTGTCAGCTGGAAGTGTCTGGTGAGTTTGATTCATGCAGACAGAGTATTGATTCCATATCCTTAGGAATATTATATTCCTACATCTTTTATGAAAGAGCTCCTCTTGAAATATACAATGAATGTCCACTTTTTATTTAATGAGGAACTGTATAGACAAATCGACGGTGTGGCAATGGGGTCACCACTAGGACCCATTCTAGCCGACATTTTCCTTGCGAAACTAGAAAATGAGCCTTTGAAGGATGATATTAATGAATTCGAATTTTATTGTCGGTACATGGATATTACTTTTTTGATTATGAAGAACGAAAAGGAAGCAAAGAACATCCTGGATAAATTTAATGAGGTACATCCTGCAATAAATTTTACTGTTGAGAAAGAAAAAGACTCTAGTATTTCATTTTTAGACGCCCTTATGACCAGAAAAGAGGACGACACAATAAGAGGAAGTGTTTATAGAAAACCCACATCAACGGGCCAGTACACACATTTTCTCACTTTTGTGCCCTTGAAATACAAACGCAATCTAATAAAGTGCTTGGTCCACAGAGCAAGAGAGATTTGCTCGGACGAATGTCTTGACGAGGAACTTAACAATATTAAATGGTTGCTAAGTGAGAATGGTCATCCTGAAAAGTTTATTAATAAGAATCTAAATCTGAAACCAAAGCAGCCCAAGTTGCCAACAGTTCCAAAAAGGCCTTATTCTTACAGATGCAGTTCCTAGGAGACAACACCAGTGAGATACTAACACAGTGCCTTAGAAATGCGGTAAAAAGAGCATCCCCTGCTGCTCAATTACGCTGTATCTTTAAAACCACTCCTCTTCTGCGTTCGGGAATAAAAGATGAACTGCCTAATTTCGCCTCTCCCATGTGTATATACCAATTTAACTGCTCCTGTGGAGCCAGTTACATAAACTGTACAATGAGTGTTTCGCGTCGAATTTCCGAACATCACTCTGCCTGGTTAAGCAAAGGACAAACAAAATCTATTCGCAGCGCTATTCTGGCGCATCTTGTGGAGAGAGAACACAAGATTGACGTTAATCACGATTTCAGGGTCATTTACCGCATACCTACTAATCTCAATTTCGCTTTAAGAGTTGGACTACTAAATACTGCTGAGGCTGTTGGGATTCATATTAATAAGCCTAGTTTATGCATCTAAAAGAAGTTAGTTCAGACATTATCATTACATTGGCCATCCAGGTTTGAATAATCCGGAATTTTTGTGAAATTTCCCTAATTTAAGTTGATATTCCATTCTCTATTATATCTTTATTATTATTATTATTTAAGCATTGATTATACTTTACAAATCGATATTATCAAGTATTGGTTTTCAAGTATTGGTTTGGTAGGGATTTTGTTTAATTGTATGGAGGATTTCATCATGAGCTGACATCAGTTAGAGAACCACTGGAAAACCTGGGAGTACTGGACAGCTGTTTCGTCCTAGTTTGGGACTCTTCAGCAGTACGCACCCACCGGGATTCGAACCCAGGACCTTCTGGTTACAAGGCGAGCTCGTAGACCATTGAGCCACTGGGACCCGATCCAATGGTCCTTGAATTCTAACTTCTGCAAATTCACGACATAGCGCGACCATTTCGCAATATTATTTATCGATATTATTTAGAAAACGCTAATATTGTTATTAACTACTAATTTAAAACATTCTGTGTGTATTAACATATATATAAAACCGTAGAGCCGGAAGAGGAATTTATCGAAAAGAATATTCTTTGCTCGATTATTTTGTGTTTTATAGATGTCTGAATGAATATTTTTGCAATATTATATTTGATTCTTAAGCACATCCTATGGTTGTTTTTCAGTGAACTGATTTTGTTGTACAGTGCTTCTCTTGTACTGCAGAAACTCTTGGACTGTATTACTGTCTTACAGTAGTACTGAGGTAATTTCGCATTCTTGATATGTTGTGATCGTTAGATGTGCATAGGTGACACAGTGGTAGAACACTTGCCAACCACACATATGGTCCGGGGTTTGAATGCCCGACCAACGCACTCCTTTACCTTGCTAAGCCAGTAATAAGACTGGTAAAGGGGGAAGGTTGGGCATGAGGCCAACGACCCCATCCTATAACAGTAAACACCACTGCTACTGAAACTTTGAGCCTCTAGCTTGAAGCCCTATATTCCACTGGGAATGGACAAGAATATAAAAATTGTTTTGATATTATGACACATTTTATAGCATATAATTGTCTTTTTGTTGTCATCAGGACATTTTAGGATTGAGTTACTCAAAGAAGAAGTTTAATTAGCTATACAGAAGAACGTATTGATTAAATGCTTATGTTTAGGAAAAAGAGGAATTTAGTTTTGGTCGTCACAAGGAGTACTCAATGTAATTTTAACTTTTGGCAGACTTTGTACTGAATAATTTAAGGTGAACAAAAGTACAGATAAAAGGAAACAAGACTGTCATAAGGTAATATGTATATGTTCCGTGACTATGTTCTGATGACTACTAAGGTTTACAATAGAAACGTTAGGTTATTGTAAAGGTGATTTTACTTGGTGGATAGTTGTTTCCACGCATTCCATTGATATTTAGTCGGTAAAAATATGCAGAAAGTACGAGTTATTTTTAGTAACCGGACAATAAAGGAAAAAAAAGTAATGATAAAAATATGCAAATCATTTTTGTAAAAGATATTTTTCCAATTACACATAGATTAAAATGGAAGGGATTTTTCTAGATTTTTCTCAAAAATATTCTAATTACCCAAACACTATCGATAACCTTTCAGTTCAACTGAAAAAATATATATATTTGTATATATATCTTCAAAATATACTTTCATTAACGAAAAGGCCCGTAGGCATGCGATTAAACCAAAACTCAGTTGAGATTGAAATATCAAGCATTCACGAGACGTTCACAAACCACAGTACACTTATGTGATAACAATTTTTGAAATTAAAAAGTATCAGGAAAAAAGTATGAAACTGAGAAAACAAACATTTGATTTTATGTATATATATATATATGTATTTTCAAGTATTGGTTTTGTCGTGATTATGTTTCATTGGTTGGAGCATTTTATCATGAGCTGACATCAGTTAGAGTACCACTGAAAAACCGAGGAGTACTGGACAGTAAAAGTTAGAATTCATGGGCCATTGGATCGAGTCCCAGTGGCTTAATGGTTTACGAGCTCGCCTCTCAACTGGAAGGTCCTGGATTCGAACCCTAGCGGTGGGTGCGAACTGCCGAAGAGTCCTAAAGTTAGAAGAAACAACTGTCCAGTAGTTCCAGGTTTTCCAATGGTTCTCTAACTGATGTCAGCTCATGATGAAATCCTCCAACCAATATTAACGTATTAATGCCTCGTAATATATATATATATTACGAGGCGACTTTCCTCATTTGAGAAAACCTCTGAAAATCTACGACTGTTGCAAAAACTCTGTGGGTGTTGCCTTAGTTTATAACTTTAAAGTCATTCTCGCATTGATTTCTGTTTTCATAAAATTTTCTTAAGAAAGTATGCATGCATTTATCCTCAGGTTATCTTTCCAATTTAATCAGTGTAGAACAAAAGTCAAAAATTATTATTATAAATACTAGTAATAATAATAATATAACCTTAAAGCATAAAAACTATATAATAATTATCTGACAAAATACGTTCAGTGTTTAGCCTAACATAAGAAAAAATAATTTTTTTCAAATTATCAGAATTTAGACATGAAATTAAAGATTTTAATACTGAAACGGAGCAAGTTACTTTCAATGTGGATTTCACTTCACAAGTCAACGTCAGCTGGAAAATCACTGAATACCTAGGGACACTGAACTCTTGTTTCGCCCTTGTTTGACAGTCTGTAATAGCGCTTACTTGTGACTCCAGTAGGATTCGAACCCAGGACCCTCTCAGATTATGAGGCTAGTCCACTGACTGAATGGTGAGTGGACTGGAATTTGAGACACGCGTGAATTTTAATTTTTTTTTCATTTAGTGATAAACAGCTATCACCAACTGAAGCCACTGATGAGCATTCGCTTTAATCTAACATATTGGAGTCGGACAGAAAGGGATTCTTGGGAATTACTGCATATATCCGTATAGAAATAAATTAGATGTGAGTAACATCAAAGATAGGACTTCAGATGAACATAGAGAAAACAGAGGTGATGAAAATTCCTGGGCAACACCACCAACAGCAACAACAACAACAACTGACAACAGTCAGCATAAATGGAAGGAACCTGAAAGGAACAACCTCCTTTACCTACCTTGGAAGCATCGTTTCAACTAAAGGCGGAACTGACGAGGATATCAAAGCAAGGATCGGAAAAGCAAGACAAACTTTCACTACTCTCAAGTCTGTGTGGAGGTCAACAACACTCAGCATCAAAAATAAGATCCGGATTTTCAACTCCAATGTGAAGTCAGTCAGTGATATTATACGGATCAGAGACTTGCACTGCGCGTCATAAAGAGCACCTCAAACAAACTACAGACCTTCATTAACAGTTTTCTTCCCTCAATACTCAGGATCAGATGGCCAGAAAAGATCAACAACAGGGAGGGATCTCTGGGAGCGAACCAACCAGGAATCAATTGTGCAACAAATAGGCAGAAAGAAATGGAGATGGATTGGCTGGTCATACTCTGAGGAAACCATCAAGTGACATCACTAGACAAGTCATTGCTCGAGTGGAACCCGGAAGGGAAGCGGCGAGTTGGTCGTCAGTGCGAGGGTGACTTGGAGGAGGTCATGTGAAGAGGACATGAAAGCATGTGGGCAGATTTGGAGCCAGGTGAAGACAACCGAACGCAATGGAGACGCACGGCTGAAGTCCTATGTTCCTCTAGGAATTAAAGGAAACAATAATAATAATAACTTTATCAGTTAATGCTACGTATGTAATCAATGTCACGTTTGACAGGTACTATTGGTAATGTTAACAATGCCATGTGATTCCCATCACATTACGCGAGAGGGTTTATTAAATCCAATGAAGTGAATAAGCATTCATTCAGTCCTACCTGAATTTACGGATAATTGAATTATTCAAAAAGGTATTATATAACATACAATTGTGAATATGATACAAAGTAAGGAAATTTAACCATTTTCTTGTCTGCTACTCCTTGTGCCTAAATATATACATATAAAGACAGTTAAGTGGAAAACGAAAGACAATATATCTTAATACTTTAATCAAGCTAAGTTTTTTTCCTCAATACCTGCATTGTACTTATCCTCAGTTTATTGTGTTGAAGTAAAACAAACTACCACTACATTTTTCGTTGCTAAACTGATACGAAATGAATAAAGAATCATTTTTGATTTGGTTGTGTTTTCTGAGATGGTTGATTTAGTTGCAAAGCTTCCATCGTCCTTCTAAACAACATTTTCATCACAAGCTTTAATAGGAAGGGAACTTCTTTGAGTTCTCCACGAATGGTATAATTGTGTTTACCGACAATCATTAATGTAACTGACTGTTAATTTATATCTTTATTGATTATTTTTAGTAACTTAGAGTTTGAAAATGCTTGTCATTTGATTTATTTCGTATTATTTGGTAAATGCGTTTGTTAATCCCTGGATCATCTGTATACCAGGCTTGTAGGAATTCCCTGGAACTTTTAGTGTTTCCCCTGTTTAAAACTTCTATATTCCGTCCGTAATTCTTAGTGTGAAGGAACACATATCCTGTCTTTTCACAACTAAATTAAGTCCTTGTATTTTGAGTTGAAGGGGACGGCCACTTTGACCAATGTAGTGTTTAGCATAGTTTATGCGATTTATTTTGTGAATGGTATTGATGTGATCTTCTTTTTCTGTAGGATCCTTTGGCCTGCACAATACTGGATGAAGTGGTTGTGTTGGCTTGTGTGCCAAATATATTTCAAATGGTCTTAAGAGATATTTTTTGTATATACTAGAGTGGACGTTTTTGTGATTTTCGCGGATATTTTCTGGTTGGTATTTCGACTTGAGTTTAAGCACTTTTAGATGAAATTGTTTGGATATTTACCTTTCTTGAAGACAGTTAATAGATATTTCTCTTACGTTCTTTTCAGCACTGGAGTGCCGATTGATAATATTTAGTAAGACAAGTCCCTTGTCTTTCATTCCATTTGAATTCTGCTTAATGGACATGTCCTGGACTAGGCCTTCCATGAATTGAAATCTGATATACTTACAGTTGTAAATAAGAAGTAATGGGTAGTCTATCTGGAGGATTCATCAAATATCGAACCAAAGATCATTCAGCACATTGGTGAGCATGTCATCACCTACATGTTAAAATGAAACCAAACAGCTCATAGCTCCAAATTATGCCAGTCTGGAGTGCAAACTCTTGTCTAGGTAATTCATCTCCGCTTGTGACTGTTTTTGCCTTGAATTAGTAAGAATTAAAGTAACAAGTCAGAGCATTGTCTTTATTTAGCTCAGTAGTAACTAAGTACAAATATGACAGCTCTGTCCGTGACTAAACAAATTTTCTAATTTCCCTCTAGTACGGGATTTTGACAAACTGAAAACTACCTCACCTTTCCCGATAAAATTACATGCATGTTATAGTTTAACCATTCAGTTAATTAAGATGTGAGCGCAGATAATTTGAAACACACCATTCTATCTTTCACTTAGCAGATTTCGTTTAGAGAAACAATGAAAGCGTCGCAACTGAACCATTTAGCTTAAAGACAGCAGCAAAAACAAAAATACTGCCTTACTGAATGTGAAAACTTCCAACTATTTTTACAAGAACTGTAGCGTTGACTTATTTAAATTTCGTGATCCTCAATACCATGAATTTCATAGATGTTTTGTTAGATCGTTGAGGTGTGTTTGAATGTCAATAATTTTTTGCCTAAGCTCATCCTAAGCTGCACACTCGGTCATTCAGAAATAATTCTACTTAATCCACGGCGATTTAATTCAAATCTGTCTTCGATTATTGGTTGGAGTAGACAAGGATTTCCTACTTTCAAGTTTATTCATTTCATCAACTTTACATCAGTTCTCAGCATTAATTAATATCAACAAAGGCATTAAATTTCATATAAAATCGTTTATATCTCAAGTTTCTAACAATCCAATTTATTATATTTTAAAACACATGCGAAAAACTCCTCGTTGTCTAGCTTCCGAAACAAGCAAAACATATGCGTCTATTTTTAGAAATGTGCTGAAGAACAACACCGAGGCCTTGAAAATACAGTGTTTTTTTCTGAAGTATAGAATGTTGAAGTTAATTTCCAACAGAATATTTGAATTTTTAGTTATGAAGGCCATTAAGGCTTTTAATTCAGTTAAGATTGCATTTAACACTATTATTATCCCCTTGGGTTCCGAATGGTAAACAGGGCCTCAGCAGCACACCTCCGCATCACCCTGTTCTTCTTCTAAGTCCCTTATAACTGGTTCCACGATTGTCCATAAGCTTTCATCTCCACCCCATATGATCTCTCTCATATCATCTTCTGACTAACGCCCAACTCGTTGCTTATCGTTGAGGTTCCAGTGGAAGCTGGTGATGTTAATTAACGGTGTTCCCAGCATGTATTCCATTCACCTCCATTTCTCCCAGTCTAGTTAACTAGTTCGCTGGCTTACTAGCCAGTCATGAGCCTCAAGAAGAATGGGGAAACTCCAAGCTACAGAAAAAAGTTTGCGTTTAGCGTATTAGCTTAACTAACTTGACTAATTAAAAATGCCCATTAAAATTTTCGAAAGAATGGATACTGAACAAACAATACTCTTTTCGATAACTTCATCATCAGGCTCTACAGTCATATATGTACATTATAGTGAATGAATGAATTAGTGTTATGAACGACATTAATGTTGTTCAAATAACACCGAATCAATAATATTGATAGATTACAGTTCAGTAGCATCAACATAAAATAAACTGAATGTCAGAAAAATTAGGAAATATAATTTTACAAATTCATGAATTTATAGTCTCCACTGAAGGTCAGTGCAGTAGTAGTTGCTGGACTTGCTTCTTTTGAACACAAATCACTGGTTGTTCCACGCGAATCGCAATAGCCTCTGCTGTTTGGAGCATGCGGTGCTTCTATGTTTTTGGCAGTTTATTTGGCACACGGTAGATGATTGAGAAGGATTCTTCAATACTGGCTTTGTGGCCGGTTTGTACCAGATGGTCTAATATCGAACTGTTGATGGCTTTTACAAAACTTTTACTTAGTCATGCAGGGAGATGTTCTGGAGCACGAAAAACCACTGGTAAGAAATATTTTCAAGCAGAGTAGACAGCTGTTCTTTTTCTGTGAATTTCACTAAAAGCGCTGCATAGTTAAATTTTTATGAAAACGACTAGCAGTGATACAATTAAGGTATAGGATGATATCATTTACATGACTATAAGAATTAGTCTGAACAGAAATGTCAGAAATTCACATGTTTGAGCGTTATAAATATAATAGTGAGGGTAATTCGAATAGAGGAGTAGTATAGGTGATAAGAAAGTCACTATAAAAGCTACTGAACCATAGTAAAATGAAGTCTAGGAAGGAAGAAAGTACCTTTTCAACTGAACAGTTGAATCTGATATGACTGTTAAAGCAGTTGGAGTAAAATCATGTAGTGAAATGATACAGCGAATACACAACTGATAATAATAAAATCAGAAGTGATATGGCCGATAGTTCACACAGATCTTTTAATTATCTCTCACTATTCAGTGCACTTCATTTTCCCTAGCCTCATATCCTTACTGGAACTGATTTCTATATCCTACTGAAATCACTTTACAACTCCAGCATAAAGTTCATCCCGATGAAGATTCTACAAAACTGACAATCAGACAGTTGGAAGCATTTGGCGGGAACCTTTGCCTGACCTTGGTTTCTTGCTTGTTGGCGCTCGTCACTATCGCATATCTGCAGTCTTGAATGAATTCATGTCCCTCCTAAGATTAAAGCCAGTGTCACCCAGTGATACAGTAAAGAAACTTTGCTACTGAGCTATTCAGGCTCACAACCGACTTCCCGTAGGACTGTATTGCATACTTTGATGGGACACTGCCTCAACAAAAAGGACTAGACGCATGATACTACTTAATAACCAGTATACAATCAAAAAATCCGTCAATAAAACGGATTGAAAGCGTATATGCACATAATATATTTCCGTAGATGAATGTTTGTGTACTACGTATCACCAGAAATTATCTGTGTTGTGTTATGTCTCGTCAATTTAGAAAATATGACAGACCGTCAACTGATGGTCACTGAGTCTCTTCTGATGTAAAAACTAAAACAGAGGTCATTTTTCTTCTGTTACACGAAGTGTCTTTGCTTCTATTCACAGAAGTTTCAAAACAACAAATAGTCCTTCATCAAAGCAGAAAGAGAATTGCTGTAGTCATTTTCTGATTATATCTGTCATGTTAAACTTCACCTTTATCTTTCTAGATCTTGTGTTTGTTCACAAGAAGAGGAAATAACAAAATTTCAACAACAGCAAGAAGAACAACATTTCCAGTACTGAATGTGCACGTTTTATTTTGAGGCTTCAACTGCAGACAGAATAGAAAAAAACACAGGATTAATTAAATAAGAACATTCATTTATTTTATTATTCTACTTAGCAAAAGTTAGGCATAAAGGTCGTAGCTTAAGCAGACACGAAAAGAAACTAGCTACTCACGATGCGTTTGGAAGAATGATTTCAGAAGTTTTCGGTAAATGGATTAATATCAAAACACTATTTAAACAGCAACTTAGAGGAGGAAGATTAGTGAATAAGGAAGTATTTGTAATTAGTTTTGAGTCAATTAAGAGCGATGGGTCAAAAATGCTGATAATAAAACAGAATATATTATTATTTAAACTACTGGATTAATTATTACCAAGGTTAACTGAGGTTAATCACAGTTTTCTTTCATGTACACGGATCGGCTTTGAGTCACCTGATAGCAATAAATTTAACAAACCTAATTAGAGTTGGATTTCTTTTTTCGTCGATTATGGTAAACAAAGCTGAAGTATCCACCCTGTGTCATGATTCCATTAAATATTCGTTAGTGATGTTGGTTAAGGAGTTTGGAGCTTTTTGGAATGTGTTCTGAGAAGCAAATCAATTCCCACCTTTCTCTAGTTCCAGTGTACTTCTTCTGACGTAACTGTGAGTTTGTAAACACAGCTGGTGGTGACTTCTGATAGGTACCTCTAGACTTCCGATTGATAAAAAAGTATGAATAGTGTCACAGATGGGGATAAATTTGGTAGTTGGATAAATTGTACCTGATGAAAACTTAGTCTTTTGTTTATTCGATGTAGTGCATTATCTTTCTTCAAAGTTAACTGTAAAAACCCAGTCTTCTTCTCGAATGCAAAGCTATTCTTTTTATTGCCGCAATTTCCCTCGTATACTTTTATGAATTTCTTTGAATATCCATTTAAAGACCATTGCTTTTCAAGAAAAGAAAGCTTTACATGTAATTCGCCTTCAGAATGCTGTCTCAAAAACCAACCAAATCAGTCCTTGTTTATGTTTTTATTGGACAGAATTTTGCACAGTCTAGGTGCTATCCAGTCTAGATACTCCCAATTGTACCATCATTTCACCTCCTGATTGATGGATCCAGAAAGTGAAACTGATCTTCGTGTTCGTATTTCATTGTGAAACTGACGTACATTTTTGGAGCTGTGGAATAATATAAAAGCTTGATCCATGTTCCAGTATATCATTAACCTATCATCCACATACCTTGCATAAAAAATGACTTCTTCAACGAAGGATTTTGATACATCTACATCTAAATATCCCGCAAAAATATCAGCAATAATAAGTCCCAAATGATTTCTGATGGCTGCAACATCAGTCTACCCTTGGAAACGAAATCATACGTCTTTAATGTATAAAATTATCATTTTTCTCATAGCCGCACATGGTCAGGAAGGCGGTATGGATTGTCCGCAAACAGTCTCAATTGTCTCTTCAAGTGAGACATTGGTGAATAAGGAGGATATATCGAAATACACCACCCAGTGGGACAGTGATTAACTAGGTCAACCAGCTTGGACTTACACCAGCTTTTTCTATTGGCTTCAGTTGGGAGAGTTGGTGATGTATCTATGTGCTCATACAAAACTTCTATTGAGAAACGTGGAATTTCAAGCAAAGATACAAAGCTTCAATTGAAATTTTATTAATTTCACTATTTGATGGAATGAGTATTATTCATTCAAGTTAAATCAGGAAATTCTCTGTTCAACTTCTCATGAGTCTTACTTTTATAATCACTTCTTTTGGCCTGCTGATCTTAACTTATTTTACTGATTATAATTCATCCAAAAATCTTTTTTGCGTATTATTACATAATCTTTTTTTAGAAACTGCTGGTTAATTATTGTTTTGATGTTAAGCTATTTACTGAGAACTTCTTGCATCTTCTTTCAGACTCGCAATAAATAACTGCTTTCTTCTCCTCTCGGTTGTAATGATTACGTCTTCACATTTCGCTTATTTATATTTCCTTAAACAATGACCACCATGTCCGACTTCCCCTGAGCAGAATAAAAGTTTAAATGTTCCTAATTAATCCTGCGTATATTTTAGCCTGTCTGCAGCTGAAGATAAGCCTCAAAAAGTAAAAAGGTGCATATTTTAGACTGAGAATTTTATTCTTCATGCTTCAAAGAAGGTGATCAAGAGAACATAATGTATGAAATGCTTAGTACCTTACGGAGGAAAAAGTCAATCTTCATGAAACAGAATGCTCTTATCAGTCTCTTATTGTCTGAAGGATTGACAAACTTCGATTTCACTGTTTTTTATTATCTTGATATGTTTGATAACTTTAATGCACCATTTCAAGTAAGTAAGCATTTCAAAAAGGTATGACAAAGCATTCAGGACGTTTATTACAGTATGCACATTAAATGACTGTTCACTACATCCGCAGAACAATTGCGTCATCTGTGTTTACTTGCATTGAGTATATAGTGTATCACGTTTTTCCACAAGTGAATAATTCAGCCTAAAATATTCTGCTTTAGTGTATAGAAACTTCAAAATAACTTTATCTTCACTCAGACAATTCTATTAACTGAGATTTCTAGCGTATTTTCGAATTGAAATTAGCTCTTGAAATAACAGAGAAGATTTGCGACTCAGGCAAGTGATTTCGGTTTATCTGTAAATATTATTGTATAATGCTGTGAGGCTTTACCAAAATAAAATTTTCTCCATAGAAAAAATATACCCATCACAGTGTTCAAATCAAAACTTTTTAATTAATTTTTCAACTACTTATTAGTAGCTAAAGTTTTCCGTATACACTTTCGGCGAAATAACGGACCTTATATGTGATCTCAACGATTGTTCATGTTATTCAGTCAGTTTCAATCACTTTTATTTAGTAAATGTGAAGATAATCGTTGAAGCAATTATAAATAATTCGGTGGTAATTTTTTGTAGTCAATCTATAATAAGTCTTTATGGTGCAAGCATTCTGCCCTCTATTACCGTAACTTTATCCGTTCTGAAGAAGTTGAGGAATAGTTGTCTTTATCAAGTGTTGGTTTGCAAAGATTTGATTGGTTACAGGTTTTAGCATGAGCTAACATCAGTTGGAGAACCATTAGAAAACCTGGAAGTACTAGACTGTTAAGTTGTTTCAGTTTTGAACTCTTCAGTAATACGCATCCACTGAGGTTGGGACGCACTTTTTCCCAGTTACAAGGCGACCTCGTAGACTATTCAGACGCTGAGACTCAAATCAACTTCTGCTAATTCGCTGTATGAAAAAAATCCTTTTCATCGATGCCTAGATGGGTATTATCTATGAATTTGCTGTATATATATCCAGTGTCTTGAGTAGTTAAGCATACTGAATTCATTATTTGTCTATAGTGATCGCAATTTCGTTGTGATATCGAATTTCTTAGAATCTTTGTGCTTCTTTAAGCTTGAAAGCTGTAAAATAAAAGTAACTTTCAAACAAGAATACCAAAGTAATAACTACGTTTCTCCACATACATTAAAATTGTTGATGAAGTGTCGTACAGATCTGATGGTACTTGACTTTTTAAAATTTTATAAGTAGTAGATATTGGAATGACCAGTTTATAATATATCAAGATGCAGCATCACTTATCAACACTCTGATTTTCCTCCCTTTACAAATACTTGGATTTAGACTTTTCTTATTGTATATAAACTTCAACGACAAGAAGTACTGCCAAGTGGATGATATGATGATGGATACTCCATTAGGCCCTTTTTCGGCAGATATTTTTATCGCTAGCCTTAAACAGATAAAGCTTATATTTGCAACTGATAAAACAGTAGCCGACTACTGATACTCAGATGAAACATTCATTGCATGTAATGCATCGTATCTTCTTGGGTTATTCAACAGTGTACATGAAAGCATCATTTTCACAACGATGATGGGAGTTTCCATATCCTGGATATCGGTTAGGAGAGAAACAAGATGAAACACTCGGGAGACCAGTTTACCTCAAGAACATGTAGAGCGGTCTGTACCTGAATTTCAACAGCTTCTGATCAGTCAGCCATAAACGAGCACTCTTTTGAAAGACAAATCTAATATATTCATCAGACAAATTAGGCAGTGAATTAATATTACCTGAGAAATGCCTTAAACAAAGTTGTTAGCCACAAGGTTTTATCAACAAATAGCGCGAGAAAGAATGCGAGAATCTAAATATAGTCACAGTCATCAAGAAACCGATTTTAATTCAACTTGACTTCAAAGGTTATGATATTATGAGAATGATAAATAAAATTGCGGGCACAACACACACCAGAACATAGCCGGCAGCAGAACTAGTCTCTCTACTCCAAACATCCTCATCTTTTGTACAGACTGTGGGAGCAGTTACGTTGAGAGAACAAGAAGAAGGCCCTATTTCAGATTCTTTGTACATTTCCTGAAAACCCTCCGCCTAAAGGAACAAAGAGCTTGAACTTGTCATTTACCATACATTTTATAGACGCATCACACTGAATGGAGGCACTCGGGGTATTTAAAAAAGTTAACAGGGAAAACAGCCCAAGTCTCCTTTAGTTTGCTGAAGATGCCGCAGATGCTTCCCTACCTGGGAAGCATCTTTTCAACTGCAGGCGGAACTGACGAGGATATCAGAGCAAGAATCGAGAAAGCAAGACAAGCCTTCATTACTCTCAAGTCTGTGTGGAGGTCAACAGCACACAGCATCAAAAATAAGATCCGGATTTTCAACTCCAATGTGCTACTATACGGATCAGAGACTTTGCCAGCGCTTCATAAAGAGCATCTCCAACAAACTACAGACCTTCATTAACAGTTATCTTCGCTCAATACTCATGATCACATGGCCAAAAAAGATCAGCAACAGGGATCTCTGGGAGCGAACCAACCAGGAGCCGGTTGTGAAACAAATAAGAAGGAAGAAATGGAGATGGATTGGCCATGCTCTGGAAAAGTAAACCATCAAGTGACATCACTAGACAAGCCACTGCTCGAGTGGAACCCGAAAGGGGAAGCGGCGAGTTGGTCGTCAGTGCGAGGGTGACTTGGAGGAGGTCATGTGAAGAGGAGATGAAAGCGTGTAGGCAGACTTGGAGCCAGGTGAAGACTCTGGCAGAGAACCGAACGCAATGGAGACGCACGGCTGAAGCACTATGTTCCTCTAGGAATTAAAGGATACAATAATAATAATACCGCAGTAAAAAGACTGACTGAGGCGTGATCTACTTGTTCAAGAGGAATCCGTCGTAGGACTTTGATTACCTTGCTAACTCTTTCTCTTCTTGTTTGTTTTACCCACCTCCTCGTAATTTTATTAAATATTATAGCTCATGAGAACCAGTGAAGTCAATCCATATTATTCTGTACGAAGGTTTGTTCTATCTCTGTTCAAATTCACAAAGGGTAATTCATATGTCCAGAAGTAACAACTAGTGTAATAATTTAGCATCTCATCAACTCTGATCAATTAATCTTAACAGACTCCTCCTTCAGTGATAATTGTAAGATGAACTTTCAGGAGACACCGTTTACCTACCTTTCATGCAGATGCAGCTTTTCATAAGGAAAAGTGGACTGTTAACTCTCTTACTGTTTCGTAACAAATAAAATTTCAAAATAACTTCATATTTCTCTCACTCAGTTTATCTTTCCTTTAATGTCAAATTTTCTTTAAATCCCAGCACATCCTGGTACGTTTTGTCAAGCAATTCGTTACATTTATTCAATTTATTTTACATTTTGACCAAAACATACAAAAACTGCTTAAATCACTGAACTCTGAAATTCTAAAAATAAGTTTTTCGTCTTAATAAGTTGCACGAAAAACCAGTTCGCATGCATCAGAGTAAACAGCAAACGCTTAGTATGCTATAAATAAGTTTGATTGCAGATTGATATCAGACAGAGAATCATTGAAAACCAGGTAGCATTGGACAGCTGCTTCATCCTAGTTTGGGACTCCTTGGTAGTACGCACCCACCAGGTTCTGAACCCGGTTGCAGAGAAACCTCATAAATCATTCAGCCACTGGGATCCGACTCAACGGTTCATGAATTATAACCTCTACCAATTTCAAAATTCAGCGCGTCCCCCTGCCAGTGTCATCAGCGAGTATTTGTCGTCACTGCCAACCTAGTGAACCTCACTGATTACGACTTCCCAATAGAACTCTAGGAAATTTCATCCTGCAGCAGTGGCTGCAGTCATTTGCGCGTATCAGGTTGTAAATAACTGAACAGCTGTTATACATGAAACTTTAGAAATGAGTCTCTTCACTAAACCACTTTTTGTCTCTTTATATTAAGTCCTTATGTAGATTTTTGTGAATCAACTCGTCGGTATTCCGTATGTTAACTTTCCATGAATTGAGTTGATTTATTACCACTCTAATGTAATTACTTGATTCACTGAGCTCACTCACTTTATTATCTTTAGGCAGTCATGGTTATTCTGTAATCAGCTTTCTCATTTGCAACATTTTTACAAACGGAATAAAACACCACAATTCGCTGAAATATGAATACCTGCATGTTGCAAATTATTTGTAAAGCAATAATTATGTGTCACTGGATTTATCTGATATGTGTTGGCCATGTTATTTTCTAGAAAAGCTCCACCTATTACTAAGAGATAGTAAAGCAAAGTAATGAAGATTCCTGGACAAGAAAAACAACAACAGACAACGATCAGCATAAATGGGAGGAACCTGAAAGAAACAACCTCTTTTACCTACCTAGCGAGCATCGTCTCAACTACAGGAGGAACTGACGAGGATATCAAAGCAAGAATCGAGAAAGCAAGACAAGCCTTCATTACTCTCAAGTCTGTGTGGAGGTCAACAGCACACAGCATCAAAAATAAGATCCGGATTTTCAACTCCAATGTGCTACTATACGGATCAGAGACTTTGCCAGCGCTTCATAAAGAGCATCTCCAACAAACTACAGACCTTCATTAACAGTTATCTTCGCTCAATACTCATGATCACATGGCCAAAAAAGATCAGCAACAGGGATCTCTGGGAGCGAACCAACCAGGAGCCGGTTGTGAAACAAATAAGAAGGAAGAAATGGAGATGGATTGGCCATGCTCTGGAAAAGTAAACCATCAAGTGACATCACTAGACAAGCCACTGCTCGAGTGGAACCCGAAAGGGGAAGCGGCGAGTTGGTCGTCAGTGCGAGGGTGACTTGGAGGAGGTCATGTGAAGAGGAGATGAAAGCGTGTAGGCAGACTTGGAGCCAGGTGAAGACTCTGGCAGAGAACCGAACGCAATGGAGACGCACGGCTGAAGCACTATGTTCCTCTAGGAATTAAAGGATACAATAATAATAATACCGCAGTAAAAAGACTGACTGAGGCGTGATCTACTTGTTCAAGAGGAATCCGTCGTAGGACTTTGATTACCTTGCTAACTCTTTCTCTTCTTGTTTGTTTTACCCACCTCCTCGTAATTTTATTAAATATTATAGCTCATGAGAACCAGTGAAGTCAATCCATATTATTCTGTACGAAGGTTTGTTCTATCTCTGTTCAAATTCACAAAGGGTAATTCATATGTCCAGAAGTAACAACTAGTGTAATAATTTAGCATCTCATCAACTCTGATCAATTAATCTTAACAGACTCCTCCTTCAGTGATAATTGTAAGATGAACTTTCAGGAGACACCGTTTACCTACCTTTCATGCAGATGCAGCTTTTCATAAGGAAAAGTGGACTGTTAACTCTCTTACTGTTTCGTAACAAATAAAATTTCAAAATAACTTCATATTTCTCTCACTCAGTTTATCTTTCCTTTAATGTCAAATTTTCTTTAAATCCCAGCACATCCTGGTACGTTTTGTCAAGCAATTCGTTACATTTATTCAATTTATTTTACATTTTGACCAAAACATACAAAAACTGCTTAAATCACTGAACTCTGAAATTCTAAAAATAAGTTTTTCGTCTTAATAAGTTGCACGAAAAACCAGTTCGCATGCATCAGAGTAAACAGCAAACGCTTAGTATGCTATAAATAAGTTTGATTGCAGATTGATATCAGACAGAGAATCATTGAAAACCAGGTAGCATTGGACAGCTGCTTCATCCTAGTTTGGGACTCCTTGGTAGTACGCACCCACCAGGTTCTGAACCCGGTTGCAGAGAAACCTCATAAATCATTCAGCCACTGGGATCCGACTCAACGGTTCATGAATTATAACCTCTACCAATTTCAAAATTCAGCGCGTCCCCCTGCCAGTGTCATCAGCGAGTATTTGTCGTCACTGCCAACCTAGTGAACCTCACTGATTACGACTTCCCAATAGAACTCTAGGAAATTTCATCCTGCAGCAGTGGCTGCAGTCATTTGCGCGTATCAGGTTGTAAATAACTGAACAGCTGTTATACATGAAACTTTAGAAATGAGTCTCTTCACTAAACCACTTTTTGTCTCTTTATATTAAGTCCTTATGTAGATTTTTGTGAATCAACTCGTCGGTATTCCGTATGTTAACTTTCCATGAATTGAGTTGATTTATTACCACTCTAATGTAATTACTTGATTCACTGAGCTCACTCACTTTATTATCTTTAGGCAGTCATGGTTATTCTGTAATCAGCTTTCTCATTTGCAACATTTTTACAAACGGAATAAAACACCACAATTCGCTGAAATATGAATACCTGCATGTTGCAAATTATTTGTAAAGCAATAATTATGTGTCACTGGATTTATCTGATATGTGTTGGCCATGTTATTTTCTAGAAAAGCTCCACCTATTACTAAGAGATAGTAAAGCAAAGTAATGAAGATTCCTGGACAAGAAAAACAACAACAGACAACGATCAGCATAAATGGGAGGAACCTGAAAGAAACAACCTCTTTTACCTACCTAGCGAGCATCGTCTCAACTACAGGAGGAACTGACGAGGATATCAAAGCAAGAATCGAGAAAGCAAGACAAGCCTTCATTACTCTCAAGTCTGTGTGGAGGTCAACAGCACACAGCATCAAAAATAAGATCCGGATTTTCAACTCCAATGTGCTACTATACGGATCAGAGACTTTGCCAGCGCTTCATAAAGAGCATCTCCAACAAACTACAGACCTTCATTAACAGTTATCTTCGCTCAATACTCATGATCACATGGCCAAAAAAGATCAGCAACAGGGATCTCTGGGAGCGAACCAACCAGGAGCCGGTTGTGAAACAAATAAGAAGGAAGAAATGGAGATGGATTGGCCATGCTCTGGAAAAGTAAACCATCAAGTGACATCACTAGACAAGCCACTGCTCGAGTGGAACCCGAAAGGGGAAGCGGCGAGTTGGTCGTCAGTGCGAGGGTGACTTGGAGGAGGTCATGTGAAGAGGAGATGAAAGCGTGTAGGCAGACTTGGAGCCAGGTGAAGACTCTGGCAGAGAACCGAACGCAATGGAGACGCACGGCTGAAGCACTATGTTCCTCTAGGAATTAAAGGAAACAATAATAATAATAAATTTTGAGACAGGACATCCTACATCACAATAAAATGAATACTGCAGATATATAGTGCTAAGTAGTGAAGGTTGTTAAAATTACTCCATAAGAAACAAACAACTTCTCTGACTTTGACCGGTGCAAATTTAGAAAGATGAATAAAGGGTATGAGGACCTCAAAGCACCAGATTTATAACCAGCTGACTATCCGGATCTTGTTCAAAGAGTTAATTTATGTGTCAGAGTACAGAAAGTGAATCCACATAACCATGTCACATACATAATTCCTTTAAGTAGCTGGTAGAATGTAGGGCTGCATTAGCCTATCTCCACTGTATCCTGTCCTGTGTAGACCACAGACTGTCACACGATCACCTCCATACCATCCTCGAACTCTCAACGCGTCGTTTCGCCTTCGACTTCTACTGCAGAGCCAGGTGGTAGATATCACCCAACGGTTTGTCCAGTCTGTCTCCATTTACTCCTCCATATTTTTCAGATGATAGGTTCTTGAGTGGTTCGTTTCAAGAGTTTCTGGTTATTAATCCTTTGTGACCATCTGATCCTCAGTACGTCGCTAGAGAAAGGGGCAGCTGTTGATGACAGTTTGAAGCAGTCCATTGGAAATGCTTTTCGTGAGGCATCAAGTTTCTGATCAATATAGGAGAACTGACTGACTTAACATTAGTGTTAAAAGTCCGAATTTTTTTCTTAATGCTTAGTACTGAAGATATATACATATATATATATATATATATATATATATATATATATATATATATATATATATATATATAGGTTAAAAATGCGATGCATCGTAGCAAACAATCTATTCAGTACATCTAGAGATTGATAAAATGAAATTCCTTGTCCAACACTGCCCCCAAAGACCATTTTACTGAGTGGATCACAAAGTGGGAACTGGATTTGTGATGTAATGGAATATTAACAAATTGTGAAATACATACATTTATGTCATACCCCTTAAATAGAGTAGAAATCACCGAAAAATCAGGTGTTATTTGAGGAAAAGAACGGTAATTATGCATGAAATTGATAAATAGAGATCATTTTGGTACAAGTTTTAGAAGTTCTAATGGAAATTTTTATTGTCTAAACAAATATTTCATTCTATAATTAAAACCAGTAGTATTCGAAACACCACGGAGGGAGAAACTTTCACAAAATCAACGATACTACTCATAATTTGCAAGTAGACAAAATTTTACTAAAGGAGTGGGAACAATCACATAATGGAAAAATTATTCAGCTCATCCTTATTTTAGAAGTTAAATGACACACTCAGGAGATAAATTTGTCCATGAAACTTTACTTTACGTAATAGAAAGCTATTCCAGGAGCGTATTACCCATAAAGTTAAATTATTACCTAAATATAGTCAAATTATTCATGAAATAAGTAAATTTAGACAATTTGAATTAAAAGAAACTGTATATAACTATTAAAAGGATGTAGGAACTCTTTCGAATTGTCTGCTCTTCACTTCACTTCTGGGAATGAGAAATTACCACATATACCACATATGCCAAGGTTTTTAATGTTCACTTACTTGCTATGTTTATACTTTATTGACACCATGAAACTTATTAGAAAATATTTAATTGCGAGTACAAGAAAAGTAATATTTTCTAATGATAATAAAGGCGTTAATATTACTGAAAGCGTTTCGCCACCTGAAGACGTCAGTAGTAAAGGTGACTGGCTTATTCACACTGAATCCAGTATAGGTTCAAATGATACAAATCAGCATGTGTTAATTAGTTACAGTCATGAAGAGAAAGATGTGGCAATTAATTTGGTGCAATTATTACAAGAGAAAGGTTACAAGGTAAATTTAAATGTGTGTGCTTAAAAATTTTTATCATCATTTTATTTAAATTGTAGATCTTTCTATGAACTTTAAGGAGCTTTTAAGACCAAATGTCCTTTAGTTATTGTGATTTAGAAATATTAGGTGTCAGGCTACGTTGTGCAGTACAAACATGCAAGTAACGACCTATTTTTGTCTGCTATTTATGATTTTTTTCACGAACCAACATTATTGAGAGAGATCATTAAAAACCGAGGACTAGTGAAAGCTACTTTGTCTTATTTGGGACTCATCATCAGTATGTACTGTCAGACAAGCCAGGGATCTGACCACTGACGTCTAGTGCTCTTTGGTTTTCCATCACCTCAACTAAATGATTTCTGTTAATGAAGAAAATCTAATAGTTGAAATTAATCCAAAATCCTCACATATCCTGCAGTCTGAATATCAGTCGCCGACTCACTGATAGTTACTGGATGGATTTCCTGAAGCCATAGTAAGTAGTCATCACCAGTGGGATCCACCATGTCAAGGTTGATGTCAACGCCAACGACACTGGTGTGGACAGCGCCAGATTTCAGCTCAAATGGCCGAATAGTCAACAAAGCTTGGTGTCGTAACTTACCTAGAGGTCCCGGGTTCCATCCCTAGTGAGGTAGTGGTTGCACCCTGTTGAGGAGTCCGAAAGTAAGACGAGACAGCTGTCCAGTACTCCTTGGCTTTCATTGACCTCTCTGAGTTAATCTGGTTCAGGATAGAAATCTAAGAGTTGAAATTAATCCAAAATCCCTTCAAATCCCTCCTTTAACCAGAATGTTATTTAATTGTTATCACACTTTACTTATGATATAATTTATTATTTATTGAGTAGTAACTAGCTCATTGGAATCATAATAAAATGGTAAAAATAACTAATGGCTTAGTTTTATTATAATCTAACACAACTCACCACTTCAGCATTTTGTTTTAATGTTACTTGGTCACCGCAGCTAAGAGGGCTGTAGCAAGTTTGTGATTTTAAGGTTCTGACTAGCTTCCAGTTATTATACATCAATTTTATTGTTTTTATTTGGTGACTAAGTCCATACAGGAATACGGCACACATACTGATTTATGAAACAAAGTGATACAATTTTTTTCTTGTTTCTTTAAGAAAGCATACTTTGTTATGCTTTGACGAAAAAACTTCTTTACTTCAGCAATTTCAGTATTATTTCATCTGAAATTTTTACCGTTAAAAAAAATAGTAGAAATGGTGAATTAATATTTTTCACTTGAATCTGTTTTCCTGCTATACTCATACAGGTATGGGTTGACTATAAAGACATGCTACACGAAATTGATATTATGGATGGTATGGCTAAAGCTGTGGAGAATTCATTTGTCGTTTGCATTCTCTATTCGAAATCTTATAAGGAAAGCTTTAACACAAAATGTGGTAAGTTGAGTGATGATTACAATAAGAATAGTAATGATATCAGTGGTGTTTTGTGCGTCGGTGGCACAGTGGTTAGCACCCTCGCCGACCATGCACATGGTCCGGGGTTCGATCCCCTGCCGACGCACAACTGATATCTATGGTCGGCCTGCGAAATTTGGGCTACCGATATCCATGCTGAAAATGCCATACTTGTACTGAAAATACGGTGTGGCATCAAGCTGTAATCAAAAAAAAGAAAAGCGTTGGTAGTTCATAGGTGGAATGTTGGCCAGCTACACTGGCGTTGTTGGTTCTATACCCAGATGCCGAACTCTTATGTTTCTCTTAGCTGGTAGTAAGTAAGTCCAGTAAAGAGGGAAGGCTGGACGTGAGGCCAGCAACCTCACCCTGTAAAAACAACAACACCACTAGTGAAACTCCAAATCGTGGAGCTTTAGGCTATATGTTGGAACGCAAAGGAGTAAAAAGTGAAGTCTGAGAAAGCTATATCAGTCAGAGAATCTCTGTCTGTTCAGTGCCCCTTGTCTGACTCAACCTGGAACTGTCGGATACCATGAACAGTAACTAACTACACCAGTGTTCTACTGACTTTAGACACACTAGGGTGATAATCAAATATAATATATGAGTGATTCTTCTCATAAACAAATATTGATCGAATTTGTTCATTTTGGTAACTTATCTCAGAGGCAGGCATCCATTAAACTTGAATACTATTAATAATAGTAATAGAGATTCGGTAGTAATTCTCTACATACCCGAATCGAAGTAATAATTGAATTAGTGAAATGGTAAAGTCTACTAGACATATCTGCAATCATTATTTCCCTTTGAATGTTGAGACATTTTTCAGCTAAACCTTAAAGCTTGATTCATACGTACAGGTCAAATATACAGTGAGTAAAAGTGCTCATTTAGTCAAAGTGTAAACAGGATGAAGCAAATCTTATTCAATGAATACAAATAAGTCTTAAAATATGTGTTGTCTATTAATAAGTCTACTAGTAAATGTCTCGCATATTTCGATATTCGCTTAGCTTGATAAACTTGTACACTGTGGAATAGAGCAAGTTTTACTTCACTTCAGGGTTTTATTTCCTCACGCCTAACGGCGTGGACTTCACTGGTCACGATTTCTCACCGGAACTCCAGACATCGCCTTCTAGCCAGCCATTAGTGAGCATCAGATTAATTTTCAAGAGTTAATTTTTAAGGATTTGATTTGTTTTGAGTTTGATCTTGGACTGATATCGGTTAGAGAATGGTCACTGAGCTCGTATTGTAAAAGTGAGGTCCTGGGTTCGAACCTCGTTGGGTGCGTACTGGTGAAGCGTCCCAAGCTGGGGCGGAAAATCTATTCAGTACTCCCTAGTTTTCAGAGTTTTTGTTCTAACAACTGCATACAATCTGGAAAAAATTACTGAGTGACAGAAAATGGGGAAAAAGGAAAAAAGTAGGTTTTTGGAAATAGTAACTGATGCTTTGAGAAAGAAATTAGGATGAATGTCAGCTTTCACACATATGCGGAACAGACATATTCGTATTAATACAAATTCCAGTCAGTCATTCTAGAGGACAACACGTTTATTATTTTATAAGATAATTTCATGATCTTATGTTTACAGACATGACTTATATGTACACACTTTTTCAACTATCCAAGCAACCACTAGATAATTTTTCAGTATTATGTAAACTGAAAATATCCTTAAGTTCTTCACACGCATAATTTCAGTGGTAAATGAGATCCAATTCACTTTTAAGTTAGAAAATTAACCGGATAATTTAGACTGTGTCAGACTGTAAAATCGAAAGTAAACAGGTTGGTGGGTTATATACTAGTCTGGTGGTGTGATACAGACAATGAATTCCAACGGAATATTATTCTCACAGTAAGAGTCATTGTATTTGTTGGTGTTAACATCTTAATACTACTCCCTATAGTTAAGTAATGCATTAGCAACAGAATAATGTATGAATCTGAACATTCGCTTTCATGCCGTTTGATGTAAACCAAAATCACAAGCTCAGTGGTTGGTTAAAGAATATGAACTGTATAGATCACTTGAAAATATGCACTGGCTTCCGTGTCTTGCCTTCTGATGTTATACTAGTACCTACAGTAAATCAACACATCCTAATAGGTACTTAAAATTCTGCCACCAAAAATAGGTAATAATAAAAGTCAAGAATCTAACTAGTAAGTCAAAAGATGTCAATAATGAAATGAAGCAAATAAAAGACACATTTCTAGTAAATGACTACCCACCAGATTTTATCCAAAGATAGATGGAGACCCATAAGGAAAATAAGGTTGATAATGTAAATAGTGGAAGTAATAAGGAACCGAAAGCTTCAATAACACTGCTGCATAGAGAAGGAACATCAGAAGCCCTAAGTAGGATTCTCAATGACTCTGCAATTAGGATGACATTTACACAAACCAAATCACTCAGAGAAAACCTTTGTCGACTTTTTGACCCGATAAATCCAATTTTAAAAAATAATATAATTTACTAAATATCTTGCTATAACTATGAGGTCAATTACGCAAGTCACATTAGTCGATCGGGATCAATTAGATTATCAGAATACAGAAATTGAGCCAAACCTAGAATAGTCTCACCCTTATATTGTTAAATAATTTAGATGAAAAACTCGGACACACAAATGACCACACAATAGGGTGCAGTGAGGTGACAATATTAAAAAGTAACACACTCAGGGGGAGGGAGGGAGGTAAATCACCAAATCTTTGTTCATCGTGTAATCGAAATGAGGCAATATCTATTCCGGATATATGGGAAATTTAAATGAATTTAGAAATTTATTTAGGGAGAGAGAAGAAATATACAGAGCAAATTATGAAGCCGTATGAATACATTGATATGATTTTGAGTAATAAATTGTACTCAAAACGTCATCCAGTCATTACTACTGTATCACTGTCTCTTGCATATATAATAAACTAATATGAAATTTCGTGTAAGGTACATTTCGTGTACGGTACATTTCGTTGTCGCCTCAAATATTTTTGCAATTTATAGTCATTACTTGTTGCTTCTATTTTTCAGAGGCTCAATATGCTTATCATGAAAAGAAACCGCTGATTTTTCTACGTGTAGAACGTGGATATGTTCCTAATGGTTGGTTAGGCTTTATGATGGGTACACGTTTGTATATTGATATATCAGGGAAATATCCATTTGAAGAGAAATTTGTTGATTTATGTCAAAGAATTGATGCATATAAACAGATTTCAGGCGATCAAACATATTATCAGTCTCAGGATAAAATACCAGAGACAGTATGTTTGTATTTTCTGTATTTAATTAATTATTCTGGTTGTATTTTGTTTGCTTTTTTATTTTGTTATTTTTTGGTTCGCAATTGTTTCGTAGGCTGTCTACCAATAACTTGGTCAAGAAATAACGTGGGTGGAAACAAAATAAGTGAGACATAGAAAGTAGAACTGCTTGGGAAATGCTTATTTGGTTTTGTTTAATAACAGGTTGTAGGAGGTTGGTTTCGACCCACTTAGGAAACATCAACTAGATGTGTTCAAATTTTATTCAGGTAGTTGATTTCTTCTTCTACACTGGAGACTATCACATCTTAAATTTCTAAAATTTTATCCTCCAAGCTACCTAATCAAAACAGATACCACTTGGTTGTTACTGTTCACTAAAAGTTTACCTTCTTTTGGTTTATTGGTTCAAAGTGATCAAATTACAGGGATATAAGGATATCTCCTCAAGATGGATTAGTTGTTGATTAAATCTCAGTTTTGACTAAGTTTGCAAAATAATTTTGGTAATTACTGAGTAACACCGATAGTCACATATCTTATTAGTTTTTAAAAAAATTGTATGGAGGATTTCATCATGAGCTGACATCAGTTAGAGAACCAGAAAAATCTTTTGTTCGACTTCCTACATAAGAAAGTTCAGGCTTTCTGGCCTAAGTAAACCTCTCCCCTTACAATATATTAATTCATGTATTCTACCAATTCTTCTTTATTGTACCCTTCTTATTCTTCGTTGGACTGTTCAAAAAAGGCTACGTTATATTACGTAGGACTGTGGAGTCTGTAAGCATGATTAGTGGTGTGCCTTTGACCCCAACTAACCGACATTCTCACTGATAGGCACTTTAACTCATGTAAGCGATCGACCAAATTCATGTCACCACATACTGAAAATCCTCTTGATATTCGCAGCTTTATCCTTGTATCTGTTCTAGTAAAACGAGAAACAATTTCAGAGGATTTTATGCATAAACGGCCAAATATACAAGAATTCAGCCACACCTGATTTAGTACCGATTTCGTTTAGGAAGAGATAAATGTTATAAAACAGCTTATAAACTTACTTAATAATCCGTAAAAATCTTCAAATATTAGTTCGTGGGGATTTGATATACTTCAAATTTGACCACGGATTGATGTCAGTTAGAGAAGCGTTGAAAATCAGGGAGTACTGGATAGCTGTTTCATCTTATTCTGGGACCCTTGAAAATTAATCTGATGTTGTCTAGTGACCGGTTAAAGGGCTCTAGTGAGAAATCGTAAACAATGGGGGCCACCAGGTTGCGTTTGAGAACAAAAACTCGCCTATGACATTGGCTGATGTTCGCGCTAAAATAATGAATTGACAGGGATTGTAACCCAGCGCTGGGTTCGAACTCCAGTGGGAGCCTACTGTTGAAAAGTCCCGAACTGGGACGCAACAGCTGTCCAGTACTCCTTGATTTTCAATGCTTCCCTAAACGGTATGAATCCATAGTCAAACTAGTGACTGACTACAGTATGAAGTTACCTGGACTTCTTGTGAGAAGTCATGACAAATGAGATCGACCAGGTTGAGCATCAGGATAAATACTTACCAAAGGCATTGTCTGATTGTAGCCTTAAAACCCCTCAATTAACAGAAAGAAGAATTTATGCGCTGGCCAAAAATTCCGGCCCAGCTATTGAACGGTCGATGAGCTCGTCTCATAACCAGACGATCCTGGGTTCACTCCCCAGTAGGTTCATGGAAATGTACTGTTGGACAGCCGCAAACAAGAGCAGAATTGCTCGCCAGTACTTCATGAATTTGATTGGTTCTCTAACTGATACTAATTCATGGTCAAACTTGAAACCAATCAAATCTCTACAAATTGACACTCGAAAATAAAAATTATTTTTCGGAATAAATTTATTACTTTTATTCTTATTCAACAAAATGAAAAATAGAAACTTACGGAATTTCCAATCATATTTTAAATTAGTATTATGGGATTTGTAGATGAGAACTCTTTTATTAATTTTATGGCTTACGTACCGTGAAATTCACATTATTTTTAAAATAGATACCGAGTGAGCAAAATGAACGTTAAATGACTAAGGTTATGAATAACAGTAACTCTTTATCTAGCACCAGTATTTTCCCAGGCCGCCTACTTAAATCACTGGGCTATCTGAATTTCCGTCCAACACAACCCATCTTATTTTCTCTAGTTCATATTGTTTTATTGATGCAACTGTGTCTTCGAGTGACGAAATGTACTCTCATGCTTTTCTAATTGGCTTTAAAACTACCGACCATCCACATGGTCCGGGGTTCGATCCCCGGCCGACGCACTCTTTTATCTCGCTAAGCCAGAAATAATGCTAGTGTAGAGGAAAGGTTGGACATGAGGCTAGCAACCCCATCCTGTAAAGTAAACACTGCTACAGAAACTTCAGGTCACTAGCTTGAAGCCCTATGTTCCACCGGGGAACGTTAAGGAAAAAAAACTACCAATATGCATTTCTTGGGAGTGAAGGGGCAAATTTATTCCTCAAAGTGAACAATAATGAGTCATGTGGTATACTGTAGATTGCTATTTTTTACTTGAAGGTCCAATATAAAGACGAAATATTATGCGATAAATTAAGCTGACAATTCTGCACATAAAACTCATATCTGTTCGAATGAAAAGCGTTTTCAGTTTTTACATCAATCTTTGTTCTTTTAATAAAACATTCTTATAAAGATTTTGAATAATCTAACTTATAAAGGTATTTGTTTTTTCTGAAGGCTAAAAATAGCCCTAATTACTTGTTAATGCAATTTCTGGAAAAAACTAAAATGTGTATTTCCCAAAACAAAGTTAAAAATTCCAGAAAGGAAGCACACATTACTGCATTGTAGTAAATCAAAGTTTAATGCTAAAAGCACTATACACTGGTAACTATGAATAGATTTTATCTTATCTTTTGTTTGACTAAATCGCATCAACTGATATTGTAACTGTTATTTAGGATTAGACATTTCAAATGTCACTCATAATAAGCAACAACTTTATTCCGGAAAAAATATTTATACAATCTGCAGAATTCCCAGAGTAATTTGCTGTATAATATTTTCTCTTCGTCCAGAATTTTCAAGCAAAAATAGCAATCTGTGTTATATAATGAGATGTATTGCTGTTCGATTTAAACCACAGATTAATCACCCATGAGATATTTTTCCTCGTCTTCAAAACATGCGTATCTGTACTCTAAAGGGTAGTTAAAAATATGCGTGACTTCATTTTGCGATTCAATCACATATATTTGAATAGTTAAAACAAATTAGAATTAGAAAAAAAATATGAAGCATCTTATTGGATAAAATTCAAGCAGCCTAGTGATTCAAACGGGCAGCCACTAAAAGTTGTATTTTATATTAAAGTTGACAAACACTAACTGTGACTTATGGTTTTACTCCTGCAAATTATTCTTCAAAATATTTTTGAATACAAATTATTTTATCACTATGTGAAGAAATCATATTGAAGGAAAACTACTGTAAAATGTCTCATGAATAACAAGTATTTCAGTGTTTTAGATGGTGGCTTCTTCGAGTAGTTTTCAATTAAAGATAACCAAAATGTTCTCAAATAGGATGAAACTCACTTCTTCGATTCGACTGCTGATCGTACTGGGTAAGTGAATCTTATATTATATTACAATGCATTGACAGCAACTACTCTTTTGTGTTCTTCTTATGGTAATTACGCCTTACAATGCCAACTGCTGAAAGAACTTTGAGTCATTTAAGTAGACATCTTTGAAGTTATCAATGCACTGCTTATTTTCCAGTACAGCTACATTAACTACTTCTCATTTTACTTCTTTTATTTCAGAGAGTTGCACAAGAAACTCAATGTTCCCGTGGTTGACCGCTACTGTCCATTTCCTAAGTGGATAAGAATTTCAAGTTAGAAAATAGATTTCATCAAACAGAAAGAAACATTTCATCCTTAAACATTTTGTCGCATCATTATGTCAACTAATACAAGACAGTCTTCTCTGTGAGACGACTACATTTTATTCATGATAATTATTGTTCGTTTCACGTGGATTTCTTTTAATCAATTAATTTTTCATCGAGATTCTGTCATTTTAAATTACCACATCATATAAATTTAATTGTATAACCTAAACTATTTATATTAATTATTGTTATTCCCTTAGCTTTAGAGTGAAACATAAGGCTTCTACAACACATCTCCACTTTGTTCTATTCTCTTCTCTCCTCTTCAGCTGAGCCCACAGTTTACCATAATCTCTCATCTTCTCCTCCCCACGCGATCTCCTCCATGTCCCCCTCGCATTAATGACCCACTCGTCGCTCCTCATTTGGATTCTACTTGGGAAGTGGCCTGTGATGTCATTCGACGGCCTCCTCAACGTATCCCCGACCTATCTCCATTTTCTCCTACATATTTGTTAAGAAATCGATTCATGGTTGGTTTGTTTCCAGCCAGTGTTTCTTGTTGTTCATTCTTTCTGGCCATTTGATCAACAGTACAGAGCCAGCAAAGCCAGATGCTGATGAAAGTCTGCAACCTATTGGAAATGCTTTTCTTGATGTTCCATGTTTCTGACCTATACAGAAGAACCAACTTGACATTGGTGTTGAAAATTCGAATCTTGTTCTTTATGCTGAGGCAGAGTGCAGAAGATTTCCAAACTGGTTACAGGTTGATGAAGGCGTATCTTGCCTTCCCGATTCTGGTTGGCTTTGACACCTTTATCCGTTCCGACTGCCTGTAGTTGAAACGACGCTTCCTAGATAAATGAAGGAAGATAGTAGCCTCTGCTAAATCTCTCCTGTTGTTGGTGATGGTACTGTATATCAAATAAAAAATTTTAAAACGCATAAATAAGCATTCATACAATCAAGTGGATAATCGATCTATAGTGGCCAGTCTATGTAATTTAAGCTTTGAGTTTTATGGCTGCTATCAAAAATTCATATACCTATTGTTGAATAAATAGCACGCACATTAACTAAAAGATTACTAACAGATCCAGCTCTAATTTTGCAAGCATAAGCTGATGAGGATAGCCAACAAAAATCAAGTATTCATCAGGTGAACCTGTCTGTTAACTAACGTCTCAGTGTAGTTAAATGTCAAACGCGATAGAATGCTGCCAGTTAGAATCTATTGTTTACTTGTGTGAAACGAGTGTTGTTCTTTTTGAGCATCACTGAACACTAGCGAATTTTATTTAACTTGAAAAACAAACGATCGGTTGATTCTGATTTATACAATGATCATCAGAAAAATTGACGCACCAGCTGCCTAAGTTATAGTGAATATTAGGTGGATTCGAGTGAAAGGTAAAGGATAGCTATCCAGGAGCGCGGACGCACTAATGATCTTGAACGCATAACATTCGTTGATGAATGGTACCTACCAACACTACTGAACCACAATGAACCCTGAGCACGCACTGGGATGCAGATTTCATCTTGATCTCGTTTTTAAGTACTGTTTCGACACTGGGTTGATAGCACGTTAGTATTACGGTTAGGATTAGGGTCAGGGTTAGTATTGGGACTACAGTTAGCAATAGGCTTACGATTACTTCTGGGATTAGGGTAAGGGTGTTTTATTTTTATCCTTTTCTTTCTATTAAAAAGGTTTAGGGTATCCACAATTACTTATCTTATTTTTTCTCGTAATTAAACGGCATTTTCGAGTAAAACAAAAACACTGGTTTTTCTGATTGGTGGCTTCAAGGTCAATCGTGCGTTCGCATTACTTCGATCGCTAATTAATCGTCCAATTAAAATCTAAGTAACAAAATCTGTGTAGATTTTAAATACTTCTTACTTTCTAAGAATTCAGTGAGTTGATCATGTGAATTAACTGTATGAACTATAGGGATAAAGGTGAATCATTCAGTAACAAGGGCAGTGACTAGGATAATAAATAGGAAAATGTAAGATAATAGTCGAATTCTTAAACAATTGCCATTTATTCAGCTAATATTCACATTCAATCTAAGTGAGATCTTGACAAAAGGATTTATTACTTAAAAATATAGCTAATGAAATTGTAAGCAACAATAAATTGATGACAATATCTATGCCTGAAAGGTAGTTTTAAAATAAATTAAAAATTTCACGCCAACTGTTAAATAAATTGATGGTAATTTTCGTTAGAAGATGCATAGGCTCGTGTGGCTTGTTTCAAACATTGGTTACTTCAGGTTTAAAAGAAAGATGAACTCTTACGATACATGTTGGAAAATTAGATCTCTCAACAAGGTTATAGACTCAGCAATTATTTTTCTCTTAATATGAGTTTTGGAAATAACAGTTTTAAGACCTGGTTCAAGATCTGTCAACTAGACGTCTACCTTACCTCAAACTTTAAAACGTAAGCGTACTTTCCATTTGACTTCATCAAACCATAGATCCTGCTGTTGAAAGGCACTCACTATACATTTCATCCCTGCTTACCTTATTTTTATATCAGCAGAAGATTTTTTTCGAAGTGACTTAAGAGGCAGACACGCTAAAATACACTGTTGAGATCTGAAGACTTTAAATGTTAATCCATGGGGTACAGGCTGTCTGAATGAGTAATACAATACTGCCGAAATTACTGGCTGCATGGTATAACTGTTACTACTTAGAATCAATTATGGTAGCATAATGCCTTACACAACTTATCTCCACCTGATTCATTTACTGTTGCTCAATGTTTTTTCATCGTATGACCTGATAACTTTCCCTTAGTTATTTTTTACCAGAACCTCTTTCTCCGCAAAAATTGAATTTTAATGAATAAATTCATATGCTTCATACACACAGATTTTGTAAATTAGCTTTTGTATACGAATGTATCTATCCTTCATAGGAATTATATCATGGGATAGAAATTTTGATTGCTAATTCCCCTCCAGTAGTCGAATTCAAAATAAATTATTATTATTTCCTTGGCTTCTAAATGGAACATAAGGATTCACCAGCACATCTCTGTAGTCCTGTTTAGTCAGCTCTGCGATTCTCCACCAGCTTTCATTCTCTTCTCACATGATCGCCTTCATGTCAACCTCGAACCAACGCCCATTCAAATCCCATTTCAGGACTTGGCGTGGGATGTCACTCAGCAATCTTCGCAGATTGTGCCCATCCATCTCCGTTTCTTCCTGTTGGGTGATAGCTTCTCTGTTGGTTCACTGGCAGAGTTACCTGTTTCGAATTCTTTCTGGCCATCTTATCTTCAGTATGTAGTGAAGGCAGTTGTTGATAAAAGTTTGCAGTCGCCTGTTGGAAATACCTTTCGTGAGACGCCAAGTCTCTGCAATACATGGAAGCGCTGATTCAACATTATTTTCAAAGATGCGAACCTTACTCTTTAAGCTGGAAGCAGCAGACAGAGTTTTTACCTTCTCACATAAAAGTATGACTTCAGTATCTTGAATTTTCGTTCAATAAAGCTAAAACAATGACCAAGCTGTTTTTCAAATAGAGAGGTGGTACACGCAGAGAATTAAAGCAATTCTTGCCAACTAGACTTCTTCACGAAAATCAGTAAACCCATGAGATATGCCTAATGTGAGACGATAGAATTTTCATACCACTGAATAACTTGAGGAATTCTGCTCTGAAATACATTATGTAATTACATATGTGATTATTATAGATTGTGTAAGCACATGTATTGTTGGTATGTGAATTAATGCACAGGCACGTCGCTTTCATTTCAATAAAGTCAACATACACATTCAACAAAATATCTCCTTGAGGTTACTGTTCTGATTGTAGAAAGGAATAAAAACCCTGAAGCATATGTCGTTCCGCCAAGAAGCTCTGGTAATACTCAAGTAGATATATCAACACGAAATTATCACACTAGATAAACCGTCAGTCCTACTATATGGGTCCGAAACTTGGTGCGTCAAGAAAGCCATTTTTAAGAGGGTACAGACCTTTATCAACAGCTGCCTTCGCTCCACATTGAAAACTCAATGGCCAGAAAGAATTAGCAGCAAGAAAATATAGGAACAAACTACCCAGGAGCCTATCGCTCAATAAATATTTTGAAGAAAATGGACATGGATCTGATGTTCGATGAGGAGACCGTTGAACGGAATCGCTATCACGGTCCTCAAATGGAACACGAATGAGAAACGCCAAGTGGGATATCTGAGGGTAGCACGGATGAAGTCGTACGAAAAGGAGATTGGAGATTATGGGAAATCATTGGTCAAGCTAAAGATGACAAGTGGAGAATAGGACACAATGGAGGTGTGCTGTGGAAGCAGTATGTTCCACTCGGAACGAAAGGGAAATAACCCTTGAAATATCTTGCAATAAAACGAATATTTTGACCTATTTGCCAAAAGGAATGTGACGAGTGAAACAGTTACCTTGGTGATAATAACTCCTGGATGAACAGTATTTTTGAACTGTTGAATGATTATCACAAATAAAAACTGATGGTGGAACTGTCTGCGACAGCCATCGATTCACAGACCCAGATGCTGACCATGTGTCGCACAGCTATAGGCCAGCATTTCAAAGACTGTCTGTGACCCAGACTTTTGTTTGACCTTCACTCATCATCCTTTTCATTTGCTTTGTAGCAGCAATATTATTGATACTGATTTCATTCATAAAAAGATTGTGAATAAGTTCAGTTAATTTTGAAAAAAACCAGTTACCTTCAGTGAATAGTGGGGACTTAAATATGATAGAGAAGATTTGTAGCTCAGATGGATGATTTTAATGTGGCGACATCTTCATGTCGCCTAGTAGGGCGATGAAAGCTTCGCAAATTAACTATCTGGCTCAGAGAACACAACCACATGAAAATAGCGGGGACTGTTTTACCTTATCTCTCTCTGTCTATTTGAGTAGAAGAAGTTAATGAATAGTCTCTATGAAAGCGCAGTTTGTTTACAGTGTCATGAATATGTTAAACGGCCTCTTTAACTGTTTATTTTGTACTAGGAATACCTAAAACTTCGCTAGTAGGTGGATCTTATAACTCGGCTGGTAGACCCCCAGAACTAGTGATTCGGAAGTTGTCCATTAATCTCATGTTGTTACTCAGATTTTCGTTCCACCTTTAATTTCCTCACGTTTCCTCAGTAACAGTGTGGCAGTCTAAATCTGCCTTAGACAGTTTTATTTTCAATTCATTCCGTTTATAAGGAGATCTGATAACTAAATAGTGAAAAAAGGAATAATTTCACACACTGAAATTTCTATCAAATGCTAGTTCCAACAAACAAAGAGATTAACATGATCACATGATCATTTTTTAAAATGAATACATTCTAACTTATGCATCTTATATTATATCATACGCCTAAACAACCATTTGATTGGTTAATTTCACTCCATCTGTTATCTATCCATTTTTGTTTTATTGATCATTTTCGATGTAATCTGATGGCAGAAAATTAAAATTTCCCATAATCAATAACTTGTAGTGATGTATTTCTTTTATGAAACATGGAAATCAACATAGTTATACTTTTAGAACAACACGTTTAAGCGAACAATATTGTTGTTTTCAATTAGATCTCATCAGGCTTAACTCTAATATACATAAGTTTACAAATAAAAATTCAAATATAAACCAATCATGGTGTTTTGTCTATAGGATAATACGATGGTGAATATAAATTGTGCAATTAGTCATAATAGTAGTAATGATAATAATAATAATGGTCTTATCAATAATAAGGATGGAAAAGTGAGGCAATCTGTGGTAACACGAATAATGAAAAATAGCATAATTAAACAAACAAATGTCCAGGTGGAAGTAGTCGATAAAGGCTAGTAAAAACAAATGAACCGATTAAGTAATGTTAGATTGTAAGGGAAGGAAATGAAACACTTTTTCATTGATGTGATAAGATTAAGGAATGATAAGAAAGGGGTTGAAAATATAAGTAAGGGGTGGTGTAGAAGTCATTAGTTGGTTATACCTTAATAGGCCAAGGGAGAAATAATGGCTGTACGAACTTCTTTTGAATGCATAGTTTAGGTTTAATAGTTCAAATGCCTACCGCCTCAGCTGTGTGCAGTAGACGAATACGAAGTCTATTGGAAAGATTCGGTGGGATACGATGAATTATTTTGAAAGCTCTCGTTTTCTTTACTACATGACCACTATCAATTAAATGTGACAAAATAGAGCTACGATTGTTTTTGTCTGTCCTTTGCCAAACCACGATGGGAGATGTTCACTAACACGTTGGCTAAGCTGCCTAGTAGTAGACAGTCAGTTATAGACAATAAGAAAAAATATCTATACAAAGAGTATTGAATTAAATCTTTAACAAGACTGTTTTGATTGGACACAAGTAACTAGTGTGATGTGTCTAGTCCTCTCTTTGATGCAGACTGAATTCTGTCAATCAGGTTTGCAATGTAGCCACCATTCTAAGTAGCTCGCCATCATGGTGCACATTGAATTGATGGTATTACATAGTTAGAGGCAATCGGCACGAAGCCTTGGAAGTAGATTTCGTGCAAGTTGGCATTCACCGGTCAGCAAGGCGTGTCTGAAACCTTGAAGCTGTTCATGTCCCCTCTGGGATTCAAACCCACGCCACTCAGTGCTGCAATCAGAGACGTTAGCATTGAGCTATTTGGTCTCGCGATTGACTTCTTGTTGGGCTGTATTGGATACTTTTGATTGGACACTAGTCAGTAACTAGTGTGATGTGTTTAGTTCTTTCTTTGGGGCAGATTGAATTATATCTCCTATCTAAATAGGCATCCGATAACATGAACTAAAGCATTTCACATCAACTTTCATATATTTCCCAGCACTTTTTTGAGTTGTGACCAGACCACAAGATTTCAAGCTGGAGCTTTGAAGTCATAGCCAAGGTAGTGACTTTTCATTTGGTGGTATCACTAGGCTCACGCCCAACCTACCGTCTTCGTCAGACTTACTGTTGGCTAAGCGTGATTTAGGAGTATGCCAGCCGGGAATCGAACCCAAACCACATTTGCAGTTGGCGAGCATTCTACCACTGAGATGCCTATGCCTTTCATTATCTAGTTAAATATAGCACAGATTATTCAGAAAAAGTCGAGGCTTTTTATAGACAAGATTAGTCACTTTGTAGAAGTTGTTCAGAGTTTTTGGATTATTAAAATGGTATATATTTGCCTTCTGTCGCTTTCATCAGAGACCAGTGTATATTCGTAATGATAATACTGCCACCAAAGACTAATTGTTGCGTTACATACAATCACGATAACTCCGTAACCGTACAGCCACAGTGAAATATGCTCTCTTGATGACTTGAAATGGGACATTACTTCTTTTATACGTGCAACCGATATTAGTGATCGGTTTTCAAGTTTACCTTCAATGAGTTATCAATAGAAGTGTGCAATTTCTTTGTACTCTAAAAAAATCTTACTACAGCTTCTGGATATATGAAACTAACATACCCCTTCTGCTTACTATTAATCATTAGCCGTTCTTTGTCTTTGCAACGCATTTTTGGTCATTTGAATCACTTAGCTCGAGTGCATATTGCATATATTTACTTGGAACTGCGACTCTTCAGTAGTGCTCACTCCCTAGAATATAAACTCAAGACCTTCCGACTACAAGTCAAGCTCCTAGACCACCTAGTCACTGGAATCCAACTCAGTAGCCAATGAATTCCAGCTTCTACCAGTTTGTGAATTTAGAGCAACCACCAGCGAATGTCATTGGCTAATGTTTTCTCTCACACTTGGCCTGACGGACTCAAATGTTCAAAACTTCGCGCCGGAACTCTAGGAAACTTCTTCCTGCAGTTGAAAAGTCTATGGGCTTGCTTTGTAATGGGGAGGTCCTGGGTTCGAACCTTGAAAGGTACATACTGCCGATGAGTCCTAAACTAGGACAAAACAGCTGACCAGTACTCGAAGGGTTTCAGTGGTTCTCTAACTGACATCAGTCCGTGATGAAAAATGAAACAAATCCAGTCTCTACAAAATAACTCTTGCAGAATATCATCCTGTCGGTTTATCAGCACTAAAATGCCCAGATAGCCACAATATGCCCTTCCGTTAGATCTAAAATCGCTAAAACGGAATTAGAATCAATCACTAATATGGTTAAATCTGAGTATCTTCTTATTGGCAATGTATCAAACAGTCTTCCATAAAACTCATCCTTAATTTCATCCAAACTGCAAAAAATCAGTGTACAGGCGGAAATTATGAAGAGGCATGAACAAGTATCACAATCTTTCCTTATTCTTGCGGACTATACACTCAGACAATACACAGTTGTTTGGTTCTTATTCTGACATAAGATCGGCAGATACTAATCAAGCAGTAAAGCTCTTCCTACTACCATTCTCTTTGTCTGACATCCTATATTCTGAAAAATTAGATTTTTTCATAACAGAAAGAAATATTCCATGATTGAAAGAGGTTATATATGGAAAACTTGCACGCTGAAGTAGTTCACGATTTCACTGGGCACTAGTTAGTAACTAGTTTAATGTGTCTACTCCTTTGATTGGCGCAGACTGAATTCTGTTAGTCAAAGTTTGAGGTATGACCACCATACTGGATAGCTTACGACCACACGATACTCTGAAATGCTGTAATTTAGTTGTTGGAGGTAATTAGCAGGAAGCCTTGAACCTAGGTTTCGTGCCTGTTGGCCATCGTCAGCAAGACATATCTGCTATCTTGAAGAAACTCATTTTTTTAAGGGGATTTGAAAGCGTGTCACCCAGTGCTACAATCAGAGAGGTAACCACTAAGGTAATAGGGCTCATTGGCATGAAGCCTAGGTCGCAGACTTCCTGCTGATTACCTCCAACCGTCTAACAGTTCATATTTACCTAAATGAACTAATACCACTGAAATCTGTAATGTAGTCAAATGAAATGACATCTTAAGTTCCTAGTAATAGTTCTAATGGGAATGTATATGTTCATTTCTTAATAATTAAAAGCAATTCTAACTAGAAGGAAATATGAAATAAAGGCAAACGAGAGGACCAATCAAAATCATATAAAACTTTGTTAGGAATAGTCAGTTTCGATCGATAAACATACCTAATAATAGTAGTTGATATAAGTGACAGTCATAAGAGAGACTGATAAAACAAATGTGATAACCGTTAACAGTAACTCTTGTGACAAAAAAAAATTGGTATTTAATTTATTCTAAGTAGAGTATGCTTCAACTTATTTACATATGAATTATGATAATTCGCGAACTGGACAATCGATGTAGGCTAATCATTGGCTTCAAAAATCCTCTGTCTCTACATGCTCTTGCGAAATACTAAGTATCTGTCTGAAGATATGCTTATAACTAATGAGATAAGTAGTAAGTCTTAAATGTGGGTGGTAATTCAGTCTCATCTCAGTATTGTTGAATGTGAAGTTTCACACAGAAGAGCAACGTGTAGGCTGAAGTTTAGAATATAGTCGCTAATAAATGCAACTACAGAAAATAAGAAATCCCAGTGGGTGCGTACTGCCGATGATTCCCAAACTAGGATGAAACAGCAGTTGTCCAGTACTCCCTGGTTTTCAATGGTTCTCTAACTGATATCAGTCCGTGATCAACTCGTAAAAAAAATCAAAACACGCGTATAAATTATCTTAACTACCAAGGTGAAAGGTCTGAGGCGAATTTGAACTGTAACAGCTAAAGTCAAGGACCGTAAAAACTTGACTTTCGATAGTCACTCAGATTGAGAGAACGTTAAGAAAAGTCATTCCAAATCAAATCATGTCTGCCTTTATGGATATAGTGAATGAGTTACATGAAAACCGAGTGTTTGATTACTGTGTCAATAACAGATTGAGGAGAGTATGATAAAAAGCCAACACAGCCATGCGATCGATATATATTGCTAAAGATTCAGTTCATGTTATAAAAGAAAATCTTTTCGTAGGGGTAGGTACACTATTTTACTTGTTTCCTTGGAATTTTTTTCTGTAAGTCTAAACTATCCTTGTCAGATATCCCACGGCTCATGTTTGTAGGATTTTGCAAAGGCCTGTAAGGGCAGCAGTAGTGGAGACATTACAATGGTGTCAGCATTGTAGAAACTCAGCATCATGGAAATTAGAGAGGATTACCACTTGCCTAAGAAGAATAGGAGTTACCATGCATATTGACGAAACTGATCCAATAAAGAAAGAGAGGAATTGTAGAGGGGACGGAAGGCCTAATCAAGTTTGGGTGCCGGGACTTTGTGATGCTTTTGTGGAAACAATATCTGATAGAAGTGCCACCATATTTATTCCAATAATTCAGCGCTTGATCATGCCGGAAATGATAATACATAAGGACGAATGTAAGGGATATAACAGGTTATCACCTTTAGATTTTACTCATCACCTTGTCAACCAATCTTCCGTCTTCGTCGATCCACCCACAGGTACTCGCACAAAGTCTATCGAGGGATTTTAGTGTAGGTCGAAGAATGGAGTTAGGAATACCAATGGATCTCAAAGTACCATGATCTGCATTCAGCTAGATGGTGCGATTTCCCTATGGATTATCCTTGAAGAAACTGGAAGACATTTTTACAACACATAAAAGGTCAGCATCCAGTGTATGTGATGATTTTTAATACATTTTCAATGGTAATGGCTCTTTTTGCATCGGAATTCTGATTGGTTGCTGAAGGCAACTGAGATTTTGGCTGCCATACTTTACCTTCTCTAGGTTTCATTATTCATCTTATAGAATCTTGATAACTATTAACACCTACTGTCATGAAAATATACTAAAGTACTGCAGAGAACCTGTCAATGTCACCGACTCGACTTAGACAACCGGCTCATGTGTCTATTTGTTTCGCGCCTCAGTTGTAATCTCAATTAACAGATATGAGTTTCACAAAGTTTCAACTTAATCCACGAGTATTTATTATCAAATAAACAGCAATGATGAATAGTTTAAAAGAAAACCAAATAAAAGTCAATAAGATGTTCTGTGTTGATGTCTCCATCTAAGAAAGAAATAAGTAGTATAGTGTAATATTAGTAATATGGTTGGCCACCTGGAAAAAAGTTTGCCATATTTAAAAAAGAAAGAAGGAAATTAATGTTAAAATCTCTTTATAAATGTTTCTTTTTTTCAAATATACAAGCATATCGAATAAAGAAATAGAAATATGTAGAGTGGTGCTCAGAGAAAATGACCATGTGAACAAATGCAACGTTAATGGTTTTAGAAAATGCAAGATTCCAGAGAGTACATACACAGTTAAAATGCTCCAATTAAATTCTATAAACGCATAGGAACTGTTATACTTTGATTCCATTCGGAGTGTACATCAGTGGGTTATAACAAGAATTCACTCTTTGCTTTCACTCGCAGAAGATGATTTTGTTGAAATGCAGTCTATTCCTAAAAACGAAGTATTAACAAGGAAATCGTGCAGTCGTTATTTACGGTAGGAAATTAACACTTGAAATTCCCTTTATAAATTAGCCGACCTACGAAATATCAGTGCAAAACAATGAAGTTTGAATTTAAAGTGACCTGACCTATAAAAAATGAAATAACTTTTTATTGAAAAACCGAAAGTCCTAGCAATTTGTTTTTAGAGAATTTCATATTAAAAATAATATATAATTGTAGATCAAGAAGAGGAAATTATTGAAAAGGATATTCTTTGCTCAATTATATTGTTTTTTATAGATGTCTGTATGGATATTTTCGCTATAATGATTGAAAATGAACACATCAGAAATATATGCGTCATAACTACCTTTGATTACACTGAATACATATACTACAAAGAAATTCCAACAGAATCAATACATCGCTGATGTATAGAGAATATTTTTTAGTCAGGTGGATGATTTCAACGTTGTTGTATTCTGTGAGCTGGATAGTCTAATTGTGATGTTTTTTTCACCATCTTTATCACAGATTTCAAATATAATATGCTTCACATTGAAGTACACTTAATGTTTACATCTGCGTAAATGTTATTCAAAAAAGACACATAAAAAGCTATGATGATTTATGCCAAACAAAATTGTAATTTAGAAAGTCTAAAAACATTTATGTATCAACCCACCTGTTTTTGGAAGATATTTGTCAAGTCTTCTGCACAGATCGACAAAATACTTTTCAAAGGGATACTTTCCCGAGATATCAATATATACCTGTGTGCCTAACATAAGGCCTAGCCAACTATCAGGTTTGTAGTCTGGCTGAGCGCGTAGAAAAATTAACGGTTTACCCAATTTAAATGCATATTCTATTTCTAAAAGGAAATAAAACTTTTATAATAAGAGGAAATATTTTAATGTTTGTATAAAAATTTAAAATAAGATTTGTTGATGAGTAACTGTACCTTAGGACCTGAGATACTAATTTTAAAATGTTGTGGAAGTTAAAAGTGAAATAGAGAATATCAGGAGCCTTCATTATTATTTATTATTACACCGTTAGGTTCCGAGTGCAACGTAGGGCTTCACCAGTAGACCCCTATTTCTTTCTGTTCTCTGTAAACTTCTATAACAGGCTCAACGACTGTTCGTAGATTTCACTTCCATCTAACACTATCTCATTCATGTCACTCTTAGTCGGCCAACTCGTCATTTCTTACTACAGCTCCACTCGAAGTCCAGGCTTGTGATGTCAATCAATGACCTCCACAGAGTATTTCCAATATATCTACACTTCCTTCTAAAGACTTGCTGGGTAAAAAATTCTTGTCTAGTTCATTTGCAGATTCTCCGGAAGCATATCCTATGCAGCTGGTCATTTGATCTTAAGAATGAAGAGAAGGTAGCTGTTAATGAAAGTCTGAGGCTTATTGAAAATGCTTTAGGTGACTCTCACATCAAGCCTCTGAACCATACACAGGAACCGACTTAACATAAGCACTGAAAACCTGAAGCCCATCTTTATTCTGACTACAGCAGGTTTACACACTGGTTCTAGAGTAGTGAGGATCTGTCCTGCTTCTTCAATTCTTTCTAACTTTGACTTGCCTATATTTGCCACCTGTATTTGAAATGACACTGCCCAGAACCTTCAGAATGGTTTTCATTTCTGGTTTGTATCAGTCAAAAAGTATTAAAAAATCACTTCCTTTTATTCGCCTCACTCATTTATCAGCAATCAACAATATCTGAAAATAAACTCGTACGTTAAAATAAAAAAGCTCCTAAGACATTCACTCCTTGAATCATGACCTTTATACTCACAACTGAAACTTCTTTGAACAGCTTGCAACATAAAATTATATATATGTATATCATTGCATGAGGACAAAAATAAAGAGTTAGATGAAACCAACCAATCAACCACACATGTGATCCGGACTAAATACCCGGCCGACGTACTCCTAAACCTGGCTTGATATGTATTAATCCTGTAAAAGAGGGTAGTTTAGACGTGCGGCTAGCAACTTCATTCCGTAAAAAAGCGAGGCGTTCAAAGTAAAAACGAGAGTAAGACAAGGCTGCTTATCACCACCGATGATATTTCTGAGTTTAATGGACAGGATCATACATCATACTATGGGGAGTGAGAATATAGGAATACGCAGGACCATTGAGAAGAATCTAGTAGATCTGGATTTCGTAGATGATATGTATCTAATGTCATATAAATTCGAAGACTTACAGGCGAAAAATAACAAACTGGCTGAAGAAGCAGATATGACAAGGCTCTATGTGAACATATAGAAGACAGAGGTGGTGAAGACAAGCAACCAACCAACCAACAGCAGCAACAATAAAATCAACAACCATCACCAATCACAATCAATGGGAGAAACTTCAAAGAGGTGACCTCCTTCACTTATCCAGGCAGCCAGCATCGTTTCAACCACAAGCCGGTGGAACGGATTAGGATGTCAAAACTGAATCTGAAAGTCAAGACACGCCTTCATCAGTATGAAATCAGCTTAGGAAATCTTCTGTTGTTACTCAGCCAACATACACAACAAGATTTGGATTTTCAACACAAGTGTCAATTCAGTCACTTCTCCTATATGGGTCAGAAACTTGCACTGCACGTCACGAAAAGCATTCCCAATAGGTTGCAGAATTTTATCAACAGATATGTTCACTCCACATTAAAGACTTATTGGCCAAAAAGAATTAGCAACAAGAAACTCTGGCTGGTAACAAACCAACCAAGAGCAGATCGCCCAAAAAACATTTAGAAGAAAATGGAGATGGATCAGACACAGAATTAGGAGAACATTGAATGATATCGCGTGCCAGTCCATCACTCGAGTGGAACCCGAATGGGAAGCAACGAGTAGGTCGTCTGATGGTGATATAGGGGAGATCGTTTGGCGAGGAGTAGATGAGAGATTATGGGCTCTCCTCGACCCAGCTGAAGATGACTACAGAAAACAGGACAAATTGGAGATGTGTTGTTGAAGCCCTATGTTCCCCTCAGAACCCAAGGGATTACTGGTAATAGTAATTCTAGTGATTTCTGTAAACACACACACACAAATAAGGAACTATAATTCTTCTATTGATTAGTCATGTAAATGATAATTAATGATTGAGTTACACTGTATAAGCTTTTCATTTACACTGTATGTTTGGTTCCGTTCTTCATACTGAGTTGTCACTTACCACGCTTTGTATAAGGACTTCTTTTATAATTCTCAGAAAACAGAACACATACAACATAGGCATTTTCCACTGCTTCAGCCATACCATCCAGTATATTATCAGTATTTTTCATATCCTCTGCATCAATCCACACCTGAAGAAGAGGCAGAAGAAGAAAAAGAAAACACTGGTTCATCAGAAATGAGGAAGAAATCTTGTTTTTTTCAAAATTAACTCCATTCATTTCTGTATTTACACACTGATGTATGTAAATAGATTATATAGTCACCTTTAGGGGGAGTTGACTTTTATGCAAAAGACAGTGGAGGTGCCTATTAAAAATAAAGTTTTGAAACATGTTTTATTTATATAGATTGTGGAAATTATTTTATATAGAACTGAATATTGGGAACGGGTTAAGTGATAGATCTTGGCAATCTTTTTGAATATCAGATCAGAGTAAGGTTGTCATACTTATATATATATACTGTCTGTCTGTTTTTAACATAGAACTTCGCACAATTGTGCAGCAGTTCAAGTCGCCACACTCCATGTAGCACACAAAGCAAGAGAAGAAAGTAGAAGAAATGCGAAACAGAGATAGTAGACAGAAATATGAAACAAAAGGAATAGTAGTAACGAAGAACAATATAGTTTCATTGGAAATTATAAGTCACAAGGAGTTGATGCGTTTGCACCAGCCATTGAGAACGATTTTGAGCCATATCACCAATTGTCTAAAGCCCTTGGTGTTTACAATCCCGACGACCCCAACCAGGAAGTCTACACCTTCCAACGTTGTGGATTTCATTGACTGGCGCCAAGTTTTGGTTTGACCGCATCTAGCTCTTTTCTAGCCTGACCCTATGTCAGCTAACACTGTCCGTCGAGGAGGGCGATGACTAGGCATACGTAACACATGTTCTAACCATCTGAGTCGATGTAGCCTCGTCGATTGATTTCCCCTCCTTACCCAGCACTCGACCGATGCCTAACCTCAATATTGCTCACCCTATTATACCACTTCACACACACGGGAGATAGAACACAGGCACCTATGATCAAAGACAGCTAGTCTTTTCATGTAAGATGTAACAGTTATTTCCAGAAGCATTGTCACTAATCCTGTAACATTCTTTACTAACCTCAACCTATCAGTCAGTTATGTAACTACTTACTGATTTTATGATTGTACGAACGTACGTACGTACTTACGAAGAGCTTTTGAAAATTTTTGGTCTAAAAGAAAATTTTCCCTGGTGAAATATCTTTTGTCAGTTTGTATGAATCGATCTCCTAATAATTAACTGGTTTAAATGATTTCAGCCAGTCGAAAATCTGACAATTGATTTAATTATGATAATTTGTAATAATCATATTATTAATGACTTTTATTTGATACTTTTTAAGTAGTACACTTTGAAAATTAGAATTCTACAGTCAGGTATATTATTATTATTGTATCCTTTAATTCCTACAGGAACATAGGGCTTCAGCCGTGCGTCTCCATTGCGTTCTATTCTCCGTTAGAGTCTTCACCTGGCTCCATGTCTGCCCACACGTTTTCATTTCCTCTTCACATGACCTCCTCCAAGTCACCCTTGGAGTGGCAAATAGATAGTTATAGGTGTAATTGATATACAATATTATATCCAAAGATTCATTGTTTCAAAGTCAAATAATGTAATAGCTTTTTGCAACTTTTTGACAAGATATTCCACAAAAATCAGAGTTTTAGGTAACTATGCAAATGTAGCGCAGTAATCGAAAATTGTATAAATACTACTATTCTCGCTTGATAAATCCATAAAACGTGTATACCTGACAGTGTTATTTCTTACAAATAAAAACCCTACAGAGCTCACAAGTTGTCAGTTGATGATGGTAATAAAAATGTTATATAACGTACATTAAGACATCAACGAAGACATCAATTATTAAAACATGCACAGAAATATGTTTCCGGATTAAAAGAATTCAATGAATTTCAAACTTTCTCATATCACCTTCTAGGATTTATACTAACTCTAATTTTGTTTACATTTATGGAGTGATGCAAGTCACACTGATGCGCTTCTCTTTGAAGTTCTGTATTGGTACATTCGTCACACTGACTGCGTCATTTAAAATGGCTTTTACAAATCTTGATGGCATAAAATGAAAAGGGGTGAATCTGAAGCGGTTTACATTTTTCTCAATTTCATGTGTCGTCTTGTATAGTACTGTTGACACACCTATCTATGAAATATTTAATAGAAACAAACGGTTACATATAAATTGGTTAAAACGATTTTCCTTACAGAGCTTAGCCTACCAAATATGCCTTAAAAATCGACTTATCTACAAGTATTTCGTGTGTTTTTGTTTTTCTTTTCTTTAATATCGAAGGAGTTTTAAAATGAGCAAGGTATCAGCTTGGTGAAAAAGATAAAATTGAATTTCTACTTACCTTGTAACCTTTTTCTTTCAAATGCTTAATTAATTCTACGGCCATATCCTTCTCCTTATGACTATAGCTAACCATAATATGTTCATCAGGTGAAGCAAGGGAATTTACTTTGGGCATAGATTTTACAGAAATGTCATCTAGAATACAGACAAAGTAAAACGTCAGAAATAATATTTTAGTGTATTTTCTATGGCAAATATCACACTCTAGTTTTCATTAGACCTAAATATGTGTGTTTAATTGTAAAGCACCTCCTCTATATAGTAGTGAAATTTATTTTCATGATCCCTTGAGTTCACTATTTAGGGTGGGTTGTTAAACATTTAAGAAGTTAGATAGATGTATACAAAACAAAATCCAGGTAACTAAGACATCAGTACTCAGTGTGTTTATAAATTCACTTGCTTCTGTCCAGCTAGCTGTACCGGCTGCACAAAGCTCATATTTTCCAAGAACATGTCTGAGAAATTATCTGGTATTCTTATCAAGAAGACAGTGAAAGTCAATGACTAGCTCTATTATCACATACTCATTGAACTCAGGTTACAGTGATCCATTAAAGACCTGTTTTAAAATTATCTAAAAGATAAGGCTGAATAGTACAAGGAATGTTATGTTTCGATTCACCAATATACCTCCGATGTATGTGTGTGGGAGAAATTATTCTGGTCTGTAATTCTACCAAATTTTTAAACTCCTTTCTACTTTGTTGCTTCTGGTTTTAGTAAGTAATTTGCTACTATCTCCATTTTATTTTATTTCTGTGCCTTTAGTTGGTTTTTTTAATATTCCTCACGCTTCTCAAGTGGACACTCAGCTATCTCACCTCTTATCAAATAGTAATTTTCGCCCCATCCAATTTAAAGCCTTAACTTCCATTGTGTCGCTGACTATTATGTAACCTCTTTAGAAATCACTTCTGAGTTACATCATGAATTATGTCAAACAACCCTGTAATACCAGACTGCTTTACGATTTAAGTAAATGTAAATATGATTGTGCAGCTCTTGAAGATGACTTCATCGATAAAGAAGGTTTTCTACTCTGAATCGCCTTTTATTTTCTTCATTACTATGGGGTATTTTCGATCTATTTATGTCGAAATCCGAAATTCACTACTCAACGGATGAGTCAGGCTTAACAGTCATATTTGTTAAAGCCTTTAAAATGATGGGTTTTTACACGTTGTTTTCAGTTAGTACCACGCATAGATACCAGTATTGGACAGCTGTTCCGTCCTAGTGTTTGTGACTCATTATCAGTATACACCTACTGGAGTTCGAACCCAGGACTTTACGGTCACAAGACAAGCCTGTAGACCACTCAGCCACTGCGACTAGTTGGGTCCATACGTTGGGAGCGGTGATGAATACTCACTGATAAAACTGTATGTTGGTGGCGCTAAAATCACAAATTGGTAGAAGTTCATGCCTGGCCACTGAGTCGAGTCCCAGTGGCTTAATGGTCGACGAGTCTACCTTGTAACCGGAAGGTTCTATGTTCGAACTTCAGTGGGTGCGTAGGCCCGATGAGTTCCCAGCTAGAACTTAACAGCTGTCCAGCATTCCTTAATTTTCAATGGTTCTCTAACTGATATCAATCCATGGTCAAACCTGAGACAAATATGGTTTTGTTCAAATTTTACTCTACATTCGAATTAATTATGAGTAAACAAATAAAAGTGTATGCAATGAATAGCTGCTATGTTTTGCTACTCTTTGTTTTTCAGGTTAAAGTATCTAAAATAGACCAGTTAGTCACTGGTTAATTTCTATGCTTCACCTAAGATTTTGTAAATAATAATAATAATCACTTAACAATTAACTTATCACTACAGTATGTCAACAACCTCCAAGAAAATATTCCCCTTTTAAACTAGTGCCATAGTGCAGCTGATACTAATTTTGTCGATGAATCGACGAAACAATTCTGATATTCTCCTGAAGGGAGATGATTGTATCAAGATGATCTGGAGCATTAACTAATATTCCTTTATCTTGCTTCAAGAACTTAAAAGACATTATAAATATACTTTGTAGTTTGACCATATTTGTAGTTAGTTGACCTACTGGAATTTTTATATTGTGAAAGTGACTAATCACAAATCTAGACTAAAAATGTTCTTTCTTCGCCCAGCTGACATCTGAGTCATAGATATCGCAATATGTGTTAGTGGTGAGTTAATGGGTTATGCAAGTACTTTTGTAAGTAATAATTACTTTGTTATATCACAGAGACAAAGCCACGTGTCAGCTGATCCACAACGCAAAATTCAGCGAAGCCACTGAAGTGAAGACAGCAGTAATAAAAAGCTGCCTATCACCACCAGTGATATTCCACGAATATAATGGACTGGATCATGCGTTAGACTATGGAGAGCTAGAAGAGAGGAATACGCTGGACCATTGAAAATAATCTCAAAGTTCTGGATTTTGAAGATGATTTATATCTAATATCACACAAACTGGCTGAAGAGGCTGGCAGCAAAGACATAACGTCAAGTTAACATAGAGAAGACAGAAATGACAAGGAAGACTAACCAACAGAGACAACAAACAGCACCAATCACTATCAGTGGGAAAAACTTGAAAGAAGTGACTTCCTTCGCTTCTCCAGGAAGCATTTTTTCAATTACAGACAGTGACACGGATGATGATTTCAAAGACAACCAGAATTGGAAAGGCGAGATACGTCTTTAACAATCTGAAATCAGTTTGGAAATCTTCTTCACTCTGCAGCACAAATAACAAGATTCGGATTTTCAACACAGGTATCAATTCAGTAACTTTTTCAATGCTGGTGAGAAACATTGCACATCACATAAAGCACTTCCAACAGGTTTCAGAATTTTGTCAACAGCTACCTTTTCTCCACATGGAAGACTAGATGTCCAGAAAGAATTAGCAACAAGAAACTCTAGCTGGCAACAAACCAACCAAGACCCGATTGCTCGACAAATAATTAGAAGAAAATGGAGATGGATCAGACACAGAATTAGGAAACCATTAAATGACATCGCACTCCAAGTCCTCAAGTGGAATCAAAATGGGGTCCGTCGAGTGGGTTATCCGAGGGTTACATGAATGAGATCGTGCGAGGAGTAGATGAGAGGTTATGGGCAATCGTTGATCCAGCTAAAGAGGATGGCAGAAAATAGAACAAAGTGGAGATGTGTTACTGACTGCCTACGTTCCACATAAAACCCAAGAGAACAATAATAATATATCATTATTTCAAGAAAAATGTCCTGGTCTATTTTTAAGTCTGTACAGGTGAGTTCAAAAGGCCCTCATCGTTGCACTGATAATCTTTATCTTCCTTGATTTTTATATTATTCTGCATTACAGTGTATTAGTCAGCAGGATTGTCTTTTGCTAATGGTTGATATTTATTAGGTAATTCCATAAACGTACTTAGAAAGTATCCACGGTTTATTGAACAAAAGTAGTTTAATGTGATAACCCATGTGTATAAGACAATGCATACGTTATTTACCATTGTAAACTAACCTTCGTTCAGCTGCCATAAAAGCCCATAAATTGCTTTCAGTGATTCTATAGAATACTCAGACTGCTTTTGTTTCATAGACACAGCTAGATTTTTTATGTCATCTTTAAATTCTTTGTTTATTTGATTTTTAATGCCAGGACTGAATGATAAAATCCACAGGATGAGTATAGTTTCTTCTAATGCTTTCCCTTTGAAAGAATTCAGAAACAATTTCAAGTATTGCAGGACTGTATAATAGGATGAGGACTCCAGGTTTTTTTCATTTGATGCTAAAAGCCGTAAACCTTTAAAATATTTTTTGGAAAAAGAAATATCGCAAAAGTTATTTTATGCATTCCTTGAGCACAAAATTGATATATGTGACTATGATATTACACATTTTGAAAATAACGATATATCAATAATTGTAACTGTCATTTGTGTGTTACTGGTGCGGCTGTTTCAAACCATCCAGTAAATATCGGTGACTGTCTTAAATTAAACTCACTGCAGTGAAGAAAGCTAAAGGTCACAATCTAAATAATTAAGATGGTTGTGTGCACTGCAGCTTTAATACACACAGACGGGAAGTTTATATAATGATCTTGAGTGGCAGCAGACAGGAAAGTGCAGAAAGACACAAAAGTATTAGTTTTGGTTCATGGTAAAGAGCTACCAAAAAGTTCATCTTAATCTCACAGTACTACTGCTTAGAAATACGAGCAACCCATTTTCAAGAGGAACATCTGAAGTTGACCGCATTGATAACTGGAAGCAGCGGTCTCAATGATTTTAACTTACCCTTACATTCATAAAAATACATCTGTATAAACCGCAGAAAAATTTTAAGCCAGTTTGTTGTTAGACGAAACATTGAAATTATTTTTAGCAGTCTTGCTGAGATTTGTAAAAATATAGTTTGTACTTATGTCCACATTTTACTCGGAGCCCAATGTTTTTGGAAAGATTTCATCAAATCTTGATCAGAGTTCAAATAGATTATTTTGTACCTCTAAAATAACCATGATAAATTCCTACACAGAGACAAAATGTCAGAGTGTAACCAGCAGAGTTCGCATTGCCACATTTTGTACACGTGACATAAATGTTGTGGTACTATAATGGATTTTTATTTTTTTATTTTTATTTTTTTTATTTTTATTTACAGCTTGATTCCACACCGTATTTTCAGTACAAGTGTGGAATTTTCAGCATGGATATCGGTAGCCCAAATTCAGGCCGACCATAGATATCGGGTGTGCGCCGGCAGGGGATCGAACTCCGGACCATGTGCATGGTCGGCGAGAGTCCTAACCACTGGATAAAAATACTTGACAGAAGGTTATTTGATGGAGATTAGTAACATTCATTATTTTGAAGAGTGAATTTACTTGCATTAATGTGAAATATTTTGTCAACAATCTTAGACAACTGATTTCCAACATCTTCAGGAACCTAACCAGATATCTTGTGTTTTCCGTATAAAGTTATCAATAGGATACACATTTTAATTCGAACACATCTAACTCATTTTTGACATCACCATGTCTTCTGAAATATGAAACGGTCAAATATAGAAGCTTCTAAAGACGGGCAGGTATATAACATTTGAATTGATTAGTTATCTATTATTAGAAGTTACATTTTCTATAATCAGTGCCTGCCATTTATATTAAGTTCTAGAAGCAAGAAGACACTCGCATAGTGATCACTTTAAAGTATGGAAAAGTTATTAAAACACAGTTTTTTATTCTTAATTCCAATAACAACTGAAAGGTAAAAGAAAAATATTGAATAATTAGTAGTTTCAAGATCATTTCCTAAGTGTACTTTCTCCTTCAGTTAAATCCAAACATTCATAATTTGTCGTGAAGCACTTGGTTTAGCTGACTGAGAAACCTGAGTGGTATGTCTGCCAGTTTCCTGATCTACTGTAGAAGAGATTCAGTAAATCATTTCTAGAACCCACTACAAAATCTTTTGGAAGTTATAGTAAGCATTCATTTACTTTTCCAAAATAAATGTCTGCAGTAAGCACAGTAGTTTCTTTTAAATTGACTGCTCAAGATTTCTCATCTTTTGGATGCACACACACAAATAACACAATCCTATAAATTAAAGTATTCGCAAACTCCGGTATACACTTCTGGTAACGTCTTAAATTTGAATCGAATTGAAGTGGTATATCAGTTGTTACACACATACTAGTATCTTAAGAAGCTTAATAAGTCGGCAAAATTTTAAGCCTTCATGAAATCTTTCAATTAAGACGTGTACGACACATTCTAAGCTACCGTTTGAAATTCGTAAAGAAGTTTTAAATTGTGATAGTGATTGAAGTTGCCACAACAATATTTAGGATAAAATTATAAGATCTCTGTTTGATCATTTTATTACTAAAATAGAATTTGGGCTTTCTAATTAAGCCGTTGGGACAACTAAGGCTAGGGTTTCATGAGCTTAGATTACGTAACACTGTAACCTGAATAATCTAAAAATCAGCCTTGAATTTTACAAAGAAATGCATCATCTGACGTTGCTATAACTTGAGAAAGCATACGTATGAGTACTTAAAACGAATTTAGCAAAACTCTAATGAGAAAATATATCTGAGGAAAAGAACTATCAGATGAAAATTTTCAGGATTTCGCATATGATAAGGAGTGAATGTATTCGCGCTGCTAGTTTTCAGTTATGTCACAAAGAGTTCAAGACTACTGACTCTGGATATTCTGAGGACCGAAGCCATGCAAACTATACATATCTTCATTTCACTTAGCTCATGTTGTTTTTTGACTTAAAAAATTCTCTACAGTGTGACATTTATCCATTAGCCTTTGCTTGTGAGGGATCGATATGAAAAAAGAAGACTTAGACCGGAATTAATTTGTTTCAGGTCTTGTTAGATTTTTTATCCGTGCACATATGTGTTCGTATGTATTGTATGTTTGTAGAGGACCAAAGAAGTTCGTCAAATCTATCAAACCTTCAACTACCAATTCGTTTATCTGTGTGGACTGAAACACGGTGTAGACAATTGGATTTTTAAAGGATGAGAGCTTGGAAGCTTCGTTGGGGTGCGATTGTATATCTCTATAGTCTACTCATATCATCAGTAATAACACAGCTTTCTACAGCCGTAAGTGTTATGTTGTCCTTTAGCTTACTGGAGCGGTGTTAAGGCCACCAGGTTAGGTGGGCTAGGCTGAAGAGTCAGCAGGTAGTGTGGCTAGCTCACATCAATCATGGGCGTTATTTCTAGTTGAAGCCACTTGGAAGCGAGCTCAAATCAACTGGTTCCTCAGATACTATACATAACTACTAAGATATTGAGCTAAGTGGTATATCTTTCAATATTTTGTGCTCATTAAAACTACGTAATAAGTTCATAAGACCAAATATGCTGTACCCAGAAATGCCTCCGAGAAATCATGAATTCCCATAAATAAAAAACCACAAACACGCCTCAAAACACCTAAGATTATTTTGGATTTTCCTGCCAATCCCAACGTCATTAAAACTTGAAAATATCTGTAGGCAATCAGGAGACAGTAATTGTTCTTAACCTCTGAATAAACGGAAACACCAAAAAATAAAACGCCGTTTGTATGACTGCGTGCACAACGATTACAACATTAAAAATTTGGACAAATAATTCCGCCCCTATTTCAGCATTTCAGTAGGCACGAATCATAAACTACAATTTGCTGAATTCTTCTAAGGTGTGTGAATCGACTCTCAAAGAAAATGTCATTTTTGTCTTATCAGGACAATTCTATGAGAAAAAAGACATTCAGTAATTTAACCACGTACCAACCGGTACGAATACACTTCACCAGTTGAAAAGTAACCTTTGTAAATTGACACACCAATAATTATTCTGCATATTATGAATAAACAAAAACGTCTGGTGTCAAATAAAATATAAGGCTACTTGCCAGTTTTTTGAAAAAACTGATCATTGGGTGAAGACCTTCAGGATTCACTACTGCCGTACCTATTATGTTGGCTGATGCAGAATTATAACCCTTCTGATGAATCCCTTATTTTCCTACACACGGTTACATATTTCTCAGACGCACGTGTGTGTGTGTATAGCTATCAACTACCATTAAAAGTAAAGAATTTCAAAATAAACCAGTGTAAAGTGTAGCTCTTACTCTCAGACGTGTCTGCAGTCCATACACTATTGACAGAAAAAAACACCACCGCATTCACGCCATTTTAAAAAAATAAAATTCAAACATACCGGTATCATCAACACGTTATTTTTAAGATCCCATAGTTGTGGTGGTGGTAGTAATTGACAACCCATATTTTGCTGTCAAATTAAGCAGCTGACAATCTTTCACAGGGCATGTCTGTCTATTCTGTCCTTCTTATGGTTAGATTAGAAGGTGTGCACAGGGGGCTTACAAACTTTGAAAGTAAGAAAGACTTTAATTTAATTAGCTTGAGTAAATGAAATTTGTTTGTTTACAGTAATCACGAATATCTTGGTAAACCACATTACCATTTCACCTTTGAAGGAATGCTAATCAAGCTTTTTTATTTTAAGCCAAAACTGAGGTACACCTGATAAAAAGGAATAGTATGCGACCGTCAGATGCAATTAGAAAGCAAAACAGAGGCTGTAGGATTAATGACAATAAAGATAGTGTATGATATTTTAGATTGTAATAGTTTCTTTACCCAAGCATATGAATGGAACCTGAATTTTTGTTCTTTTTAAAAATGGTCTTGCCATTCAGGAAAAATTTTGGATTCAAAAAATATATATCATTTAACTAATTAATGTCTCATTTGTTGCAACTAATCCGAAATTTACCGGCAAAAGTAAAAAGCTCTTATTCTCCACAACTTAGTTCAATGGAAAGAATAAATTGGAACCTAAAATAATAATTTGGAATGTGTCAATTAGGTAGACGTAATAAAATAGTAAATGAAGTAACATACTTGTAATGTTTGCCGACAAAAACGAAGTACACTGATAATATTTACCTTTAAGGATTTCTTCACATTTGTATCCATACACTCTGTCTGAATGTACTGTAATGTTCGGCAATAGAGAAAAGGTGAAAAAGTCTACTACATGTGTACTTTGATCATTCTCTCCGTAAATATATGTCAAGAACATGTAGGATGCAATCTAGAAAAATATCAACTTAGAAAGCCTCATACTTGCAGATCCTTATTTTTACTAAAAGTAAAATTTAATACTAAGTCAGTCAAATGCAGATTTCGGAAAGCATTCAGTACCAGAATGCTATCGCGGCATGAGAAGTTGTACAAACTCTTTATGATCACTTCAGCTATGAATGTGATTTTCTAGAGGAAAAAGTTAGAATTTAAATTCCTCACTCTCTCCAACTCGCTCCCAATATACTTTGCGCAGACTGATAATATGCGTGATATTTCCCCCATATAAGCTTTTTGAACACACATCGCTTCTGCCAAGCTTATGCTCAACTCAACGTAGTTGCATAGTGTTGACTGCAGACTTGCTAAGAGAGCAACATATTTTTCATCTATTAATGGACGTCCTTCGTGTTGAGGACAAAGAGCCAGATTTCCTAGGTCCACAAATATCTTAGCTACTCCGCAAGCATATTTTTCACTGGACAACACGTTGCATGCAATCCATAGCCTATAACTATCAGCAACGTGTTCTGGGCTTTCAATGGCGAAGTAGCTCTTAACAAAAAGTTTTGTCAATTCTTTGAACTCATCAGATGCATAGTCAGTTCTTGATGAATATTTTAACATGTGATCAAGTATTCTAACTGTTGCATTTATAGCACTTTCTACAGCAGTTTCCATTGATCAACGTGCTGTGAGGTTAACATTAGATTTAAAAGTGCACGATTCCAAATTTTTCCATTCTCAGTATTCTTCATTTACAGCATTATTTGAATAAACACTTTAATTTCATGATTTTGTGACCCTGAATTTCTGTTGAGAAAATCTTCACTCAACACAAGAGAATGCAGGAGACGAATTGTGATAACTAATTACACTTTTCGAATATTGAGCGTTTACTTCATTCCCTATTATTCAGTATCCAATTCATTTGTGATAAATAAATAAACCTAGTTGTGTTAGTATTTCGTTGCTCTTCCGATAAATGGTAGTACTATAGTTCGATGTTTGCAGAAGGTAGTAAAAAGAAATATGCTCTAGTCGGGTAAGGCTTTTCTCCAATATCCAATATCATGATTTTTGATAATCGCTTCTTGTTATTTCGAGACGGTTCTGGCTTTTGACAGATTTCAGCGCAGTCAGTCAAGCTTTTCCAATGATTTGGTGTTGTATCCGTAGTCCTTGAGTGGTGGCGGCCGGCCTAGATTTTGGCCACTGAATAATCACACCGATATTTCACAGATATTTCCCCACGTTCACTTTGCTGAAATCTGAAAGAATGTGGCCTTCAATTACTTCTTATACCCTGGCGAGTATTTATTGTTCTTACAACTTACTGATTCGAAAGTTTCTAGGTATTGTGCGAAAAAGCAATCATGGGTTGGGATGTATTGCAATGCAAGAGGTAGCTGTTCTTGGGTTGTTTCCTTGGTTCACAGAATGGATTCCTGAAACTTTTCTAATCGCTATTCAACCATATAACATGCATTTACCAAAGAATACAATGGGGAGACATCATAATTCCTTTTTTTGGTGTTTCACGCCAAGCAGAAGTGTCACACCTATGTAAACGCAATGCAAAATAAAGTTGTTATTGTTTCAGTCACAACATTATTTATTTATATATTACTACTTGGGTTCCGAGTGGAACATGGAGCGTCAACGACACATCTCTACTTCGTCCTATTTTCTGCTGTCCTCTTCACTGTGTCAATGATTGTTCTCAGCCTCTCATCCCCTCTACTCTACCCAACTCCCCCATGTCACTGTCGAACGATGAATTCGTCGCTTGCCATTAGGATTCCATTTGAGTGATGGCTTGGCACGTGATGTCATTCGATGGCCCCTTCAACTCATGCCCAATAGATTTCCACTTTCTCCAAAATATCTGTTAAACGTGAGGCTCTCGGTTGGTTTGTTGTCATAGTTTCTCATTATTTGATCTTCACTATGGGTCCAGTAAGAGCAGCTGTTGACAAAAGTCTCAAGGCTGTTGGTAATGCTTTTCGTGACACGCTGGCCAAGTTTCTGTCCCGTATAGAAGAACTGGTCTGACGCTTATATTGAATATCCTAATCTTGTTATTTATGCTGTGGATTGCGGAAGACTTCCAAACTGGTTTAGGAGTGACGAATGCGTATTTCGCGTTTTCAGCTATGGTTGGCTTTGATATATTCATCCGTTCGCCAGCCTGTGGTTAAAATAGTACATCAAAGATAAGTGAAAGAAGTAAACTCTGTCACATCTCTCCGGTTGATAGTGATTGGTGTTGTTAGCTGGTCGTCTTCATCACCTCTGTCTTCTCTATGTTCATTTGAAGTCCTGTCTTTGCCGCCCACTTCTTCAGTCAGTTTGTTGATTTCCTCTTGCAAGTCCTCAAGTTTGTGTGATATTAGGCATAAATCAACTGTGAAATCCAGATCTTCTAGGGTCTTCTTATCAGTCCACCGTATTCCTCTCTTCTCACTCCCTGTTCACAATCTGATGCGTGATCCAATCCATCACGAATATGAATATTGCCATTGATGATACTTAGGCAGCCTTGTCTTACTGGTGCGTTCATTTCAAAGTCTCTACTGAGTTTTCCTGACACGTAACATTGTTAAATGGCTGCTGAATGAGGTTGGTACTGATTTGCGGCACCCCATAGTGTTCAGGCAGTCTTCAAATTAATTCTCGGTCAAGACTACTGAAGGCCTCTTCGAAGTCCATGAAGCTAAGGTGGAGGTTTGACTGCCATTGAATGCTGTGTGCGATGACGACGCGTAGAGTTGCAATTTATTGTATATATATTTATTCCTGTTTATGCAGGAGCATACCAACTGTACAGACATGGATAAGTTATTATATAAATCACACATATTTCTATGTATGATGAATTTACAGTTTATTTGTTCTTTCTGACATTAAAGTCAGTCGGGACAGTCTGCAAAATAGTCTGTCTGTGCAACACGTAAAGAGATATAGAAGTATTGTCTTCGCATTAACAAAAAACCTAGACATCAGATGAGTGTAATACAAATATCTGGGAAAAATGAAGCTTGAAGTCAATTCTCCTATATAACTTTGTTGTGAACAGCATCCTTGATTTAAAGTTAATTGATGTATTATTTTGAGGTCAGTAATGTATTTACTCCATTTTTTCAGCAGTCTGATTGTAGTTTTATAATAGGAAAGAAATTTGATCGTTGATACGAAAACTGGATAAGGTCATGTTGGATTGTTTTACTGCATGGAATAGGGCCGAGGTCGATTCTAGAACTATCCATTGGCACCATTTGTATCAGCATGGCAGAGTGTACACGTAAGTTGGGTAATACATTGAAAACTGTTGGAAAACCAGTTGCTTCTTTATTTCAGATCAAGAATAATCCTTGTACAGAATGTTGGCCAGCGTTTTCAAATGGTAGCATCGGATCGTTCATGGAATTTGAGTTTGAATTTACTTAAATGGTCATTTCATTTTAAATGTAGGGTTTTTCGACCTCAACCAGGAGGTATATAGAAGTATATGCTCAGCAACAGAATCCCAGAAAGAGAAAGTATGTGAACATGAAAAGAACATTAATATTTTTATGTATATATAAATGTTTATAAATATATATAACCGTATAGTAAACATATCCCATATTCTAGCTGTGTTTTCATGTATTTTTGCGAAGTCTTGGAGTTTATTTACTGTCATAATATTTAGTAGTGAGTCTAGGCGCTATAGTGTTCTCATAGCTGATGCTTTTTAAAAATAAGGGGTGCGGTCTGATTGGTATAGTCATTGGGATGAAGCAGTTTATACAGCAAGCGTCTGAAGGTTATAATAGAGTCACAGGTTTTTATTTCTAGGGGTAAACTGTTCCAGATCTTAGAGTATATGACTACGAAGAAGTTTGAACGGAGTGCTGTCTTACAGGTGTCCTTGATGCTGTGCACATTTGGTTACGAAGGTTGTAAGAGCCTTCCGGTGAGAACTGTATCTCCTTACTGTCTGAAAATGATATTTTATGCAAGATTTTAAAGAAGAATGTTAGGTTAATGCTCAGTCGTCTCATCCAGAGTGGGTTGATACCTAGGATTATACGCCTTGATGTGTAGTCCTTTTCGCAGTCAAATCCTAGAAGTTTAGACGTGAAGTATCGTTGGACACTTTCTATTTTAAGCCTGTCACTTACGCGAGTGCTGCTGAGTATAAATGGGCAATATTCAAGTAGTGGTCTGACACAAGTTTTATATAATAATAGCTTCGCTTCGTAGTTGTAGAAATTTCTGAGTATGCATCCTAAGAGCATCCTCGATTTACGCGTCTGTGTCGCCACTTACTCAGAAAATGTCAGATCACTAGAGTACCTGAGTCCTCGGTCAGCAACACTTTGGATTTTAGGCAAGTCAATTGATTCAAGTACCAGTTTGATATTTATGGAGGGTGCACCGAAACAGATCCAACCACATTTTTTAAGGTTGAATTTTAGGTTCCATGTGGAGGACCATGCAGTTACTCTATCTAGTTCTTCCTGAACAGCTTTCTGAAAGTATCCTAAGTCATCACAGTGGAATGTGTAAGCTACTTTAAGATCATCTGCAAAGATGAATGGTTTAGCAAGTGAGAAACAGCTGCATATGTCGTTGACATATAGAGTGAAAAGAAAGGGGCCTAAGACGCTACCTTGAACTACTCCAGAATTGACTGGACTAGGTTTGGAGTTTGCAGACCCCAGTCTAACCACTTGGGACCTTTTGTTAAGGAATGATTCAATCCATCCTAATAATGGGTTACGTATTCCTAAGGAGTTCAGCTTACTTATTAGAAGCAAATGGTCAACGCGGTCAAAGGCTTCGGAGATGTCGAAGTAGATGACTAGTACTAGTTGTTGTCTGTCTCGGCTGCTAGTTATATAGTTAAAGAAGTCAAGGTGACATGTCATGCATGATCTGGATTTTAGGAATCTATGTTGGTTGGGACTTAGAATATTGCAGCTGAGCATACGTTTGAGAATATCACCTTTAACTATTCTTTCAATAATTCTGGATGCTATGGGCCTATAGTTGCTGACTTCAGTTTTCGATCCGGATTTGTGTTTGGGCATTATAAATGTGGTTTTCCATTTATCCGGATAGGTTTGGCTTTCTACGGACATTGTAAAGATCTTAAGTAATAAAATGTCAGAACTACCGTGTTTATAAAAATACGACGGTATACCGTCAATACCAGCACTACAAGAGCTTTTGAGAGTATTAATGGCTTGGTTAGTATTAGAATAAGTGAAATGAACTGCACTGATTTGTTTCAGGGTTGAAGAAGAAGGGAGTTCCATTGTAGATTGTAAACCGAGATGTGTACTTGTGGGCTTAAGGTAGTTAGCTGCAAACGTCTCGTTAAACAGTTCATAGATGTCTGCATGGTTGCTGTATAATTTACCCTTGTTTATAAGGAGTGAAATTTTATGGATTTGGCGATTCATTCGTTTCTTTAGGATTTCTGTGAGAGCACGTACTCTGGTGGTGCTGGCTAGTGCAGTGCATTCTTCATTTCTCATACGCAAGTTATGAGCTTGCGAGATGCAGCTCAGAGTACTAAGTATTGACCCTAGTGTACTAAAGTTGTGTCATCTGAAGTAACTTGTTGACAGTCTCCTCAGTTTTGAGCGATCTTTTGGTGGAATAAATTGCTTCTTGAATTTTGAGACTTTTACTTTTTGCAATGGGATCACAGCGTCTAAGCATGTGTTTGAGTTATAGTAAAAGATGTCTAGAGCTTTCGAGAGGTTATTAGCATAGAAGTACTCTCTCCATTCTGAGAATCTTAACATTGATTTCGCTGGAGTCCAGTCTACCTTACTGTAGTTCCTGTATGTTATTTGTTGTAAAGCAGGGGTGTGGGCCGCATTGCTACTTGACGGAAGTGGCAGTGCACACAGCACTGTTTTGTGGTCACTCCCTGAAAACTCAGAACCTACTAGGGTAGACAGGGGACTTATATTTTGGGAGAAGATTAAGTCTAGTACGTTATTACCTCTTGTAGGGGTTGTGACAGTCTGTTTCCAGCCGAGTATATCCAGTGTGCCTAAGAACTTATAAAATTTAATTGGGCCTGTGGGTATATCCCAGTTGATTTCTGGTAAGTTAAAGTCTCCACATAGGATCTTATGATCGTAGTGTAGGGTGGATAATTGTTCCAGAGTATTAATAAGTTGGGTCTCGTAATTACCAAAGGTACCAGGTGCTCTGTAGGTGCATCCAATTAATACTGTTGCGTTATTTAAGTGTAAGTTAACCCATAGGGTCTCGGGCATGTTAAGTGTACTACTTTCTAGCTGTGATACAGTAAGTGCATTCAGAAAGTACATGAGACAACCCCCTCCCTTACTACCTTCCCTGTCACACCGAAAGTGTGTGTAGTTATCTAAGCTTATCTCTTCATCCAGTATGTTAGAATTACACCAGGATTCAGTGATGATAATTATAGGGGGTTTGCATATTACTGTGAGTGCTCTGAGCATCGGTAGTTTATTTAGAACAGATCTAGCATTTATGAGGATCAGGTAAATATGAGATTTGAAATAGCATTTGAAGTATTTAAGTTCGTTAATCAGCCCCGAATATGGTTCAGCACCCAGGAGTACTGTCTGACACAAAATACTTTTTTTCCTACCTGTCTAGGACACACCAATTGTACAGGCATGGATAAGTATTATTTAAATTACATAAATTTGTTATGATAATGCCCAAATTTTTTCAAATCGTTAAAAGTGAACTTGGTTTGGAAATATATTACATAAATTTGGTTCACGGTGAAATTACTTGGTTGCTATCTTTTTTGTCTTTGGTTTGTGGGAACAATATGATAGGTAGTCATTCAATGGAGCACATCAAGAAATATAGAAATATTGTCTTCGCATTAACGAAAATACCCAAGTATGTTTTGGATGGATTACAAATACTTGGGAAAAAAATAAAGCTTGAAGTAATCCCCCATATAACTTTGGTGTGTACGGCATCGAGTCTTATTCTTGATTTATATCCAAATTTGATAATAATTTAAAATAAGTGATACACTTGTATACTTTTGTCAGCATTTTCATCGTAACATCACAATTGAAGTGTAATCAATGTAGACTAATAATAATGACAGTTTGTATTTTCTTATAAACGGGTGTTTTCAAGAAATGCAAGCTATTTTTGCAGACGCGATCAGTTATGTTGTAAGTTACAATCGTGAAGTATTATAAATCAATACTTTTTATTGTTATAAAGGTATATTTCACAACTGTAATCCAGGTTGCATCGTGGGGAAAGGTGATGCGTAATTAACGAGGAATTGTAAGATATTATGTTTGCAGATCATTTGTCATTGCAAATGGTCAAATATCCACATTCCTCATTCTCATTCAGAAAGTCAAATGGAAGTTAAAATGGTGAGAGAAAAAAGACATGACGACCCCATGTTAAGAGGAGTTTCAACATCATGCTCACCTATGTCTATCGAGTTGGTGTGTGCTGTTTTCGGTGAAGAATTAAGCGTTGGAGTACTGGATTTGCTATAGGCTGAGGCATTTTTATTTTTAGTTAAGCCAGAAACGTGGGTAGGGATCTTTATTTGACCTAATCTTGTGCATGTATCAAGTGCGCTTAATGGATGCGGGTGCACTAGACTGTTCCCGTATTCATGCAAAGGAGGAGCCAGCACTAGCGGTTTAGGAGTGTTAACATCCCTACCAGCTGTTTTTTCAACGCTGACACGGACTCAGGGGATAAAAATTGATTGGGACCTTGTGATAACCATGGTTCATTATTCTACCTATTGTTAGGTACTAGTTGTGTCCTTGTATGGGTTCCGTGTGTACTGCATTGTGGGTTAGTTCCCAGCAGACTTGTACCACATATCCGATCAAAATTTATTTGTGTGCCATGCTGTGAATACCCTGAGTTGTTGGTGGTCGAGTTCTGACTATTACCACTTGTACTATTGGGGGTGGCATTGTTGTGGCGTTGATTATCAGTGTGTGCCATGATGCTATTTCGCACGTTGTGGGTGCCTATACTATTGACCGTGGGGAGTGTGGGCTTATTTATACTGCCATTGTTGTTGTTGGCATGATTAGGGGTAATATTTTCCTTTTTTACCAAAGGACTTATGGCTAGGAGAGGACAGTGTCAACTTTCGGGGTATTTTGACTTTTTTCCGGAATTATTTAGTGACATATCTATATCTACGGTGATAGGTGGTATAGTTTTATTGGCTATTTGATTACAATTAAGTGGCCTTTCGGTTGGTGTCGCTCTCTGAGAGGATAATTCTGTGTGGTTTGAGAGGGGTGGTGGATTCTATGGTATCTCTCAAAGGGTTGGGTATAATTGCTGCTTGCAAAGTCCTATTGTTTATTTCACAATTAGGCTTAGTGTGATAATTGTATGCGCGCCTTTCTATGACTGTCTTGTCCACCGCAATTTTTATTAGTTTGTAATTTCTGGCTTGAGATAGGGTGTGTTGGGAGTGGATGAATTTTCTGGTCTCTGCCGGTGTTTCGAACTGAAAACGAATAGGGCAACACTTTTCATGTTGACTCTTCTTCAGCCTGTAGCACTTAGTCTTGGAGTTTGGCATTTTCGCCTCACTAAGTAAGATGTGCTGTACCCTATTCAGTGCCTCATTGTCCGGAACGTTGTAGACAATTGCACTCAGTGTAGCGTCAAGTTGTTTTGTTACTTCTGTAGTAACAAAGTCATTGAGGTTATCCACCTTAGATACCGATTCTTTGTCAAGTTTGTTAAGGTCTACAGTTTTCATGAGGATAGTTAAAGGTGTCAGTTCACAGACCTGCGATCTGATATCGCTGATCTGATCTGATAATTTGGATATTTTGGTATTGGTATCAGAAATTCCTGGATTTACTGACTTGTTTTTTATTTCCCTTAACTCGGCCTTAAGTTCTCCTATAGACAACTTTAGGAGTTCTATTTCAGAAGATAGTATTGAAACAGAGCTTGAGGGCTGGAGCTTTTCGATAAGCACATAAGGTGTAGGGAGGGTTTCTGTATGAGCAGAGGGTACTGAATTTTTGGGAGTAGTGCTAATACTAGCTGTCAGTATAGTTTTATCCTCAGTTTCAGCTCGACGCTTAAGACATACAAGTGAGTTTTGTGGCTCACTATAACCGTTTGTAGGGAGTGTGTTGCTTGATGTAGCAATCAAGGACGTAAAATTAGTTATCAGATTTACAGGGGATTCAGTTCGTTGCTTTTTACTTAGATTAACCATAACTATTTGGTATAAGAGTTAATGGCTATAGGCATGGAGTAAGTAGAGTACTTGTGCAAGGATTACAACAGGATAAATTTTATGTAACGAATCACGCAAAAATGTAACGCAAACGTTGAACGTACTGCATCTATAATGATCACCTGCGACTCGCAGGTGACGGTCGATTCAAGAGTCCGTTGAATTGATCAGCCATTGTTTTATTCATCTCTTCTCCTTCATAACCACTTTCCCTTGAACATCTTTTACTGGTTTCATCATCTGGGTTGATCATTTCCTGGATATAGACCTGGTTATTTGATAAAATGTTTTGAGGTCTCTTTTAACTGCAGTCTCTCTGCCTGTTGTGATTCTCTCGCCAGCCAGTGTGTCGTAGAATTGTTTTTGTCTTTCCCAGTGCTCTTCTTCTTCACTACCTTATTCAGTGCGGTGTAAATTGAACTCAGCTTCTCCTTCTGTTGCCCATCTTTGCATTGAGTCATCACTATTCTCTTTCACCATCCGTCTCTCCTCGATTAGCTTCCAGGCATCCGTTGACAGCCATTCTTTGTCTTGTCTCCTCCTTCTTTTTAGAATAGTTGTACACGTTTCCTTAACTATCACTTTCAGAGAGTTCCAATGTTCTTCCGCATAAGTTTCCTCAGTGATGCCACTTAGTGTCTCCTACTTTGCTCTGATTTGATCTGTAGTGAAGGCATCCCACGTAGTTTTGTCCTTCAGTTTCTGAATGTTAAACTTGAATTGCGGCCTGTCTGCAGTTGTTTTGAAAGATTTCAGCTTCACCTTGAAGGTTCCTAGAACTAGATGATGGTCTCAGCCCACATATGATCGCTTTTCGACTTTGTGCGCAGCAGAATAGCTGCCTCTCCACTTAATTCATAACTATTGCGATGGTGTCTTTCTGGGTTTTGATTTATCCGCCAGGCAAGGTTTATGTTGCTTTGTGTATATCCTTTTCCTTGTACAGGCTGCCTTCAGTCACCAAATCATTGAAAGCACAGAAGTCTGCGCATAATTCTACGTTCTCATCCATCTCTCTACCCATAATGAGTTCTCTTCACATATTTTCTACCCCCAGTTTGGTATTCACATCACCAATAAGGATTTTGATGTCACCATCCGGGATGTTGTCCATTGGTTTCTGTAGGTGTTTATAAAAATCATTCTTCTTATACTGTTACGCGTCGTCTCTAGGTACGTAGCATTGGATAATTATAAAATTCACTTATTTCCAGTTGAATCTTGCCGTCATTATTCTAGAGGAGATGGGTTCCCACTGCAACAGAGCTGTCGATGCTATTGGTGACGTCGTGATAGCCACTCACTGCCCCCGGGTGCTCGTGGTTTTCGTCTGTGTGACCAGACTGGAGTAGATTACTGACACCCCAGCTAATAATTCTGATAGTACACATACATTCTATCTGCTCTCGCATATTCCCAGCGCTTCTATACCATATTTTCTCATTTTTTGGCTGCCTGGGCAGCCTTCTTAACCCCGTACATTGTGCAGCTAATTCACGTCCCCGTTCTAATTCTTGCTTTCATCGGGAGAAGACACACCGGCTGACTAAATTCCAGAAGGCTTTCACTAACCCGCAACATTTCGCCTCTCCTGCTCCAGAGAAGAATAAGTTCTTTTTCTATATTTTTTGCGTTTTAATACACTTATTGTGCGTTGAAGTCTGTTGCTGTTTGAGCTGTTTCGCGATCACTGTACTAGGTTTGGATCAGTTGGAAACCCAGTGGAAGATTTCGGTCCATACTCAGACAGTTTTGGGACATATAATATATGATCTGACAGCTTTTGGTACTTGTGTTTCGATAATTCGGTCATCGGACTATAAAAAATTCATGCCATGCCATTTTTCTGGAAGTGTTTCACAGCAACCACCTATATGAGTGCTATAGAACGGTTAACCAAAGGAGTGATCGGATGGGAAACTGTGTTGTCTATATATGCTATTTGTTGTCCTTTTTGCGTTGCAATTTGGTATAGTTGGGACGAGTTGTCACTCAATAAAACCCCCATCCAGATAAATACCAATAAAAACACTGCGACTTTAGTGCGTGGAAAATGTCGTCTCACTTAGGAAGCTATGCCACGTATTTTTATTTTGATTACAGCTTGATGCCACACCGTATTTTCAGTACAAGTATGGAATTTACAGCATGGATATCGGTAGTTCAAATTTCGCAGGCCGACCATAGATATCAGGTGTGCGTCGGCAGGGGATCGAACCGCAGACCATGTGCATGGTCCGCGAGAGTCATAACCACTGTGCCACCGACACCATGCTTCACCAAACGAGCTAATAGAATTTATAGTTGGGTGACAGTTGTCCTTCCAGGATATCCTGAAACAAAGACAGATATATATCACTTCTCCCATAGACCAAGTGTCGAGAATAGTACTTGTAACTAATGCAGCTGTGCAGTACCAGATAAGCTGTATATACTAAAGTTCCTGCCTCTCTGTGGAGGGAGACGAAATTTTATTGCAACGCAACCAATCAGATTAGCCGTAGGCAGTACAGACATCTTTAAATCATCTCATTGATTCTGAGAGACTTAAGTGACACGTTTGCGAATTCCTCTCTGCGAATTCAGTGCATTTACTTCCTTTATGTAAATATCTTTCTTATTCACAATGGAATACGTAGTACTATGTGATTTTAATGATGCATCAACCTTAGTCTTTACGTCTATGACTACTCTAGAGCCTTGCGAAGTTTCAGATTTGTTTCCTGAGAGGCTCTTGCGTATCTTAACTGAGTTTATTACCGAACAGTGAGATGGTAAATTTACAGGTTATTCCTAATTGTTTCGCGAAAAAATTGGAATCACAAACAGAGAAATTCTAGGGAACCAATAGGTTGGGCTGCTTGTGCTTCCGATTGGCTTCAACTGGGAACAACTCTTATGACTGATGTGTGGCTATCAGTCTTGCTTATTATGAGTGACAGCCATATAACCCGCCCGACCCACCTTGTCTGGTGGTCAGGCTTCCCTTAACACCGCTCCACCTGGCGAAAAAAGAATGCGAAATTTACGCTGTCGAAAGTTGTAATCATTTACCATGATTTGAAGATAGTAAAGAAATAGGTGATCAGGTTGAACCCATTCGACATGTCAGTTGAAATTCCTCCTGTTAAATGTTTATTGTGAATAATTTTAAAAAATTGCATCATTTGTTTTCTGGATTGGTGTGAGCCCTCATTTTTTGAAAACGTATGTTTGTGTCCGAGTCATGTGACTAGGCTGCTGCACACTGATCACTACATTGGTCGCAATAGTTTGTATTTCCATCGGAATGTGTTAAATATTGCTTTAATGAGCAGGATTGAATAGTTGAATGGTAATATCAACTACTTGCATAGCCTGCTTTGTGAAAAAGACACCAGTACAGCCTGTTTCTGCGTAAAGCAGAGTATAATCTGAAAAGTGAATCCTATCAGCAGGTGGCAGTCATCTACAAATGCCGATGGAACCTTACACGAAAACAGCAGTGATTGTGTAGATCCGTCCTTCATTTATGTTTATTTGGACAGGAATTGTCGTAAGTTGAAAGACTATCTATAGGTGGATTTGACACATAACTTCATTGACTGATGCAGCTTAGTGTAGATTATGTGGATTTAGCGTGTACAAAATTTATCAACCTTACTATTGCTGTGCCACTGCCTATTCAGCTGATTGCTAGACTAACAAATATAGGCGGTTCTCATGATTGTCGCAAGTGTAGTGGATTGGAAATGGTGATTGCCAGTTTAATTTGCACTACTGTATTACTTAATGCATTAACTCAGTGTACGATATTACAACGCACACCAACTTTGTTTATTCTGGGGACTTAATCTAATAAGCTCTGCGTTGTTGCTAATCTACTGTCATACCATTTCCACTGACACTGTATAACTGATGTCTTTTCTTCATTGCCCTCTATAACCGATAACTGAGATGGATTTGTCTTAAAATTTCCATTTCCATGGAGCCGCACAGATGTAGTATCACGATTGAGTTTCTAAGCTGCATTACATGGCATCGTTATCCTCATAAACGCAATAGGTTTGCATATCTTAAAATAATCAGTGTGAAGTTAATCTACCTTTTATTTGCATAGACCGCAAGTAATCTTCCACGTTAGTTTGTTTATTAGGTATATCACACAGTGAAACAGTATTATTTACTGGATGACGTTTCGAACAAAATTTATTTTCATAATCATATCAATTGTGAGTAATCTTGATGAGAGAACAATGCCTGGAAAACAAGAATATTTCAGAGAATGTCTTAATAATGATATATTAATCCCCATCTATGTAGGACACAGTATTTTTACGGGCATGGATACGTATTATTTAGATTACGTAAATTTGGCTTATGGTGAAATTACATGGTTGCTGTCTTTTTGCTTTTAGTTTGTGGGAACAATCTGCCAGCTAGTCACTAAATGGAGCACATTAAGAAACAGAAATACTGTCTTCTAATTAACGAAAACCCCAGGTATGTATTGGATAGATTATAAATACATGGGAAGAAATAAGACTTGAATTCACTTCCCTCACATAGATATGCTGTGGGTAGCATCGATTCTTATTCTTGGTCTACATCCAAATTAGGTACTAATTTAAAACAAGTGATAGATTTGTATAATTTTGTCAGCATTTTCATCGTGAGTAACATCAGAAGCGAATTGTACTCGGCGCAGACTAATGTCTGTCACAGTCAGTCAGCTTTGCTTTGGTGCACCGAAGTCAGTCGCCACTTTTAGCTATATGTTGTTCTGTAGGAGTAAGGGGATTAACAAGTGGAAAACTATTTGTAAACCACTTTACATCATGGATACTGCTTGCATAGGATGCCATACGGCGTCCTGATTTGGTGACAGAGGATTTTTAAGGGATGTTCAGTTATTACGAGCCAAAAGCTTGAAGGATGATACGGTGTGTATAAGTAAGTGGCTTGTAATTCTGGTCAACTTCAGTCTTACCGTAGATCTGTATGAGTTAGACTTGGCTTCACTTAGACCTAAAATAACCACTCTTACAAAACTTCTTCGCCGCCTTATGACCTTAGTTGTACCCTGCCTAATGTGCAAATACTAACGAACGGAATCAAGGTAAAAAGACTTTAGATGGCAAGTGTGACTGGAATAGAGTATTTACACAAAAGAGATATGAAATTTGATAAAAATAAGAGGTTATACACTTATCTGCAGTCTTGACGGTGGTAGGCTCGGAGAGTGCGCTGGATGAAAGCGCAACTAGAGAGCGAACCAAAACGTACAGGAGGTTCACGAATCTTAAGAGGAAGAAGTGCCGAAAATCGGGTGAGTTCAAACAAAAGTTCAAAGGTTCAATGTGCACTACAGATCTGTGCAACTTCCAATACAAGGCAAATATAATAAATGAGAAAAACAGTGAAGTGTCAGGAAAGAAAGAAAGAGTATGTGGAAACGGATAGAACCTAATTGTCTGTATATAGACGTTTACATTCGTTGTACATTGCTGTCTAGTAAACCTATATTTTTGTTTCTAATTAGTCTTTTTACATATGTGCGACTAGTCTATTTATCGTTGGTACAGTAATTAAGGAAGTACTACGCGTTCTTTAGATACTGTGGCAAACTAATAATTGATTCATTATAGATATAAATAATTTTTTAGTGTAATCAGTAGAAATAAACAGTCTGTACAGAGAGCGTCTGGAACTTATAACCGAGTTGTAGGTTCTGACTTCTAGAAGAAAACTGTTACTTGTTTATAACACATGACTGTGAACAAGCTTTCGCGGAGTACTGATTTGAAGGCTTTTTACTGTCATTGTGAATGTTTGACTACGCAGTTCGTAAGCGCCTTGGGGTGAAAATCGCACGTCTTTATTTTCTGAGCATGATATTTTGTGTGGGACCTTAAAGAAGAATATGAGGGACATGATTAGTCGTCTCATCCAAAATGGGTCAAGATCTAGAGTCATGTCCATGCGGTGTAGTCTTTCTTACAATCGTAGCCAAGTAGTTTGGACGTGAAATATCGTTGAATAATTTCTGTCCTCAGCTTGTCACATATGCGAGTGCTGCTAATAACAAATGGACAGTATTCAAATAGCGGCCTCACATATGTTGTCTGTGGAATGATCTTCGCTTCATTGTCGTGAAAGTTCCTGAGTATGCATCCCAAAAGCATCCTCAGCTTTCGAGTCTGTGAAGTTACTTGCTCAAAAAATGCTAGGTCACCAGAATACCTCAAGCCTAAGTCAGGGAAACTTCGAAGTCTGAGTAGGTTAGCAGAGTGAAGTGTTAATTTCATGTCGACTGAGGGTGCGTCAATGCTGATCCAACCATAATTGTTTAGAATGAATTGCATATCCCATAAAGACGACCAGGCAGTCACTTTATCTAATTCATCCTTCAAAAGTACCCTAGGTCATCACACTGGAATGTGTAAGCTTCTTTTACATCATCTGCAAAGGTGACTAATTCGCCGTGTGAAAGGCAGGCGCATGTGTCGTTGATATAAATTATAAATAGGAGAGGCCATAAAGACGCTACCTTAAACTACACCAGAAGTGATCGGGCTAGGCTAGAATTGGCTACTGCGATGCGTTCTTCGATTCTGATACAGAAATCTCGAGCTTGTGAGATGAAGCTAAGGGTGTTAAGTATTAAACCTGGTGTGCCAATGTCGCGGTGTTTCAAGTAACTTGTTGAGAGTCTCTTCAGTTTCGTACGATCCTTTGATTTTATGAATGACTTTCTACGTTGGGAAAGCTTAAGTGTTTGGAGTGGAGTGACAGCATCTAGACATGTGTTTAAGTTATGGTAGAAGATGCTCAGAGCTCTCGAGATGTCACCGGTAGTGAAGTATTCACCCCATTTGGAGGATCTAAGCACTGATTCTACTAAGGCCCAGTTTGCCTTACTATAGTTCCTATGTATTATTTGTTGTGAAGTGAAGGTTTAAGCTGCATTGCTACTCAGTGGAAGTGACAGAGCACACATCAATGTTTTGTGGTCACTACCTGAAAGCCTAGAACCCACTAAGACTGAGAGGAGACTTATATCGCGGCAGAAAATTAAGTCAAGTACGTTGTTACCACTTGTAAGGTTAGTGACAGTTTGTTTCTAGCCGAAAATTTCCAGTGTCCCTAAGAGCTTGTCGTATTTAGTTGGCCCTTTCAGTAAGTCCCAGTTGATTCCGGGTAGGTTGAAGTCTCCACATATGATCTTATGCTCGTGTGGAAGAGTGAACACTTACATCAGTACATTATTGAGTTGAGTCTCGTAATCACTAAAGGTGCCAGGTGCTCTGTAGGTACACCCTATTAGTAGTGTAGCACTTTTGAAGTGTACATTGACCCATAGGTTTTCATTCATGTCGTTGAGTTCCCTATTTTCCAGCTGTGATACAGTGTGTTCAGGAAGTGCATTAGGAAGCCTCCTCCCTTACCAATGTTTCTGTCACATCAAAACTGTGTTTACCCATCGATGCTTATCTCTTCGTCTGTTATGTTGGACTGACACCAGTATTTATTGGGGGGGGTTATATACCAGCGTGTGTGCCCTGAGCATCGCTAGTTTGTTAAGGATAGATCTAGCATTAATGAGGATTAGGTTAAGTTGAGAGTTAAAGTAGTGTTTGAAGTAATTAAGCTCGTCAATCAGGCTCAAGTGAGGATCGCCATCCACTGGTTCCATATGGCATAACAACCCTGTGTCGCCGTTAGCGTCATTACCATGTTCACCGATGTTTATCAAGTTATTATCTGCCCCTTTTAGTGAACAATTCATTGCATTATTGGATTTCGTATAGGAGAGCTTTTTTTTCTTGTATTTACCTTGTAAATATACTTCCAATAATGTATTATTCATAATCGCACTTTATACCATTTTGCAGCTGCACAGAATTTTCTTCTCTTCCTGAAATAGCGTTCAATCACGTGGCGGCATAGCACTCACCCAGATATACATTGTTCACTGGTTGACCATAACTATCAGCAGGAAATGGAACGAAGTTTGGGTTGTCGCTCAACTTTGATGGTGACCTTAGTAAATGGTTTACAATTTAACATTTATAAGAACCTATTCTGATTGCTTGTACAATAATTGAACGATTTAGTTTTTGAAAAGTATTATTTATGATACTTCAGGATTGTAATTTATAACATTACTGATCTTGCCTGTAAGAATGGCAAGCACTTCTTGTAAACTTACCTGTTTATGCGAAATGTAAAATTATTATTATAAGGTATTTCTAGGCATTGGTAGGTTGGAGACCTAGGTAGGAGTTTCCATTTAGCCTACGATTGTACAAACACTGGATTTGATTAATAATTGCATGTACACTGGGCTGTGTCTGTTCTCTTTTCAATAGGGAGCCGATACTGGTGGTACGGGTTCAGAAGAGTTAACATCCCCACCAGTTGTTTGGTGAGCGCTGATAGGAATGTGACGGATAATAATTTATTGGTACCTTGTGATGCCCATAACTTATTAGTCTGCCTAATTTTTGCAGAGATTCTGTGTCCTACATGGGTTTCATCATATGCACTGCAGCACTGTGGTTTAGTTCCCAGCAGACTTGTGCCATATATTCTGCCAAAGTTTGTTTGTGTGTCACACTTCGAACACCCAGAGTGGTTGGTAGCTAAGCTCTGAGTGTTGCCACTTGTGCCATTTTGCGTAATGGTTTTGCTGCACCAGCTATTAATGTGACTTAACATAGTATGCGAGTAAGTTCTGTCGTTACTGTCCTTGGACCGTATCGCCTTATCTTTGCTTTTAGTGTGGTTGTTAGTATCATTCTTGTCTCATTTCCCAGACAGCACGAATTCTTCTTGGGATTTGGAAATGTAGGGGGTTTTTCGTTATGGGTGGAGTATTTCGGTATGTTTTTTTACCGAATTCCATTTTAACCCTTACGCTGCGGCTAAAAGAGGATGCCGTCGACTTACGAGAGGCACTTGTTTCTGTCTTGGAAATATCCAGATACATATCAAGATCCGTGGTGTGGGGGCTGATATAGGAGAAGGCTTATAATTCACTTGCCTTTCGGTTGATGCCGCGTTCTGTGTAGCTAGTTTTTTAGATTTGAGACGGAGGAGACTATTAGTTCTACCGGGCTGGTTTTTGGTCAAACCCTTTCAGTGACTTGTTGTGTCTTGCCCCTCTTACCATTAGGTTCAGTGAGATGATTGCAAGCACGCCTTTCAATCACTGCCTTATTTGCAGCTAACGTTTAACTAGTTCACTAAATTTTCTATTCCCAATATTCTCTTTAATGGGTTGTGTTAATGTAAGCAATTTTTGAAACAATTATATTACCAAACACACCTTTTAATATTTTACAAATATATATATAATCGTATGCGTCGGTGGCACAGCGGTAGAATGCTCACCAACCGCGCATGTGGTCCGGGGTTCAGTCTCCGGCCAACTCACTCCTTTACCTCACTAAGCCAGTAACAAAACTGGTAAAGAGGGAAGGTTGGGCATCAGGCCAGCAAACCCATTCCGTAAAAGTAATCATCACTCCTACCGAAACTTCAAGCCTCTAGCTTGAAGCCCTATGTTCCATTGGGAACTTAAGGGAATAAAAAATATATTTAATCAGTAACACACTGCAATTTTTGTGTCGAAATGACTTTATTCAGTCAATAACTACCTTCTCCAAAATGTATAATTTTTTAACCTTTCACAGTATTTTTAACAAAACATAAGTTGATGGGTTCCTTGCAATGACTGACAAATACCATTTGAAAATCAGCGGTGAAAACTCAGCATAACTAGTTCTGTTAGCCAGCTGTTTTCTTCAGGATCATTATACATAATTTTATTACTAATTGTTCCACTGCCCAATTAACACTACTAAATAGACTAAAACTTAGTTACCGTAATACTTAATACTTCTATACTTCATGAATTTTTAAGGGAAACTTAATTTCCTAGTGGTTTGTAACAAACACTTACATACATGTGTACATGTATAAAGGTGATGCTGCTAAGAATGTCCTCAGGTATCGATGTATCTGGTGACCTAATGGGAAGCAATTGTCATCAAAGCTATTAACGTACAGCATACTGTAGGACTGCGACGGGCCCAAAGCAATCCATCGCTGCAACTATAGTTATTGCCAAAAAAATCTCAGAGCCTAACAACAAAAAGGATGGAGGGTGGCACATGCTGATCAGATGTTATGGTAGTGGCCACAAATGTGAATCGCTCCGATCTGTAGGACAGCAACATACATTTTTTGACAGCTCGAGGTTAAACATTGGTCTGGACCCATAACAAAAAAAAAATTAGGGGTTATACAGACCTAAATTATAAAAAATGCTTTTGCTCCTGTCATCTATACACCTGTTCAGCTTCTTGTCAAGATGCCACTCCATGGGCCCTACAGAATTTCGTTAGACATCTCACAGGTCAGCTTATCCTACAGGTTCTAGTCCTCAAGATCTTTGAATTCACTTCTCGCTGAAACATCACTTATCTACCTCACAATAATCTTTTAATCTGCGCATTAGTATACTCCATTTTATCTGAACTACCTGGGGTTTTATTAAAGCAATGAATTACTCTTTGTTCAAATTTGTTGCTTCCTTAAATTCTAGGTAATTTGATTAAAAACACAGCACCAATGTTTGAACAGAGCTACTTTTTCATCGAAAACATCATAGTTTCCATGCTTAGACCAATATGGTTAGCATTAAACATTGCAAATGTATACTTTCATTCCAAGGAGTCTCCACCTCCCTCTTGAATATATCTTGTAAATGTAGTGACAATGATATATTATCCATAGCTGTATTTTATTCCAGTTTGCAATTTCCCAGGATGTTCTCTCCCTACTACTACCGGCTCAGGTACCAGTTATCGACAGGAGTTTCAGCATAAGAGTGAAACATGATAGACCATGGGCTAACAGGCGAATTGCGAGGGAGTCACCGGAATTGGTACCTTCTACCTCTATTGTCATACAAGGTGTTCCGGAGTTGGAAACTGACACTGATTGGGAAAAACACATGTGAGACGTACAGCAATGGAGATGACTGTAGTCTCGGATGGCCCTTGGTTCTTCGGGAGCAATCTGGATTTTCCGACCACGTCACCCCGCTCATCTCACGCTGATTAGTTCCCCAAGGCCGCTAAGTGCCGAATTCAACTCCTAGGAGCAGTTGACCATAGTACTTCAACGGTGGTGCAAGACCGAGGGGAAAACGGGAGGACAAATCCGATGCTGCGAAAGCAGACCTCGAACCATAAGACGTTAATACGTCCCCAAGCCTCAGTGACACTAGAGCGACGCGGTACTGAGAATAGTCACTGTCAATCATGTTTACTACCCAAATCCAAGGGAAAAAACGGGCCGGTTCCATCCTAATCTACCGACTAGTCCCTATATCAAGTCCCATACCAGCAGACAACGTGACGTCAACTACCCCACAACACGCTGAGGTTGTAAGACTCACTGCCAGCTGCCTAAATAGCAAGATAAGAGGGCTGCGAGGGAAAGTAGGTGAACTCAAAAACCTCCAGTCACACCCAGACCTCAAAATAATAACGCCTACTGAAACCTGGCTAACCCCCACTGTCACCGACAACGAAATCAGTATCAGTGGGGTGATTCTGATCTGGAGAGACAAGGATAATAAGGAAGGAAGGGGAATGGCTATATACTTTGACAGGCAACTTAAATAAGTGCGCGCAACGGACCCACTATTTATTGAACTCCCAGACTCCATATGGTGTCATTTCACCGTAGTCCACACCAAGCATTGACTGGGTGGCGCCTACCTATCACCCACCTTTGCTATGTCAAGACGGACTATCATGAAATTCAGAGGCTTTTGCCCGGCGCAGAATGGCCCTTAGAATGGGCGGAGTTATCTGTGGATGAACACTGGGAAGTGGTTAAAGAGATTATTCAAACAGAAATCTCGGATACCTTCCGTTTATTCACAGCGCAGCCGAAGAATGTGTTATCATGACTGAAGAGAGGTACGCAATGTATTCTGCAAACAAAATGGAAGGCTCGGGCTTCGTAGGGAAATTCAAGGAGTCAGACCAACCACGATGCACACCTGGAACTCAGGAACCGGTGTAAGGCAAGGGTCAGGAGGGACAGGAGGTCATTTTTAGGCTAACCTTGCCAAAAATACCCTGGCGAACATCATATCGGCGCGCGCTCCTTGAATACGACGTGCGTTTTCCTCTCTAACAGGAAACATCCACTTTTGTGAATAATTCGTTTGGGAAACCTGATCTTCCTATCCGGCGAATTTTATTCAACCATTCCTTCTTCACCGAGCCTGTGTTTGGTACTTCCCACTGTCTCGAACTACTGCCTAAGCTTCAGGTGCTACTTCTGTAGCAACATCCCCCTCACTCTTTTAAATATACAGGACTTGTTGGTCTGTTACATGATTGTTGTGAAGCCGAATAACCCGAAAGTTACAGGTAAAGTCAAAAGCTTTTACTTATATACTTTATCTTTCTGTTCTGTGTTTCTACCGTCTTTTGCTGTCAGTCCATTGGACAAAACTCCACTGTCTCTTATTATTTAATCATCGGTATTAATTTAGGAGTAATATGACTATAGAATCTCACCCTAAGATAAGTAATGGGAGACCATACACCGTAGTCACCAGGGCTTTAGCCAAATTAGGCAAACAGGTGAAGGTGATGGAATCTCGCATACCGGTCTTGAAGACCAGGGAAAATATTCGCTGCGTGGACAGATTGTCCATGTCGCCGCAGTCCTACAGTGAAGCTGTGAAAAGTCAACTAAGCGGATGTGGCTCCATCCCTGTTAACACGAATAGGTTAATACAGCCGAGTGGTAAATCTGCACTAAGTGAGAATTGTATAACACCCATATCCACGGTAGGCCTTGAAACAAACAGGAAGGCCAATAAGAAACGTTCACGACGTCGCAAGACGACGAAAACGTTCCCCAAGAAGGCAGACGATTGCAAGGTCTGCAATTCTATTGTCGAACAAGTAGACTCTGCTTTCGAATGCAACTTTTGCAGGCAATGGGTACATTGTAGATGTGACACCGGAGTACCAAAAGTATATTACGATTTTATGCGTAAGAACCCATGCCCATGGTTCTGGTACATATGCTCAAGTTGCCGTCCTGATGCAGCCTCGTGTATTTCCTCGAAAGCTAAAGATGGCATAGAGGTATCAGGGAAAAACGTGAAACGGTTTGCTCCCACCAACTCAGAAAACAGCACAATTGCACGTAAATCGGGGATACCAAAATCCACACCGGTTATACTTGCGATTCCTGCCATAACTGCCCCAGACATAGAGGTTGAAGCACCAAGGGTATCTGTCGCTGGGAAAAGACCCTTACCGTCCACCAGTAAAAGTGGCCATGGCACTGCGACACACAATAATACCCAGTTGCATCAGAAGAAACAAAACGGTCTTAAGGAGGATGACAAATGTGCGAGGACCGAACCTAAATCCACGGTCAGTCGATCAAACTGCGTTATCCTCTTTAATGTACCAGACTGTAGCAGTAGTCTGCTGGAAAACAGGGCCCTGTTTGATCAGGAACAGTAGTCCAAATTATGTAGCACACTGGGCCGGGACATCCAACCAGTAAAACTATGCAGATTGTATAGGGGAACTGCTGCTCCTCAAGGCAAACCATCCCCACTGAGGGTAACACTGGGCTCTACCGAGGATGCCGAAAAAGTTTTACCGACTTCCAAAGTCCTTTCTATAGGGGGGACCTGCAATATACGTGTTAGGCCAGATAGGTCATGGAAGGAAAGACAGATGGCGAGGGAGTCGCCAGAGCTTATTCCTTCTGCCTCCATGGTTGTTCACGGCATTCCCGAACTGGTAACTGGGAACGCTTGTGAGAAGCACTGTCACGATGTACAGCAATGGAGATGGTTGGCATCTCAGATGGCTCTGGGAAGTTCAGGGGCTGTCTCTATTTATAGATTGCCTCGACCCACTCACCCTATGTCAATTAACACGCCACGTCTGTTAGCTGTTAAGTTCAGCTCCCGAGACCACTTGACTACTGCTCTCCAGAGATGGCACGAGACCAAGGACAAGGTCAGTAGACACATTCGCTGCTGTGAGAGCCGGCCTCGTACCCAAAGGAGAGAACAAAACGTTGTCATAGAACATCCCCAACCCCTAGTCACAATACAGCGGTGCAGCACGGACGATGATAGCCAGTTTCATCCAAGTGCTCCGATTGAAATAGAAGAAAAAAACGCCAACAGTTCGGTTCCCGAGGAATTGGCCAACTAGTTCGTAGGATAACTCCTCAACCGACAGCCCACAGCTCACGTCAACCACCCCCAATACGGAGACGTGGTGAGACTGACTACCAGTCGCCTGTACAGTAGTGTGAGAAGTCTAAGGGGCAAAATAGCCGAACTTAGATACCTACAATCACAGCTGAACTCCAAAATCATAATACTGACGGAAACCTGGCTAACTCCTACGGTAGTAGACAGTGAAGTCAGTATAAATGATATGGACCTAGTCAGGCGAGATAGGGATCTGAAAGAAGGAGGTGGAGTCGCCATATACGTCGACAAACAGCTCAGATGTGTCCATGCAATCGACCCTCCCCCCATTGAGCTCCCTGACTCCATATGGTGCCATTTCTTTGTTGGGTACTGTAAATATCTAGTGGGCAGCATTTATCGATCACCTTCATGTGGAGCAGACCACAACCAAGTACTGCTGAATACAATTTTAGCGACACAAGACATGGGTTATGATCAAATTGTCATAGCTAGAGACTTCAAAGCCCTATCTCTTAACTTGATGACGGGATATGCCCATGATAGATTTGGTCGAAATCTGCTGCATACCATCAGGGACGCCAGATTCACTGAAAATGTCAAAATGGATGCTAGATGGGGCCCAGATGGGAAGTGTTCTAGACTGGATTATGTGCTCACTAGTGACCAGCTACTAGTAGAAAACGTTCAGATCACGACTCCCATAGGTAGTAGTGACCACGCGGTCATAACATTCGACATAGTCCTCCGCGAGCGTTTACAGTGGGACAGTACACAGCCCTGTCTGTGTTATAGCAAAGCCAATTACACCAAAATGCGAAGACTTTTGTCTGAAGCAAATTGGCCATAAAATTGGACAGAGCTTACAGTAGAAGAACACTGGGAGATCATTCACCAGATCATTCGGACACTGTTCCTTTAGTCACGCCAAAAGCCAGAAAGCAACGTTCATGGCTAAAAAGGGGAACCCAACGCCTTCTACAGGTGAAGCGAAAAGCCTGGTTTGCGTGGCGACTATCGAAGAGTCAACCCGAAAATGAAGTGTACCTCGAACTCAGGAAACGATGTAACATACGAGTCCGGAGTGATAGAAGGACATTTCAGAGAAACCTCGCCAATAAGCTTCTCGTGAACCCCAAAAGCCTATACAGGTTTATGTCTGAAAGAAAACCGACCAGCCAGGGAGCTTGCAATGTAGTGGGTTCTGATGGGAAATCTCCTACTAGTCTTGAAATGGCAGAGACGTTCAGTCTAGCCTTTCACAGGCAACTGAACAGTAACGAGGATTTTACCCCCACAGTGGTTAGGAGTGCCGCTGACCATACACATGGTCCGGGGTTCGATCCCCTGCCGACGCACACCCGATATCTATGGTCGGCCTGCGAAATTCGGGCTACCGATATCCATGCTGAAGATGCCATACTTGTACTGAAAATACGGTGTGGCATCAAGCTGTAATCAAAAATATAAAAATATAAAAAATATTAAAAGAAGATTACAATGCAAGACCAACGTGCGAAAACCTGCTGGGTACATTTCAAATTACCCCGGCTACGGTACTCGTAAAATTGGGGAAGTTGGCTTCGGGAAAGTCTGCAGGTTGCGATGACATAAGACCATCCATCCTGAAGCAGTGTTCAGAAAGTCTCTGCCAACCCCTAAGTGATCTGTTTCAACACTCCTTTGATGTAGGGAAACTTCCATGTGAATGGAAACGAGCCATCCCACCCCCTATCTTCAAGGGTGGTGACCGGCAGAATGCGACCAGTTACAGACCAGTTGCGCTACTCCCAGTGATATCGAAGATATTGGAAAGTCTCATTGACGACCACATGGGAAAATACTTCGACAGGACTAACCTACTCCATGAAGCACAGCACGGTTTCAGGAGGGGAAGATCCTGTGTGACGAATCTTCTACTAACTTGGAACGATTGGACACTATCCTGGGATGTAAAGGTACCAGTCCATGTGATCTTTCTCAACTTTGCGAAAGCATTCGACACAGTTCACCATGGTCTGTTCCTTCACAAAATAAGCAAAGCGGGTGTTTCTGGACCACTTCTCACATGGTTGAAAGAATACTTAGGCGAGAGAGAATTCTGCACCAAAGTCAACCGCATCCGATCATCCTGGCACACCTCGGCATCAGGGGTTCCTCAGGGTTCTGTCTTAGGGCCGTTGATGTTTTTGATTTTTATCAACAACCTGCCCTGTCAACTGAATTGCTCTGCGCTTCTTTACGCTGACGACGTAAAGATTTGGAGAGCAATAAACTCATCGGAAGACTCAGACAGATTGCAGGCTGACCTGCAAACTCTGGGAGACTGGGCTCTGGCTAACGGAATGCCTTTCAACTTAAAGAAGTGCAAAGTAGTGCAACTTCATTCCGGCAGGTCACAGAGTGCAAATTACACCCTTGGTGGCCAGAACTTGAGTTGTGTGACATCAGAACGCGACCTAGGTCTTATTTTAACAGAAAAGCTAGACACCAGTGTAAATTATACGAGGGACGTCGCCAAAGCTAACGCAACTTTACACTTTATGCATGGGCAGCTGGGAGCTCTTATTCCCGAACTATACGACATACGGGAGGCCACTCCTTGAGGTGCATAATATCATTGCTCCTCCGCTACTCAAAAGGGATGCTAACATTCTAGAAAGTGTCCAGAGACGAGCGACAAAATGGGTGATCGGCCTCCGCAACAAATCATATGAGGAAAGACTGAAGAAATTAAGTCTTTTCACACTTAGTTACCGTAGTCACAGGGGAGACCTCATCACCGTCCATAAGATCTTAAACGACCAGGCCCACCCTAATAAAAGCATCCTGCCATTAAGTGATTGTAGGCTTCCACGAGGTAATTCGCTAAGGATAGCACACCAGAGACCAAAGACTCGAGTGCGTTCACATTTCTTCTCGCTTCGAGTTTGTCGTTTCTGGAACGCTTTACCGGCGGCCGTAACTACAGCTCCATCTGTGGAGACTTTTAAGCGGAAGCTGGACAATCATGCACGACCCGTCCTGTCTTCTCCCACTGCACCGACTACTCTATTTTTTCTTTCTTTCTTTATTATTTCACCTTTATTATTTCACTTATATCAACCTATATTATCTACACTACAACCTATTATTATTATTCTACTCTTATGACTACACAGAATGACCAACGGGTGTTAGGTCAAACTCCATTCACGGCAGCAACTGAGTCCTAACATACTTCACACTACAAACCACAATCTTGACCAATCCTCGCACCACTCCTCTTGGAGTCTACCAGAGCTAAAGCAGTCGAGTGGCGGGATTTACTATGCATAAGTTCACCGAAGATCTGGAACATCTACCTTACAATCAAGAAGCGAGCTCAAAGAAATCATTGGTTTATACTAGCTCGTAATCAGGATATTGGATATTGGAATAGACTGTACCGATTCATGTCGGAGACGAACTATTCAGAAGTTTAACGAAGACCAGGAACCTTTACCTCAAAATCAAGAGGTCAGCATAAAGAAATGAAAATGGTTTATACTAGCTTGTAAAAATGATATTGGATATTGGATACTCTCATGAATGTAGCACATAAGACATAGGGTAGCGACAAATAGTTACCCGATAATTTGAATCCTTAGTCATGAACGCTCCCCTTACATTTGTGGGCAGAAAGAGTAAATATTATAGGGACCACTATTATCCTCGTGAAAGTAAGAGATATCCTTTGAGTTTACTTATATAGCTAATCATGCTTTCGAAACACTGCATGATGCCCTTCAAAGTGTGAAACGATCTCAAGATGACAAAACTAAAATTTTGCTATCACCGTAATATTATCTTATAATTACATCAAGTCTTAGGAGTGGGAGTTACAGAATATGTGGTAAAATAATGGCTGCAGCCTATTCTCAACTGTGTCCAGAAAAGATGTAAGCAGAAGCTAATGTTACATTCAAGATATTGTTTCAGAAAACGTATATTTATTTTCGGAAGACAGACTAATTTTATGCCTTATAAATGTGGTCTATCTAATTTCGACCACCTGGAAACCCCTTTAGGCAGAATCATGGTCGACAGAAATGGTAAGAGATTACAGTTTTAACTGAATAAACTTACTTTTTATTGTGATATTTCCTTGTAATTCGTTCAACTTTGAGATTGCTTGAAGTTAACTATCATGAATTAATTGAGCTGTTGCCATATTGTCCCACAGAATCTCGTAAAAAGTCAATTAAAATAAGATTAGGATAATACATACTTTGGTACAGTAAGTGAAGATGCATCATTAACCCCTAAATTCTAATACTCCTAGCCCAAGACATACAGGGAAGTGTGATCCCGAAAATTTTGAGCAATACAGATTGGAGAAGCCTGTTGCTGTAATCATAATGGTTAAAATATATTTACACTTTATTTAATTTCTGAAATTTTCTCATTCTGTGTAAGTTATTTTCTTTCAAACATATAAGCTGACAGAAGTGATAAAGCGATTGTGTTTTCGCTTTATTCATACACTGCATTTTAATATGAGAATGTGGGCTTTTCTGATTCTGTGAAAAGTTGTAATTACGTCTATCACTTATCAGTTTATATTGCAAAGATCTATTTGGACACAATTCCTTAATTATCGTCCAATAGATAGGTTGTTGCAGAAACAAATATAGCAGCATAAATACTCCAAACCTCTTAGCAGGTAATAACTACGAATGTACAATTTTCTTAAAACTTTCCAAATTTTTCCATGTTTTTCTATTTATTTCCTGGCCGTCAGGATAGGCGGGATTATTTTACGTGTAAAATATGACAAGAAGCAGTTAAATACTATACACAATTTGGATTTCTGAATTTTTTGTGTATTACAATAAGAATCTTGACACTCATTAGCTACTGAGCACCACAGACGACAGGCTCTACGTGCTTCCGATTCAGAACGAATATACTGTTTCCTTCTCTACAATTTCAAAAAACCAGCTGGCTGTTCCAAAGAATCAGGTGACTCTTAGGCTTTCATTGAAAAATGCGTTACTCAGTAATAGTAATACATGTGGGCATTTAAGCAAAGTATCTTTAGATCCCAGAAAACTCAGGTTACTAAATGTACTAGTAAAATGACCGCTTACTTATCTGTACTAACCCAACAAAGCAATGAAACTGTATCGCAGAAATTTATATTTTAAAATCTTACCTGGGGTCTCGATTCTCACGTGATTTTGTTGTATACTGATTTTAACGGATCCAAATGGATTCCATTACCTAGATAAATGTAATAACATTTTTTCACAAAATGCCATATTTCTTCGTTTCTAAAGAAAATTAACAATTTTGCCATTTCCCTCAATTCCTCTCTGAAAACAAACTCACCCATTGGTTCTTATCGTCTTCGTACTTGACTTTCTATATAACCAGACAACGGTCAAACGTTCGTGTATCTGTTTTGTTTGTAGTCTTTGGTGAACAAACATCCCACCAACTTAGTGAGCTGCAACATGATATCTTCCAGTACAATGATCCTTTAGTAAATATTGAATTCTATTCATTATGCCACAAATAGATCAGTCTGACAAATTATATTGACAATGTATATTTTAAACTGTTGCATGTCACTAACAATTTTAGTTCGGGCGTTCTAGAAGGCTAACCATGGTGCTGGTAATTAACATAAACTCATAAGTAGAAACGAATGATCTTAGAAATTGATTTAGAAATAAAATCTACACAAGAAAAATAAAAGTGAAAATAACGTTGAAACATGTGAAATGCAAACTTCATAAAAAATCATCCTGTGTACTGATTGTTTGAAAAAATAGTTGAATCCGGAAAGTTGTAGTACTTACTTTATTCTCAGGATCTATTTTACGTATTTTACATAATCTGAGTCAAGTTAAAGAGAAGTGATCTAGGAGAACTAACACACCAATGACCAATGACACACAAAGAGGGGAAGCTCGTGAAACCGGATAAAAGGCAGTGTATTCATTAAAAATATTGAAAGAAGTGTAAGAATACCAGAGAAGGTGTTTGTTTACCTTAGAACTAGGTTAAGTTTAATTATAGGCGACAGGAAGATCAGGGGTTTTTAGGGAAAGATTATGGTTAGGATAAAGTTAGGGACGCGAATTTACTTTGGCCTTTTCAAGATGTTTCATGCCTTCATTCCCTTGGGCTTCTGTTCTTTAGACTTTTCTAACAGATATAGTGTTGTTTACCTCGTCTCACTGTCTTGGTCTGATTGTACGTTTAAAGGTAATTGGTATGTTTGTTCTCTCAAATAGCCATCCTTTAACTTCACCTTAATTTGCTTAAATTTTCACTTGAAACAAAAGGAAAAAAGATTGTCCAGATTGTTTTCTTTGAACGCATACACAGAGAGTAATTCTTCAGTAGGTCACAAAAGTTTCTAATTGCTAGTTATGCCAGTTTATGCAATATTGGTTAAGAATGAGCCGATTTTTCAACACAGTTGTAGAAGATTTAAGTGCCTAATCGTGTACATGATCCACGATTCGACCCTTGGAGTCAGCGCATAGGTAGCTATTTACACTCACATCAAGAGAATGGAATTTCGAGTCATAATCCATTGGATGAATTTCTACTTTACAGATTAACCAGTCATGGATGCAGTAAAATAAATCAAGAATAACATATAAAATGATTTTCAAAACTAAGTGTAATCTAATTACAACAGAAATGGTTTTATTTAATTATTCCATGTTTTCTTCTTTCTTTCTTTCTAGTAAATCAGAAACTGTTAAAAAGTGATGATTTCAGACTACTTGAATCAAACAACGATCATAAAGAACAGTTTATTGAAATGCAATTACCGTTTATAGCAAAAATAATGGAAAAGTAAAAATATTGTATATAATACACTTTGTTTAAGTTAATTTTTTATTTCCCTTTTAATTGTTTATATTGGGCTGAAATGTCCCATCCATCTCGACATGTCGGCTTCCAGTACGGACGCACCAACAATGTCTGCGGATTAACATAATGTTGTTTCTGATGGATGGTGACTAGTGGTGGAATTCAGAGTAACACTTCGACTTATTTTGGACACATCCAGATGATAAGCTCCGAATAGGAAGAAATACTCATTCTGGATTCCATGGCGAGTCACCATCTACCAAAATATTGTTTCTTTTACTTTGTTTAAGTCAGATACCTTCTTATATATTTTTATATTGCAGTCGAAAGTATCTATACACAGTGATACCAGTCTATATTGGTGCATTGTCCCATGAACAACAAAGATATATAGCGAAGCATTTTTTACCCTATCTAAATGATCCATCCAATGTATTTATCTTTTCTGTTAGTCTTATTCATTGGGGTGAGTCAAAAGAAAACATCTGCAGCATTTTAAAGTTTGTATTATATCCAGCTTATGTTTCTTGGCTAATCTGTAAAAGAAAGGCAGAAGAAAATAAGCTACACATTGAAGCGAATTCAGCTTATACTACAGTCTGCTTTCAGTCACGAGAAGTTTTAAATCAATGCGGAATTGAGATAAAAGGTAGAATACTTAGCCTAGTTATATTTACTGAAGAACAATACACCTGTGTAATAAAGGAGGTAAAGTAGAACTGTTAAACAATGGAATAAATTTCCTTTATATTTTTAAATCTGATATGATTTGATGAAAATATTTTATTTAATAATGTATAATAATGTAATAACTCATGTATTCTAATCAATCTTCTCTGGATATCTCAAAAAAATGACTACCATTATATTAAGTAGGCCTTTGGAAGCTATAAGAACGGTCAATGATGTATCTTTTACCTGACTGACTGGTTTCAACATAGAAATTTGCACCGATGTGCAGCAGTTCTAGTCGCCACACTTCACCTAGCACACAAAGCAAGAGAAGAAAGTAAAAAGAAATGAAAAATAGAGACAGTAAACAGAGATATGAGGCAAAAATAGTGATATCGAAGAACAATATAGTTTTGTTGAGTATTATAAGTCACAAGGAGTGGATTCATTTGCACCACTGAGAATGATTTTGAGCCATATCACCGATTGTCTCCAGCCATTGGTTTCTACCGTCCCGAGGACCCCAACCAGGAAGTCTACACCTCCATACGTGGCTGGCTTGAACTAAATGTTGTGGTTTCAACTGACTGATGAAGTCATGTTTCGGTTTGACCACCACTGGCTCCTTTCCAACCTGACCCTATATCAACAATCATTGCCCGTCGAGGAAGGCGATGGCTAGGCATACGTAACACATATCCTAACCATCCCAGTCGATTTAACTTCACAACCTCGTATGTTGATTTCCGCTCATTACCTAACACTAGACCAACACCTAACGTCAATATTGCTCATCCTACTATACCACTTCACACGGGAGATAGAACGCAAGCACCTATGATCAAAGACAATAGTCAAGTTTCTCATGTCTTCCACTCTCAGTGGTCAGGTTTCACAGCTATAGAGGAGGACGGAGCGGGCTACAGAGCAGTACACACATCCTTTGGTCAATAGTCAGCTGGATATCACGTCTACACCAGAGACAGCGTAAACTGGCATGTGCGAAACTGGCCTTTTACTTAGGTAACTGATATTGTTTTCAACCAGCATTTTACTGCTTGCAAGAAATTTGTTAAGGTCATGTTGAAGGATGCTGAACATCCATCTCCTTCACATTTGCAACTTTCTTCCTGTATCTCTTCGAGGAGAAATAAAAGATACTTCATAAGAATTTATGCACATATGGCTAAATATAAAAAATTTCAATCACAACATATTTAGTGTGGGTGTTGTGTGAAAACATAAATGTCAGAAAAGAACTAATAAACCGCCTTCATGGTTTGCAAATAAACAACAATTAATTTCTAGCATTATCATTATTATATACATTTTATCTTTCTACTAAATTCAGATCCTCTGGTTTCATCAGATCTATTATTTTGCTTGTTTAATTATCTGTAAGAGGAGACAAATTGCTGTGGTACGTGCAGAGCAAAACATTTCATTCTCAATAAAAATTATTGTTTGGGTATTATTATCGCTATATATTTATTAATGTTCCCTTGGGTCCAGAGGGGAAAACTGGGCTCCAATAGTAAATCATTCACTTTGTCCTATTATCTGCATTCCACTTAAGATGGCTTCTTGACTACTCATAGTCTCTGATCTCTTCCTCACACGATCTCCTCCGTGTCATCCTCGGACGCGCAACTAGTAGTTCCCCATTCGGGTCCCACTAGATGTAATTCGACAGTATCCTCAGCGAGTTTCCAATCCATCTCCATTTTATCCTGAATATTTGTTGAGCAGTAGGTTCTTAATTGGCTGATTCTCAGAGTATCTTATTGCTGATTCTTTCGAGCCATTTGATCTTCAGTATGGAGCCAGTGAAGGCATCCCTTGATGAAAGTCCTTAGCAGTCTGCTGGAAATGCTTTCCATGACACCCTAGTCAAGTTTCTGACCCATACTGAGGAAATGAATTAGCATTGCAGTTGCAGAAACCAAATATTAAGTTAGTTTGAGACAAGGCGATAACTATTACTGTCATGTTATCACTATTATTCCCATGGATTACGAGTGAAACATAGAGCTTCACCAGCACATCTCCGTTTCATCCTGTTCTCCGCAATCGTCTTTCGCTAGCTCCGGTATAATCCACAAGCTTTTATTCCCTCGTCAGACGATCTCCTCCATGTCATTGTCAGACCCTAGGCCAACACGTCGTTTTGCATTCGAGTTCTGCTCTCGAGCCTGGCGCATATGCCTAATCTATGTCTGTTTCCTTCGGCATATTTGCTGAACAGTAGGTTGTGGATTCGTTTATTGCCAGAGTTCCTTTTTGCTGATCTTTTCAGATTTTCTGAAAGCTGAGAAGGAAGTACCTAATGATGAAAGTCTTCAGCAGGCTACTGAAAATATTTACGGTGACATGTTAAGACTCTGAAGCACACAGTGGCAGTGAATTGACATTCCAGTCATATTGCTTATGGTGATTGCATCGGATTTCTAGAATTATAATCAACTATATTCTTAATTGACTAGTTATTTTTCATGATCCTTACTAAAATAAAAAATAATGTGTTTTTTAAAATTATTTTTATTGATATATATATATGTTAATTTAAACAGGTGAAATATATGGCATGAATACAATTCATCCTGAGACCACTTCAGTTTTAGAGACAATTAAAAAACTCGATGATTTAGCCATCACTGCCTTATCTTCATTACGGTTTAAATCATTTGATGAATTTCTATTGGATACAAAATCATGCGTTTATGACTATCAAGTGTATAATATATTCTTATGGATGATGCAACAATTTCTTGATGAAGATTTATACTACCTTAGGAATTTAGATGAAGAGAAAGCTAAGAAAGCAATGAGAAAGACAGCGAATTTTTGCTTACAAGGACAAACATGGTCATTTCCATCTGTAACAAAAGATGACAGTTGTATATCATTTATTTCAGCAAGTATAATATTCGATGAAGAAAAGTATATTCCAGATGAACCCTTACCATTGAATCCTTTGGATAAATGTGTTTGAAAGTTATTGACGTAAAGTCCACTTTTTCAGATCTTTATTATTCTTTTAACAAATCCACATCACTTTCTTTTTGTATATAAAACAATAATTCATATGATCATACAGAGATCACTGAATATTGTTTTTTTTTCTTTTGCAAATATTTTTTTTGGTTTAAATAAATGCTAAATAATAAGCTGTGTGGTTCTGTATGATTCGGGAGGGAATCATGGGCATTTATCTGTTGAGATATGACCCCTATCGAACAGTATCTTTCTTATTATCATGCTTATAATATTGCTATTATTGTTCCCTTAGGTTCTGAATGGAAAATAGGGCTTCCACCCTCATTTTTCAACATATTTGTTAGGCACAAGTTTTCTGATTGGTTGTTTACTAGAATTTCTTGTTGCTAATTATTTCCCACAGGCTATCAGATCTTTAGGATATAGCCAGCTATAGCAGCTGTTGATAAGAGTCTGCAACCTGTTTGAAATGATTTTAACGATGAGAGCGCCAAGTTTCTGAAGTATGTAGAAATAGTGACTGACTTAACATTGGTGTTAAAAGTACGTATTTTGTTCTTCATGCTGAGCTCAGCAGATTTCCCAATATGATTTCAGAGTGACGAAGGTCCGTTTTTGCCTTTCCAATTCTGAGTTTGACTTCGTTATTGGTGCCGCCTTTAGTTGAAACGATGCTGCCTCGATAAGTAAAGGAAGTGGTAGTGACTGATGCTCGTTGTTCTTGTTGTTGCTGCTGCTGGTCAGTCATCTTCATCACCTCTGGCTTCTCTATATTCACTTGAAGTCTTGTTTTTGCCACTGCTTCTTCTTCTTCTTCTTCTTCTAAATTTTCAGCTTTCGCCAGTAAGTCTTTGAATTTATATGACATTGGACATAAATTTTTCATGACGTCCAGATCTTCTAGAATCTTCCTACCGATCCGAAGTATTCCTGCTTTCCCACTCCCAAATGCCTGTTGCATAATTCAGTCCACTACAGTCAAGAATATCCCCGATTATAGTAGGCAGTCTTGTCTTTCTCCTGTCTTCATTTCAAATGCCTTTCTGAGTTTTTCATTGCAGACTGCTTGACATTCTATATGTCTGTTGCTGTGATATTGTCACTTTAAAGGTAGTTAATCATAATGCGCTGAGTGGTATTTTCACCTTATTTTGAACTTCATAGCTCCATAATGTTGTTGGTTCTAAATATTATTTCAATCTATCAAACATAAGGTCAAATAACAATGTTATTGGGTATGACATCACATTCTACTACTTCTAGTTACAATAAGCTCTTTATTGATTGAATATATAACGTCCAATTACATTAATAACGAAGAGTGTAAGTTCAGTAGACGAAGAGGAGGAACCCTTATGCAGCGAAATTTTTACACTTGGTATCACTATCGCACGGAGAGTCTTTGTATAGTCTCCGATTGACCAAAAAGCGTCATCTTTCAAAGGTACGTTAAAAGTTATACGGCTTAAGTGTTGGACGGAGTTTACGGTTGTTTGTAAAGTTTCAAATCTATGAAGAACTTGAGGTCTTTTTAGTCTTTCTAAGAAGAAAAAGACACTTCAATGAATAAAGTCAAACCATAAGTAGCAGTATCACTTTGAATAAGCAAGCAGATGCTAACATCTACTTAGTTGTCAAATGTTTACTTATGTTTATTATGTGGAATTTTGGAGGATACATTTAGCATAAACATATATTTTTACATTGCTAAATTTAGGAGGTATCAAAATATTCCTTTTAAATGATATGAAACTTGTTTAACATTTTTGTGTACAATCAACTTACACGATACATTCACAGTAAATTGTTTTCTATCCCTTTGCGCTTTCTGTGGAACAAAGGGCTTCGAGCGTGTGCTTTGAAGTTTCAGTGGGAGTGGCGTCTATTTATTTATTTTTGATTATAGCTTGATTCCACACCGTATTTTTGGTACAAGTATGAAATTTTCAGCATGTTAAATTAGTAGCTCAAATTTTGCAGGCTGAGCAATTGTTAACAGATGTGCGTCAGCAGGGGATCGAACCCCGGACCATGTGGACGGTCGGCGAGCTTCCTAACTGCTGTACCACCTAGGCACAGGGGTGATGTTACTAGCTTCACACCTAGCCTTTCCTGTTTATGAGGCTTACTACCGGTCAAGGTTAAGGAGTGAGTTAGTTGGAGATCAAATGTCGGATCACGTGAGTGGTTGGCGAGTAATGTACCAGCGAAACACCAACGCAATATACACAGTGAAAGTCTCACATTCTTACAGTGATTGCACATAGCAAGTAGTACGACAATATCTTCCTGTGTTATAAGCACTCATTTATTGAGCGACCGCTTTCACGGCAAGATTCTGCTCTTCTCACTTCAACCTGCGTAAGTGGTTTCATTATTATTGTTCCTCCGGGTGCCGAGCGAAAAACAGGGATTCAACAGTATATCTCTATCTTGCTCTACTCTTTGTAGTCCTCTTTAGGTGGCCCTAAGATACCCCATAGGCTGTCATCTCCTCCTCACACTACCTCTTCCATGTAACAAACGGAAGCGCAACTCATCGTTACCCATTCGGATTCCGCCTGGGCAGTGGGCTGGTACGCTATGTCATTAAACGTTCTCAACATGTGTCCGATCCATTTTCATCTTCTTCAGCATATCTGTTAAACAATAGGTTCCCGATTGGCTTGTTAACATATTTTTTTGTCGTCAATTGGTTTCTGGTTGGTCATTTGATCTTCAGTATGGAGCTAGCGAAGACAACTGTTGGCATAAGTCTGCAACTCGTTGAAAATACTTTTCATAAGCCTACACAAGACAAATTTATCTCACAGATCAGAATATAAATCTTTAACTTGAAATAAAGTGTGTTATCATATACAGATGGTTAAGAGTTAATAGCACACTCGATAATCACAGGCAAAGGGCAAATTGAACACAAATACAATGATAAAACATATAAATGGAGTGAGTGTAGAAGAAATTAACTTATGCTTACCAATGATCATTTCTTCTTCAGCTAACTGTTTAGATGTCATTAAACAGACAAAAGTTCAATAAAGCTGTCTAAAAAGAGTAAATGGTTAAGCTAGAGCATATTCAGTAGACTTCATCTATAATGGAGTACGATTCGCTCTGTAGTGTTTTCGGTATTTAGATTTTCACGATATTTTCCCAATAATGAAGACTACACAAATACAAATTAATTTATGAAGATTTTGAAATCACTTTCTCTGAACTATCTGTTTCTTCTCTACAGCTTAGATTCTTTATTAAATAAAGAGATGGTCATCCACTGCTGAAGAAATCGAAATAATTTACTAAAAGTAATACAAACCATGGGAATAATAAATCTATAACGAGAAGCAGATATGATAGTTGAAATAAATGGAATAATGAAATAAAGTCAGTGAGATACTATTCCGACTAGTGATAGAATTTTGTAAATTCAGAGTAGGGTACACTGATGAGGTAACGACAGAAGACAAGGATCAGGCAACAGATCGCTTACTGAGAAAATCAAGGGGTATTTATAGATTTTTATGTACATTATTATTAGCGTTATTGTTAGCGGAGAAGCAACCTCCTCTGACTGGTGTTTTCTTGCTGAAGGTTATTCTGTACTTGCTAGTGACCGTTTCTTAGAAAGTCAGGTCATATATTTGCGAATCATATTTGCACATGTTAAGTCTGTTGTGATTGGTTGGTGAGTTCCCTACAGTTAAGCTATATTAATGTTTTTTCTCATGACCCTGCTTCGGGACGTAAACATTGACGTAAATTGTTGTCTACAATTTTGGCTAGCAGACAGCTCTCACCACAATTAAAGTAATGTGAAACAATTGAAACTGAATCCATTGACAAATATAGTTATTAAAATAACTGTTAGGACGGATAATTTATCGTTCTTAGCTATGAATTTACGATTGATGCACGCACTGACATGACAACCTTTTCGGACAGTTTTTGACTTGTTTGTCTATTTACGGAGGATCTTCAGGGTGATGATGTCAGTCTGATATTGATTATCTATTTATGGTCTGAATTTCCGTGGTTGTGTAAAAACGATATATGTAACCCCTTTTCTGAATATTAAAGTCGTTGTGGTAGCGGTTAAATCAGACTTTTGTGTCTCACTCACTGTGCAGAACGTTTATGAATAATGAGTGTTTTGTCTGGAGACGCATCTTAGACAACTTGTAACACTGTTACAACGACAATATATACCGTTGTCAATTGAGATTAAGACCTATATATTATTAGTGAAATTAAATCGAAAATGTGAACGCGCACGGCTTTTTCTTGTTTTTTCAGTTGTGTCTAACATATTTACATGCTAATTAAAGGTAAGTATATGTTGTGAATAAATAGTTCAAACATTTTTAAACTCAAGCGAGGCACTGCAAAATTTCCATACTTTTCAAATCAACAGTCGAAGGTTATATGAGTCTATTGCCTTTCTTCTAGGCCAGCCTTAACTTTTCTTAAATTGCTATAACTTTAAAAAGTAAATCACATCAAAGAAGTTGATGAATAAGTACGTGTAACAAATGTCCTAGACACCTTATCTGTGTCAAGTCGATAACCTTGCTAACCAACTTCTGTTGTAGGTGATCTAGATTACGCTACTACACCATCATTCCGTCGCTGTGTAAAACATGAGCTGTGGTGAGATCTATCAACTTCTCATCAGTAATTTACAAAGCTTTCATATTTTGTTTGGTATTTATCTCACAAAAATGGATCAAGATAAAATAGACAACTACATTCTAGTCAAGATTTGGTCGATAGTCAGTTAGATGTACCATCAGCAATTAGTATCTTCACTTCAACTTCACCAATAACTGAACCATATTAAGGTTGATCGGATAAGTGTCTAAAACTTCTTTCAGTGATGATAATCTTCTTTTACTGAATATTTTGTCTATTTACTCCGTACAGTATCTTTCTGTAATAAGCTTAAGACCACACCACAGAACATTGATCACTTCAGAGACATCTAGACAATCAGCTGAAGAAGGAGAATCAGAAATATGAATAAGCTTATTTCTCTACTTACTTTATCACCATAGTCGTGTTCACTTTTCCAACTCCGAGCGAAATATTGAAAGGCGTCGTACCGGAACAACATGATCTGGATGCTAAACCCCGCCTCAAACAAGCTGGATTCATGAAAAGCAAATCAAGTGCAGATCAAATCGCTACTTCACGCATCTTTGTCAAATAGAGAATGGCATAGCAGCCAACTCTCTGCCTCAACTTCGTTGAATTTTAAAACGCCTTAGATGTCGTCGAGCTCCAAGCGATCTGGGAACTACACTAAATTTTTATCAACTTCATTCAACAACTGACGATATGAATATGTCACATGCAGCGCGATCACAACAGAAGTCTCAGCAACGCATCTGAAGTGAAGACCGGAATAAAAAAAGGATCCTTACTGTCACCGATAATATTCCTGATCGCAGTCAACTGAATCATGTGACAGACAGTGAGAAGCTAGGAGACAGAGTTACGTTGAACCAAAAGGAAGACTAAAAGATTTTTACTCTGCAGAGGATTTATATCTAGTGTCACGCAGACTAGAAGATGTACAGCCGAAAACCAACAAGTTAGTAGAAGAGGCAGGCAGTGAGAACAGGATTTCACGTGAACAAAAAGAAGACGAATTCTATGAAGATGACCAACTAAATATAACAAAAATTAAGTGTGATGAGAGCTGGCTGCTAGCCAAAGTTGCTAGACAGTAATTTACGTCAATGTTTATGTCCCCGATATTGGTGGTGAGAAAATGAGAACCAACGCTTTGCGTAGGCGGATACAGTTAGCATATGGATGATCTGACACAGCCACAAAGAGATGCAAGGTTAATTTTCTGTGAGAAACAACCAATCAAAAGACTGTATTTTCTACTAACAATAATCTACAATAATGTACATTAAAATCTATAAATATGTGTTGATTTTCCTTAATAAACGATCTGTTGCCTGACCCTTGTCTTCTGTTGTTACGTTAGCACCAATCACTATCAATGGGAGAGATTTGAATGAAGTCATCTATGCAGGTGGCCTCATTTCAACTAGATGCTACATCAATCAGGATTTCAAAGGCAGGGTTCGAAGATGAAGAAAGACCTTCGTTAATGTGAAATCAGAGTAGAAATCTATCTCACTCAAGAAAAGAAACAATATCTGGATCTTCAGCACTAATTTCAAGTCAGTGATTCTATACGGTTCTGAGACTTGATGCGTTGTGAAAAGCATCTCCAAAAGGCTATGAAGACTTTTATCAACACGTGCCCTTACTGGCTCCACACTATAGATCAGGTGGACTTAAACTATCCACAACATGGAACTCTGCTAACGAACCAACAAAGAACCTATCGCCCAAAAAAATATGTAGAAGGAAATGGAGATGGACACTAAAGTGACTATCGAGTATCATCACGTGCCAGCTCCTGAAATGGAACTCGAACGGGAAACCACAAGTTCGAGGGTGACATAGAGGAGACTGTGCCAGCGGAAGCCAGCTTAAAATGACTGTAGAGAGGAGAATGCAATGTAGGTGCACTGGTGAAGAAGTATTTTCTGCTCGAAACCCATAAGATTAATAAATAACTAAATAATCGAAAGCAAACTATCCGGACGCACAGTACACATAACAAATATTTTATTAGAAACGTGATCACGAAAATTTTTCAGTTTTAAAGCTTTCCTTTATTCCTGTAAACGTTATCTTCACTCTGTCTTTGTTAGTAAAGCAAAACAACGACAAGCAATACACGAAAATGATGTAATTCAAATAAAATGATTAAAATCAAATGCAATTTGGGGAAAAATGTCTCACAGATTTAAATGAAAGTTATTTTTGTCTTTTTCAAGAAAGGAGTTTCCGTTTTACTTTAAATAAAGTAGTAAGTGAAATTAAAGTCAAACATTCTAGCCGTTTTCTCTTTTTTTGGAGAAAAAACTTCCAAACAATTGAATGTATTCTGGATGACAGTAGAAAGAACAGGAGAGAAAGATTATCACGACTCAGTCGTTAACATATATTTGTATAGAACTGGAGATGATTATACATGTAAATATATATATGCATAAACAGAAGGAGAGAATGAGTCCATGGTTTCATTTGTTACGTAAGTAATCTACGGAGTTGATTGTCTATTTCATCTTCAACTTCTGAGTAGTTTATCTGTGAGATCAGAAAAGGAAATGTAAAAAGATAAAACTTCAGTATATCACAGATTATGTATAAAGTAGTATACTTGTAACGGGAGAAGTTGAGAGATTTGGCTAGGTCAGAGGAGAATAAAGTATTCTGATTGGTCGGCTATTGGATTAAGGTTGAATAAGTTGTCCAATGAGGTTATTTCATTTCCACTGTGTAAACTAAATGCAGACTTGATGGATAAACACTTCTGTCTCTGCAGCTATCGACTTAAAATGTTGGTATCAGTTTTGGCGGCTTCTTATCAATCTGCATTACGCTACATACTAAGAGATACTGGTCCAAAGAAGTGACTGCTGTCTACTCGTCTGTTGTTTTATACATAAAGTCACCTTGTTTCCATTCATAACTCTAAGCATATAAAACATAAAGTTTTGAATGCTATCGGTTTTTAAGAGAGCAAAACGTTATCTATGAATTGAAAGATGATACTGCAAGATTCCTCTGTGTATCCGAATTTCAAACATTTATTTCTCGATAGGAATTTAAAACAAGCAACAAAAGTTAATAAAGCAGGATTAAATGAATTCATTAAATTTCGGTGGAACTCTTTAGCTGCATACTATACATACGACGGTATGAAAATAAGATAAAATGCATTACGGTTCAATTTCATCACTTAAATAAACAAGTATTTATCAGTGAATGAAAGAACTTCACTTAGCTTCGAGGTTGTTTTGGCTATAAAAGAAGGGTTTTTTACTAACAAAATTACAGAAGCTCATCATGGATTTGTCAAATTTTATCGTCAGTGGTGTAGACATGATTTCCAGATACTAATCAAAAGAATGAGTGTACAGCACAGAAATTATTCCTGTCTTAATTGAATTGACATCAGGATAATGAAAAGTGAAGTTATGAAAAGATTGAGGAGTCTTTGATTACAAATGCCCTTGGCTAACTTCTAGTGTTAGGTAGAGCAGAAACAGTGTAGTCAAAAGATCAGTAGGTTGAAATGGCTATTCGACAAAAATACTATCTAAAGTATAATTAAATTTTATCAAAAAATTTAAAGGTAGTCAGACCCATAAAAATAATCCGTTGATGAAGTTATTCACTACTGGTCTAAACCAATATAAGAAAGAATAGATTTCCTGATTGAGGGTGTTAAAATTCTCGAAAAATCAGTGGTTGAAGGCTCTTTGTGACAAGGTGCGCAATAATCCATAATGTTGCCGATATGCATTCACTACTTGTTGCTTTCCAAATCTTCAGTATTTTTAACAACTTTCATTTCGTCCTCCTATTGCTGACTCTTTTATCGGGTGTTCTTCCTTTTACAATGCTTTCTAGGGTTGATTTTTCCAGATGTGGAAGTTTGAAATGGTGCGCTCCTATGCATATGTCTCTCATGTTTAAGTTTATCAAACAGTAAAAAATATACTGAGAGATCGATTTAGGCATTTAGCGTTTTAAGTGATATCACTTCACCTAAGTATAAGAAGTTATCAGTAACAAAAGTGGGGAAGTATATGGAAATGAGAAAAGGCAAACGGATGTTGATGCAAGAAACAAAACATATGCAACAATAAACATTAGACAAATAGGTGAAAAGTGGATAAGTATTTTAAACCTTGATGGTCATATCGGCAGTTGCACAAACTATTCATGAGTAATCCTCATCCAGGCATTTGTGAAAACAAAACAAGTAGTTCAGAGAAGAGGCCTTTTTCGGCGAATCCATCTTCTTTAGCTGTACAATCGAATTTACAAGTAATTTTTCATAAAAGAGGGAAGTAACAAAATTAGTGAGTTGTCAGGATCATAGTTGGTAATATTATTCGATGCATAAGAAGAGTTGAATAAGTGTTTTAGAGATGTGTAATAAAATGGGTAATTTAATGAATGAGTACTGATCAGGATGCGTATAGAAACGATCAGAAAAATGGAATTATGTAAGAGTTCTCAAGAAATGAAAGAATTAGAAGGGATTAGAAGAACAAACATTGAAAAAATCTAGTTAGTGGAAATCAACAGGGTTTTTATCATGATAGTACGTGGAGCTCCCGTTTCTCCAACCAAAAGGCTAAGGCTTTAGCAATGTAAAAGAAACGGAAGCCTATTTTCTTCGGCAGGTTGTTCTTCACTTTGTAGATTACTTTGAAGAAGGTGTTTGTTGAGATGAAATGGTCAGTGTTGACGAGATGTTCAGTTATCTCACTTCTTGTAGAGCCACTACTGTCTTTCTGCAACCATTCTCAATAGTCTCCTCAGTGTCTATCCGATTCATCCCTATTTTCTCTAGAATATTTATTGAGCGATAAGTTCTTGAATGATGTGTTCGAAAAGTTTCTTGTTGTTATTCACTCCTAGCTGGTGACTTGGCGTTCATTATGGAGCCAGTAAAGGCAGCTGGCTGTTGAAAATGCTCTCCGTGACTCAGCAGTCAAGTTTCCAACCCGTATAGAAGAACTTACCTAACACTGTTGTTGAAAGTCTGAATCTTTTTTTTTACGCTAAATTCTGGAGATTTCTACACTAATTATAGAGTGATAAAGGTCTGTGCTGCCTGTCTGCTACTGAGTGGCTTTGACATCCTCACCCATGCTGTCACCTGTTGTAGAAATGATAGTTATTTGCGCTTGATGGGGTTGTTTGCTTGCCTTCTTCACCTTCAACTTCTCTATGTGTAAGTAAAGCTCTGTCCTTGCTGACACTTCTACCAACTTGCTGGTTTTTGCCTGCAAGTCTTCGAATTTATATGACATTAGGCAGCTATGCCATCATATAATAATAAATAATAAATAGCAAATCTGTATTGAAAAGCTAAGTTCTCAGACAAATAACTAAATATCAACATGAGATTTTCTTTGGAATGATATGTACTTGCATATCCTGTAAGAAAGAAATAGTTATTACACTTATGGAGAATTTTTTAAAACCTCATTTCATCTTAAAGTCAGTGTTGAAGATGTTGTTTAGGACGATAACGAACACTCTGTAATTCAACTGTTCAGTTCAGAGGACATAACTACACCAAAACCGCCTATGAAGTTTAATTCATTAACAAATTATAAGGATAGACACAGAACATACAAGATACATAATTGTGGTTGACATTCTACTAACACAAAATGTAAGTAGCTGCTTAGATAAGGAAAAAATTCTTGCGAAACCGTATACCATATACATATTCAGCTTAACCTTAAAATCACTTGCTTTATTTTGCATGCGCTTTCCTGATATTTGTTTATACAGAACCGTATTTTAAACAAAACTAATGGCGATATAGATTATGTCACAAACCACTATCGGTCAAGGAACCAATGGAAACGTAGAAGCTATCTTGTTCTAGTTCTGAACTTTTTAGCAGCCCATATCTATGGCCCTAGTATGGAATGAAACTAAGACCTTCAAGTTACAAAGCCAGGCCATAGACCATTTAACCACTGGGTCAAAATTCATTAACCTGTGAATTATGACTTCTTTCAATTGGCGACATATCGCTTCCACCAACCAGTATCATTAACCCCTAGTGGGAATATCGACGGAAACTGCTAAAGAGTCCCAAATTAATACGAAACAACTATCTAGTTCTTCTTGGTTTCCAGTGATTCCTTAACTGATATCAGCTCGTAACATAACCTGTACTAAGATTAAACCAGTTCTCTACAAAACCCTAGATTTAAAAATTAATATTGTTAATAACAAAAATAAAAATGCAATTTAAAACTACTGAAATTAATAATATCTAAAAAGTTAATTATATTACAAATGGACAGACAAATAAAAATATAAGTGAACGATAGATAATCTATATGAATTATTTTTAATAATCTTTCTAAAATACACAGTCTTCTATATTGTGTATTATATTATAACGAATACAAGAGTCTTTTATTTAGATCCAAGTTCAGAATACTGCTCAGCTGCTATAGTGATACAAAAATAAATGAATAAACAAAGACGAATTATTCTTTAAACAAAAATGAAAAAAAACGCTTTCTTCCTTTTCAATTTTTACACTGTTACACCCATTTGATTTCAATGAAAGTAATAGGAAAACGGGTAGTGAAAATAAAGGATAACAAAGAATATGAAAGTTGAGTTCATTTCAGTGAATATATGTGGTGTATATTTAGTCTTATGGGCCTAGAAATACGTCCAATCTCTATTTCCAGGATGATGATAATATTCTCACGATCTTTTGTATACTTTTTTAAGATTAATCAATATTTAGATTATTGGTTTTTTCCTGGGATAAGAATTAACTTCAATATAGATTTCGTTACGAATCAACATTATTTGGAGATCCTTGAAAACCAGGAAACATTGGAGTCCAATCTTTGGACTCTTCACAGTGTACACCTACGACTACGCGAGGGATTGAACCCGGAACCTCTAGGTTATGAAACCAAACTCGTTGAACTTTCAGCCACTGGGGTCAAAATTCAATTGCCTGTGATTTCTAATTCAATTTGTCATATAGTGCTAAGCTCAAACGACGCCTTCGATTAGGGCTCACTTCACCTTCTTATGGGTGACATTATTGGTTACGACTTGTCAGTATAGCTGCAAGTTATCTACTCAAGAGCCACCAATGTGGTGGAGATTGCTGTTGAGATTATCAGTTCCTTTTGTAGATTTTGTCAAGTACTAACATCACTATTTTCATTTTCATCCTCTTCAAGTTATTTATCCATTTAAAAGTCTATTGTATAATTTTCTATAGTTTGGTTTGTAAGGGTTAGTTTTTTTTCTACAAGTTGATCACGGATTGATATCAGCTAGAGAACCATTGAAATCCAGTGGTGAGTACTGCAAAGGTGTTTCATCCTAGTTTGGAAATCATCGGCAGCACGCACCCACTGGGGTTTGGGCCCAGGACCTTCCGGTTACAAGGCGAGCTCGTATTCACTTCAGCCACTGGGACCTGATTCAATGCCTCATGAATTCTAACTTCTACCAATTCGTGAATTAGCGCGACCCCAACCATTGTCGTAAGTGTGACATCCATATACGAGCTTGCCTTGAAACCGGAAGGTCCTGGGCCCGAACCCCAGTGGGTGCGTACTGCCGATGATTCCCAAACTAGGATGAAACACCTTTGCAGTACTCACCACTGGACTTCAGTGGTTCTCTAGCTGATATCAATCCATGATCAACTATTGTATAATGTTTCTTTTAGGCAGAATTGACTGACTATTCCAATTGCGAATACTTGCTGTTGGTATGATACCCTGTTAGTAAAGCCTCAAACTCTGAGATGTTCTCACATAAAAATATGGCCTATTGACAAGTGCAATAACATGCATGTGGCTGTCCAGTGACTCATTGTTTTGTCTCATTTTACTTTATTTATAAATTCTACTTCATTTCTAGCAGCTGTCAATAAAAGCAAACTAGATTAGTGAAAGGTTACCATCAAAATGAAAATAGATTTCACTAAATTTACGTGTTAATTTTTTATGACTCAATTCATCTTATTAGGAGGTGAACATAGACAAGACGGAGGTTATTAAAATAACCAACCAACAACAACAGCAACATCCAGCGCCAATCACCATCAACGGGAGGGATTTGAAAGAGGTTACTCCTTTCACTTATCTAGGGAGCATTGTCTCAACTACAGGAGGAACGGACGACGATGTCAAATCAAGAATCGGTAAGGCGAGAAACACATTCATCAACCTGAAACCAATCTGGAAATCTTCGTCACTCAACATCAACAACAGAATTCGGATTTTCAATACAAACGTCGAGTCAGTTCTTCTATACGGATCAGAAACTTGGCGGGTCACAAAGAATATTTCCAACAGCCTGTTGCAGACCTTTATCAACAACTGTCTCCGTTCTATACTGAAGATGAGATGGCCGGAAAGAATCAAAAACAAGAAGCTATGGGAACAAACAAAACAAGAACCAATCGCTCAATAAATATGCAGGAGAAAGTGGAGATGGATTGAACACTCGCTGAGGAGGCTGTTGGGTGACATCGCGCGTCAGACCATAGCTCGAGTGGAACCCGAAAGAGAAGCGGCGAGTGGGATCTCCAAGGGTGACATGGAGGAGATCGTGTGATGAGGAACTGAAACAGTATGGATTAACATGGATGCGAGTGAAAAGTACAGCAGAAGACAGAAGCAAGTGGAGGCGTGTAGTTGAAGCCCTATGTTCCACTAGGAACCCAAGGGAACAATAATAATAAAATAAGCTATACTTCTGTCATTATTGTATCGAGGAGATGGAAGAAAAACAAATAAATTTACCGAAAATTACAGTTAACGAGTCTATTTACTGTTGTCATTATAAAAATAACAAACATACATTCACTTGTGTCTACAATAGCTAGAACTTCATTTCAGACTCCTAAATTAACAGCTGTAATAAGACGGTCGGAGGAAATCGGCAGGAAGCCTTGGACACGGGTTTCAAAGTTGCTTGGACTCGTCAGTAATAAGCATATGCAGTTTTGAAGTAATTCATGTCCCCTGTGGGATTAGTGCATGTATCATTCATTGCTGCAGTCAGAGGTGTTATCACTGAATTATTCGGGTTCGTGAAAAACTTCCTGTAGGACTACTATCGTCGGAAAACTGCAAAATCATTGAAAAATCTTGACGGAAAGTGGTTTCCCACCCAAATTCATAGACAAGAACTTAAAACCAAAGAAAGCTTCTGAACAGGCTCAAGTCACCCCCAAAGAGATGTTGCTGTTTGGTTTCATATTTAAAAGTGATAAGGAGGTAGAAATTCCCTGAAAGAGGCTTTCGAAATCTCTCAGTAAGACACACACCACCGCCAACATACGAGCAACACTTTCTTGCAAGAAACTATTCGGCTACGATGAAAAAGACAAGTTGTTGAACTGAACCACTTCAATATGCATATACATGTTTGCTTGCTCTTTTGGAGCTGAGTTCATTAGCAGTATCATGCGTCCGCTTGTAAAATCAGCTTAACAGCTCCATTTGAAAAAAACCTTCAAAGTCCTATACATGGTTCGATCAAGCTCCACGAAAAGGGTTGAAATCAAGGCATCTGGGCATACCTGAGGCATTAGCGATCTAAAAGTCCACGCCAACACTATATATTCAAAAGAAATACACCCAACATATGTCTCTATCATGGCCATCATAAAAAAGTCAATTCTCCAAGCAGTGATTATCCTATTATCCAGTCTTTCTCTTTATTTCGGCTATCTTCACCTTTTTTATTTCCGATCTGCACTACTGTTTTTTATCTAAACTTCTCGCCAATTTTATCACTACCTTTTTAATCCTTAACTGTATAAAATGTCAGTTAGTTCAGTAGTCTTGATCCCACTATGTTTCTATCCGATCTTCTTGTCTATTTCGTTATTAATTAGATTTTAATCCCTATTTGTAATCTTGTTAGTTGGCCCTTCGATCAGAAATCGTTCTAGAAATTTTTTCACACACTTATTATATATACACAAATGTACATCCTAGTTGGGAACTTCATAGGAAAGAGAATTTTCTTCTTTGCAACCATCTTTTTTAATTCTGCCTATAGAATAAAACTGTCATAGGTTTTAAAAATATTTTTAAAAAAAGCGAACGATGTAGCACTACAGCTTAACTTACACGATGTAGTTTTCCAGTTGTTTCAAGGAAACTCATTAATTCTGACTCAATATTTGTCTCATCAACAGTGGTTATATTTTCTGTTACATCTGATAATTTCTTTTCTAAGAGAATAACCATTTTACAATTGGAAAACTAAAAAAACATTTTTTCGATGAAATAAAAGTGAGAAATATTAAAAATTAGTAAGCAAAGGCAAGCAGGTTAAGGGAAGTATATGTACAATAAAATGTAGTACTAAAAGTAACTATTTTTCCTTATTGAAACTATAGTTTGAGGATATCCTTTCGGGTGATTTTACTGGACAGAAATATTCGGTGCCTGTTGGTGTACCGGCTGCTGGTGAATCGGTTAACAAGAAATTCAAACGAAGAAATAAAATAAGTGCAATCCAACCCTGTCGTTGGCACGGTGGTAGAATGCTCGCCAGCCACACATGAGGCTCGTGGTTCGATCCCCAGCCGACGCACTCCAAAACCTCGCTAAGCCAGTAATAAAACTGATAAAGAGAAAAGGTTGGACATGAGGCTAGCAACCCCATCTCGTAAAAGTAAATACTACTGTGACCAAAACTCCAAGCCTCTAACTTGAAGTCCTATGTTCCACTGGGAACTTAAACGAATAAAATAATATTAATAAATAACCCCGTCGCAAAAGAGGTATCTCTAATGGTCTAGTAATACAATGAATAACTCTTTGGCATTTTCAGTCTCATCCAGTCGAGAAGTCCTAAATAGGTCGAGATACTCATCAAGCATTACACTGTTGTCCACCAGAAAATAAACAGCGTAAAAGTAAATAAGTTATGAAGCTGCTTTATGTAAAACTGTCTAATTCTACACATAGACAGTATAATTATTTCTTTTAAAGCGAACATCGATTTAGGAAATAATAGAGATTTGTAGCTCAGGTGGATGATTTTGATTTGGTTTTGTTCACTGAGTTGGCTGATTTAATTGGGAAGCTTTTGTCATCCTTCTAGGCAACACCTTCAGCGCAGGTTTTAGTATAAAATGAACTTATTTAAATTCGCCATGAATGGTGTGATTGTATCTCGTGGCAACCACTGTCGTAACCAGTTGTCAATTTACGTCTCTATTGCTCATTTTTATTGACTTAGAATTTGAACTTCTTTGTCATGTGATTTAGTTCTTATCAGTTGGTAAATTTGATCTGTAGTAATGTGCTTATGAGTCGCTGGTTCATCAAGGTACCAGGCTCCCAGAAATTCCCTGACAGCTTTTCTGGTGTTCCCTCTATATAAAATTTCTACATTCTCTCAGTCAAATTGGTGTCCGTAATTATCTGCATGCATCGATATGAAAGAATACATGACGTATCTTTTCATAGATAATATATGTTCTTAGATTCTGATTCTAAAGGGGACACCCACTTTGACCGATGTAGTGTTTGTCGCAGTTCATTCAATTTATTTTGTGAATGGTATCAATCTTATCTTCTTTATATGTTGGATCCTTTGTTCTTCACAATGTTGGATGAAATAATTGTGTCGGCTTATGTGTGGTGTCTCTTTCAAATAGTCTTAGTATTCGAGCTGTTATTTCAGAGATATTTTTTATATATGGTAGGATGAATTTTCTTGTGGTTTCTGTAGAATGTTTTTCCGCTGGTATTTCGATCTTAGTTTAAATGCTTTCTGATAAAATTGTGAGGATATTCATTCTTTTTGAAGACGGTTAGTAGGTGGTATGTCTGCTTCATTCACTTCAACACTGAACTAGTGCTCTTTTAAACAATATCTGCACACAGCTCCTTTTGTGATTAATTGGGTTATTACCACTATAGCTGAGTATTTGGTCTGTGTGTGTTGACTTTATGCATATTTGTGTTTCAAAATTTCCTGTGTTAGTTCTCTTGATGAATACATCTAGGGATGGGATTTCGTTATCTGATTCTTCTTCGTCTGTCGTGGTGAATTTAATATCTTCAAATATGTTGTTGATTAATTTGTGGGTGTATTCTAAATCATTTCTTTTTTAATTATTATGAGTTTATCATCAACATAACGCACCCAGATTTAATCATTTCAATCTCATTTGTTTTGGCAATATCTAGCAACGGAACCTGGAATACTTTTCACTCTTTATGGTACTTATCTCAGTTGTGGTTCGACCCTAAATTAAACAGTTTCTAATATTTTGATTCATTCACCATTTAGAAAATTTCAGAACTGTCAAGATATAACAGATACATCAATAGTGAATATCTGATTCACACTAATCTAAGTTCGATGTAATGCTGACTGAAGTTTATGGTCTGCAGACCATGATGAAAAGTCTTAGAATGAATTTGTATATACATCCTTTTATTTTAATGGATATAGAACTATATCATGTGAGAATTCGAAGATACCGTCTATATATTTTCGTATCTTAAGAAGTATCTCCTGATGTTCCATACTTCAGTTTTCTTCGTTTTTTTTGTTTCCTTCACGTTCCCCAGTGGAACATAGGGCTTCAACCTAGTGACTTGAAGTTTCTGTAGCAGTGCTTATTTTTACAGGATGGAGTTGCTAACCTCATGCCCAATCTTTCCTCTTTACCAGCATTATTTCTGGCTTAGTGAGGTGAAGGAGGGCGTCGGCCGGGGATCGAACCCCGGACCATATGCATCGTCGGCGAGCGTCCTAACCGCTATGCCACCGACGCATTTTTCGTATACTCTTATATTATTATTATATTCGTTCCCTTAGATTCCATTTAGAACATAGGGCTTCAACAGCATACCTCCGTTTCAGCCTGTTCTCTACAGTCTTCTCTAGCTGAACCAATGATTGCTCATAGTCTCTCATCTCCTCCTCAAAGGGTCACCTCTGAGTCATCACCCGGACTAACGTTCCACTAGATTGCATTCGGTGCCCTCCTTAGCGTGTGTTCAGTTCATCTCCATTTTCTTATTGCTATTCTTTGAGTAATTAGTTCTCGATCGGTTTGTTCCCAGAGTTTCCTGTTGCTGATTCTTTCTGGCCATCCGCTTTTCAGTACCAAGTTGGAAATCGAAGTCTTGTTTTTTATACTGAATGCAGCAGACTTCCAAACTGACTTCAGAGTGATGAAGACCTGTCTTGACTTTCCGATTCTACCAGGCCATGAAATCCTCACCCACTCCGCCCGTATTTGAGACAGTGCTGGCTATGTAAGTGAAGGAAGTAACCTCTTTCAAATTTATTCCTTTCATAACATTATTTTTTGTTGTTGCTGTTGTTGTCTGATTGGCCCTCTTCATCACCTTCATGTTACTTGTATTTATTTGAGGTCCTGTCTTTGCTCTTTGCCTCTTTTGCCTAATCGTTGGTTTTCGCGTGTAAGCCATCGAATTTCCGTGACAGTAAACATAAATCATCCACAAACACAGATCTTTATAGTCTTATTGTTGGTTCAACGTATTCCTGTCTTCTCTGTCCCGACAGTTTGCCTCATAATCCAGTCCACCACCATTAGAAATATGACTGTTGATAGTAGGCAGCCTTGTCCTAACCTTGTATTAAATTCAAAGGAACCACTGATTTTCCCGTCGTAGGTCAACTGATACCCGGCATCATCATTTAGCTCTTGATTGAGGTTGATAAATATTTGGGCACTGCACGATATAGTGTTGAAGTAGTTTCCAAATTACTTCTCAGTCAACACTATCGAAAGCCTTTTCAAAGTTGATGAATTTGAGGTAGAAGTTTGACTACCATTATGTGCCTTATCCGATGATGATGCAAAGAGTTGCGATTTGTTTCGCAAATGATTTGCTTATTTACAATCTAAGTTGTTTAAAGTGTAGTTTAGCATCCACTGCATCTTTTAGTCGTTCCAGGATGACGCAACTAAGTATTTTGCCTAGCCTGGACAACAGTCTGATTCCGTGCCAGTCCCCTGACAGTCCCAAGTTCAAATGCTTTAGCGATTTGGATTTTATAAAATTCATTTCATGTCAAGGAAAACAAATGAAGCATCTTTCTTAATATTGAAAAAGAGTAGAACTAATTTTATCAAAACCTTTAACACCAAGTCAGGCAGATACAATTCATGTAATGGTTCAAGAAGAAATGCAAAGTTTACAATATGTGTGAATAGTTTATTTTAGCTTTTCTGACTTACACTTACGGCTTAGCGTAAGTTCTATTCAAAGTACAACTTGTTTAAAGTCATATATTTTAAGTACAGCTGGGAGTACTGGATAGATGTTTCGTCCTAATCTGGGACTCTTCAATAGTACGTACGCACAGGGGTTCGGACCTTCTGGTTACATGGGGAGCTCGTAGATCACTGAGCCACTGGCAAACGATCCAATGCCCATGTATTCCAACTTCTGTCATTTCACGACATAGCGCCACCACTAGCTAATATCTTCGGCGAGTACTTGTCCTCACGACCGACTTTCTGTACCCTACTGTGCAAGACTCCCCACTAGAACAATTGGAAAAAAGGGCTTAAACATGTAGCTAAATACTTCAGCTCCCCCTCTGTTTTCGTATGTATATATATACTGGCTTACCTTTAATGAATCGTTGAATGCTTCAATTTCTTTAGCTTGCTTTAAACTACTTGGTATACCACTTATAATATAATCTTTAGAACCATTATCTTTAGAAAAGTTTTCTTTGATAAGCTGAAGTAATTTCTTCAAGATATTGTCATTATTTTCAGCCTTATCCATAGCACTGTCCTTTGCAATATGAATAGAATCAAATTGTTTTACTAAACGGTTACAATATTCTTTTCGAATATTTTCAGAGCATCCTAACAAAAATAAGGCAGATGAATAAAATATATATTGTGAAATCTAAAACAATACTTGAATAATTATGATTATTTGTAAGAAATTATAAATTATGTCAAACAATGTATTTTTGACGTGTTAAAAATGCATTCCGCAGTTTACTGGTATACAGCTAACAGATGGATAATTCAGCAGTTCGGATTACAGGATGTGTAGAGATTTTGGATTAATTTCAATTGTTGGATTCCCGTCACAAACCAGCATCAGTTAGAATGATTGTTGGAAACCAGGGAGCATTGGACGTCTCTTTTGGTATATTTTGGGACTCCGCATCAATGGGTACCCACGAATCCACTAGGTATCGAACCTGAGACCTTCAGGTTACGAGACCATACAACCATTTTGGCTGGAGTTCTGTGGCTGGTGAATCCTGACTTTGTCAATTTATGATATATTATGCTGCCCGCTCACTGAAGGCTAGTAGATAGATTTCCCAAAGTTGTGGTGGGGAGTCGTGACCAGTAGGGTCCACCATGTTATGGTGAAGTGGATGTTCATCCAAAGCATTGGTAAGGTCAGTGCCATGTCAAGAATTGAAAAGTTACAACTCATTGATTATTGAATCCCACCCTACGTGGCTAAATGTTCAACGAGCTTGGTTTCGTAATCTGAAGGTCCTGGTTTTGACTCTTGGTTTGACCGTGAGTGCGCACCGCAGAGAAGTCCTAAACCAGTAGGGAACAGGTGTTCAATACTTCCTGGTTTCCAATGTTCTCTCCGATTAACTTTGGTTTGTAACGGAAATCAGACAATTGAAAAGCACCCATTACTTGCTGGTAAAAATCTCTCAGAAACTCAGGTTTTTATCGGTGACCTCATTCCATTACATATAAGTTCCGTTTGCATGCATCAGTGCTTTATTAGTGCTTACCAGTCACAAGGAAAGTCAGGGTTCTGGCTGAAGCACTCCTAAACCTCGCCTAGCCAGCAGTAAGCCAGAAAAGAGAGAAGTCTGGTTATATGAGGCACTCCTTAAAAATTAAACCACCGTTACTGAAAATTCAAAAGCTTGAAACGCCATTTTCTACTAGATTTGTAATGAATGAAAAAGAAGTTCAGAGTATTAAATTCTAACCTGCCGCTTTACCAGCAGAGCTACGAGACTTTTCTGCAGTCATGACTGGTGATGAATACCAAAATGTCATGTGAATGAATGTTGCACAACTATCCGTTTACAATAAAACTGTCTAATAAACTAGTTATTTTCTAATCAGTTTTATTCATACTCAGTTAGAAGGAAAAGTACAGGCTGTTAAATGATGATAGAACTATCTGAAGATCTTCGGAGTAGTAGACGACTACTGCTACTGGTAAAATAGAGACGAAATGAAAATCCATGTGACAGTAGATTTCAAAAGCTTCGCCGACTCTGATGAATCCTAAAGGCAAAATATTTCTTTTAAACTTAAAAAATCACTTGATTTTTATTATCATAATTGATATGGATTTTGTCTTTAAAAGACGTTAATGGTACTACTAAAGGCAGTAGTGATGTTATATATATATATATATATATATATATATGTATAATTTCATATTAGTTTGTTTATGAGATGCATCACACAGTGAAACAGTATTATTTACTGGATGACGTTTCGAACACAATTTATTGTCCATATCATTTCATCAGTTATAATCACACAACTTCGAAACTTGAGTTTTATAGTTTTCTTTCTCTCCTATTTGTCGTAGGGGTAGCAGAATTTTCCAGATATCTGAGAAAGGTGTTGAATCGTTCCTATTACACGTGTTTGCAGTTGATTCAATAAACAAAGCTTCCGTTATCAATCTCTCCCTCCTACCTGTTAAATCAGATTTTAAAACTGTCATCCTATCCCATCCTATTGAATGGTTGTGTGCAATTGCACGTAGTGCTCTAGCTGAACTATTCTCTAGATTTCTTATCTTATTCGGGTCAACTAGTCGAGATTTTGCTAGGTTTTTATGCCCGGCTAGTCTGTCTGCACCTGTTCTACTACTTTGACCTATGTATTTGACCTGACAATCATTGCAGGGTATTAGAGAAACTAAATTGTTTTTTAAAGACTCTACAGGATCCTTTAACCGAAAAAAATTGTTTCTAAGTAAGTTGTAGACTTGACAGCCAACTACTTTTATCCCTGCATTGTTAAGAATTCTGCGTAAGGTTTCCGAGGTTCCTTCCTTGTATGGAATTACTAATATACGTGTAGTAGGAATGATTCAACACCTGTCCCAGACATCTGGAGAATTCTACTACCCCTGCAAGGAATAAGAAAGAATAAAGGAAACTACAGAACTCAAGTTTCGAAGTTGTGTGATTATAATTGATGGCATGATTATGAACAATAAATTGTTTTCGAGAAGTCATACAGTAAACGATATTGTTTCACTGTGTGTGTGTGTGTGATATCTAAAAAACAAATTATTATGGAATTACGTGCTATCACAATGGTAGAGTTTTACATATATAAATATATATATATATATATAGTCTAGAAGACAACTAAGTACTCTTGAAAATCTTCATAAGTGCATAAATCTTACCAAGAATGAAGATAAATTTGCATTTGTTTAAAATATCGTTCCATGATTCAGCATCATCTGTATCTATATAAGAGAATATTAAATTAATTAATAGACATTAGAGGTGGAAGTGTGAAACAGTAGATTTGATTCAATGTTGGTACAACTGTTGCTCATTTATAAATATGAAGGTATAGGTTTGATCACAGGCTAAAATCCCTTGGAGAGCCATTGGAATTCAAGGAGTACTGGACAGCTATTTTATCCTAGTTTTGGACACTTCAGCGTTACGCATCCACTGAGGGTTCTAACCTAGGACTTTTCAGCGACAAAGTAAGCTCAGCTAATGGGGCCCAATCCAATGACCCATGAATTCCAACTTCTGCTAACTTGCGATGTGTAGCGCAACCATCACCAAATATTATGGGTGAGTAACTGCACTGTCTCATTCTCTCATTTATGACACAGAGCCAATGTACTAACTTTCCACTCGACAACAGATGAATAATACTGGATCACTATGTGTACGTTATCAAATAAAATTATTCTATTGTGGAATTATACTTTACTCCCATGAGACCCAACTCTATTCTTAAATATACTGAATAACCTTTGAGCATAACAGTGAAACATGACGATTTTGGATGCAATCAAGTTTTGTGAATACTGGTGACGACTAGGAAAATAAAGGAATACCACGAATGTATTCCCTTCTAATCAACAATAAATCTGTAAACAACCAGTTGGTGTTTCTTTTGTATCATAATGGTATAAAACAGAATTTCGGATCAGTAATTAAATGCTTGCACTCCCGCGTCGTAAACTAATCGTCAGACGTGAACGCATACTATTGTAGAGTTCCAAAGGAATATCCAGTGTTTGTTCCCTAGTCTTATCTAACTAATGTCGATTTATCACAAAATACATCCAGGAGGTACGTACTACTGAAGAGTCCAAAACTGGGACGAAACAACTGTCCGATTCCCTCAAGTCTTCCAAGGTTCCTCTAACTGATGTCAGCTCATGATGAAACCCTCCAACCAATCAAACAAAATCCCCACAAATCAATACTTTTTTGAAATTTATAAATTTCTACAATTATTCCTAAAAAATGAATAAAATCACACAGAAAAAATCGAAACAAATCACATTTTTAAGCAATTACCATTGACTGTTTTGTTATCTAACTTTACTTCGGTTGAAGTCGGTTCAGTATTGGGAAATTCGAGTATTGTAGATAACTGTGATGCTGAATTCTCTTGCTCTTTATCTAAACTTTCATCATAACTCGTTTCAAGTGATTTATCATCTGTAACAATATATATAAAATTGAAAATATGAAAAAAATCTAAGATCTCTTTTTTCTCTGCAAAACGTTTTGATTAAAAAATGATTAATTAATATGTTTTTATTGATGGTTTATGAAGCCAGTTATTGTTAGTTTTATGTGCTACCCATGAGATTGCCTTCTCGACTGCATTTAAATGATTATTAGATAACGGAGATATGACGCAAAACCTGCCACAGTGGGAAAGATGTATTAATTTGTTGGATGGTGACTAGCAGCGGAATCCAGGATGCGCAATTCATCCTGTTTCTGACTGATCGGTTGGATGTATCTGCATTTCCAGTGAGTGGTAATGTCCCGACCGGGACTTGAACTGTGTACCCACCATTTCAAACGCCAAAGTGTTACCGACTAGACTATTTGGGACACGAAAGCCACCTATTATGCAACGGGCACCGTTTGCTATTTGTTGTGAATTCAATACTGGTTCTCCCACTGATTGATTGAACTGAAATGTTCGGCCTCTGTTGATATGTCTGCTTTTAGTACGGACGCTTCGACGATGTCTGAGGACTAACTTGAACGAAACGCGAATCCTGGATTTCACTACTATTCACCATCCACCAAAATTACTTCAAGTTGACCATCAGACATCGTCGACACATCTGTACTAGGAGCCGAAATGTCAACAGAGGCCGAACATTTCAGTTCAGTGAGTACAGGAGGAAAACCAGATTGAATTAAAAACAAATAAGAAAGATGGATTTATACTTATCTTGATCGTAACTCAGCGTTGCTTTCATCACCTGTGTCTTTTGACTATGTGGCAGTTCACAACTCCCAATGATCTGAATTACAAACATTTTGTACACACTTCACAATAATTTTTACTTGATACACAAATATAAGGCATAATAATTTGAACTTCTATGTTTTCTGTTCACAGTCTTTGTTTGACCGTCTCCATCTCTTTGCTCAACAGCTGCATCTCCTTCATATGTATATATATACGAGACTGGGGTGTGTAATGGAAATTTTTACAAAGTGCGTTCACGAAGATATACCCGCTTTTATCCGAAAGAATGAATAGAATTGAGTAAGCAAATGGTAAGTTAAATGGTTTCTCTGTTTTCTGTAAATAAGAAGCATGCACTCAGGAACATACATTCACATTATTCATCTGGGGAGTGATAACCATGCACAATCTAAACCCATGTGTGGTCTAAACAACTGAACATTAGATATGTTGGTGAAAACCTTAACATATCCAGGGATTAGAAGTTTACCCAAAATCGCCATGATGATTTGGGTTTTGTTCTCTGAGTTGGCTGATTTAATTGTCAAGCTTTCGTCGTCCCTCTTTTATACATCATCTTCAGCGCACGTTTTAGTATAAAATGGATTTATTTAAATTCGCCATGAACGGTGTGATTGTATCTCTTGGTAACCACTGTCGTGACCAGTTGTCAATTTACGTCTCTATTGCTCATTTTCATTGACTTGGAATTTGAACTTTATTGTCATGTGATTTATTTTTTATCAGTTGGTAAATTTGATCTGTAGTAATGTGTTTATGAGTTGCTGGTTCATCTGAGTACCAGGCTTGTAGAAATTCCCTATCATTTTCAATGTTTCCTCCGTATAAAATTTCTACATTCTCTCAGTCAAATTGGTGTCCGTAATAATCTACCTTCATTGATATGGAAGAACATATATCATGTCTTTTTACAGCTAATTTCTGATCTTGCATTCGGATTCGAAGGAGACGCCCTCTCTTACCAATGTAGTGTTTGTCACAGTTCATTCAATTTATTTTGTGAAAGGTATCGATCTTATCTTCTTTTTCCGTTGGACCTTTTGTTCTGCACAACGTTGGATGAAGTGATTGTATTGGCTTGAGTGTGGTGTCTCTTTCAAATAGTTTTAGTATTGGAGCTGTTATTTCAGAGATATTTTTATATATGGTAGGATGGATTTTCTAGTGGTCTTTGATGTTGGTTTGTTGTTGATGTTATGACTGAAGTTTAAAAACTTTTTGATGAAATTGTGAGGATATCCATTCTTTTTGAAGACGGTTGGTAAGTATATTTCCTCCGTTCTCTTCAACACAGGAGTGCTACAGTGTGTTTGAAATCTTTTAAACAGTGTCTGCATACTGTTTCTTCTGTGGGTAATCAGGTTTTTACTATTACACTTGAGTATTTGGTCTGTGTGTCTTGCTTCTCTACCTGTATTATTTCTCTTGATTAAGATACCTAAGAATGGGACTTTGTTGTATAATTCTTCTTATTCTGTCGTGATAAATTTAATGTCTTCAGATTCGTGGGTATATTCGAAATTATTTCCTTAATTATTGCAAATGTATCACCAGAGTAACGTTCATAGAATTTTGGTTTAATTATAGGTAGAGCTATTGATTGTAATCTTTTCACAATAGCTTCAGCTATTAACTCTGATATGGGCGATTCCATTGGTGTTCCTTTTATCTGTTCGTATATTTGATCGCTGAATTGGAAGTATTTTTTAAGACATAATTCTATGAGTTCCATCCAAGTTGAACATTGCCTTTCTGTGTTCTCATCGCTATGCAGTAGTTGTTGCACAGTTTCTTTTGCTAGGTTTGGACCAATCGAAGTATGTAACGCTTTGACATCAAAGGAACCATTATTTTACTGTCATCTATTTGAATGTTTTGGATATTCTCTGAAAATTGGATTTAGCGAACTGTTAGAATGGTCGCATGATTCTGTTAGATATTTTAATTTTCCGTAAAGTTCTTTAGATAGATTATATGTTGGTGTTCCTGGTACTAAAACGATTGGTCGTAAGGGAATGTTCGGTTTGTGTAGTTTCCGTCAAAGAGTAATTAATGCCTTAATTCGTGACAGAAATGATGAATGAATTAGATGAATAATAAGTTAGCTTTTGCAAGATAATGTATGTTAAAATGTTTATTATTAGATACAGTATTTATCTAAGTGATAAGAATTTTATGCAAAACAATAGTCAAGCTTACCATCTATTATATTATTCTATGTGGAAAAAAAGAAGACATAAAGACAAGTGTGATTAATTCCACATGAGTAAATAAGTCATCTTGAAAAAAATGTCTTCAGTTTTTCATTAGAACAACATAAAATGTTGAAAGTGAACCATAAAACATCTATAAGTTAAAAGCAATTGTTGCTCTGTTTATTCCTTAGTGTCCTAAGTGTGGAACATAGGGCTTCAAGACTTAAAGTTCCAGTAGCAGCGATGTTGTTATTCATGCTGAAAAATGTCACCAGTTTTCTGCCAGAATAACATGAAATGTTAAACAATTATGTTTTGTGCTTTTACAGGATTTCGTGTTTCGAGTGGAACACAGGGCTATAAACTTCAGCAGCAGTAATGTTGCCTCTTACAGGGCTGGAAGAGGAGAGAGTTACCATCTTTATGTTAAACTCGTGTTGTTTTACCAAGAATACGATCGGCTAGTAAGCTAGATGAGGTTTAGAAGTGTGTCGTCCAGGAACTGAATCTGAACATTTCTACCAGTGAATATTTGTATTAAAAGAGATTAGCTTTTAGCAGCATTGCCTACTACGGACATATTTCTTGCCGCTTAAAAACAATATAAATTCTATAAAATAATATTTCTGAACACGAACTTGAATATTCCTCTAATTTATTCAGAACAAAAATTTTTAGAGCGAAAAATTGTTTTCAATTAATTCTTCTTCAGGCTCCACAATTGTAAATCCATTAATTTAAGCATACGATAGCCAACCAGTAAAGACATATTAGAATCATATCAGAAAGTGTATTGTGGAACAAGTATAAGATGGGATGGAACAATAGTCAGTTAATTTCTGATTATGCAAGGTCAATGAGAACATGAGATAAAATGAGATGAAATAATTAAATGATGTATATATATATATTATCAACAAAAGTACATATTTGGAGGGTGAGTGTAATCAGTGGTGTGTGAGACAATATGAATACTACAGAAAATAAACTACACTTAAGTTCAAGGGTGGAAATAACGACAATAATAATGATTGTGAAATATTAACGATGTTGTGGTATAAACTTAAAAGTGCCATTGATGAATGATTATCAAATAATAATAATAAGAATTTAGTGAAGTGAAATGAAAAGGATTTTGTAAATATGATAACAAATTAGAAAAGCATTACTTAAACCTAAGGTAATAGAAATCACAGTAAAGGTCATGAAGTCGTAAAAGGTCAGAAATGAACTCTTGTCAATGAAACAAAGGAAAAAAAGAAGGAAAGAAAAAAATTGCTAATGTTTATGGAGAATTTTTCGGCCTTATTGTAGTCCAAGGTGAACAGCGATTGAACATACTTTTTCCGCATACAAAAAAACCTATCCTCTGGTATTGATTCCTACCGCTTCAGCTACTGATAGAAGACGTAGTCGAGCTCCTCCAGATAGATTACCAGGAATGCGGTAAGTACCTGAGAACGCCTGCTTAGGTTTTATCGAATGTCCAGTATCTACTAAGTAGGTAAGACTGCACTATATACGCATTCGGTTAGCTCTTTATTTAAGTGTAGTTTATTTTCTGTAGTATTCATATTGTCTCACAAACCACTGATTACACTCACCCTCGAAATATGTACTTTTGTTGACATATATATATATATATATACATCATTTAATTATTTCATCTCATTTTATCTCATGTTCTCATTGACCATGCATAATCAGAAACTAACTGACTATTGTTCCATCCCATCTTATACTTGTTCCACAATACATTTACGATATGATTCTAATTTTGCCTTTACTGGCTGGCTATTGTATGCTTAAATTAATGGATTTATAATTGTGGAGCCTGAAGAAGAATTTATTGAAAACAATTGTTCGCTCTAACAATTTTTGTTCTAAATAAATGGTGAGAATATTCGAGTTACTTATCAAATTGTCACAGTAATTCGTATCAGGTCGCTGTTTTAATATAAGAAAATTTCCCCTATTTTAGTAGTATTATCTTGAATGGTTTAACTAAACATCGTTCAAATATCCAGTGTAACTGGCTAGATTTAACTAGTGTCTACCATTTTAAAAATACTTCTTTCTCTGTGTCTCATTCGGTAATCGGTGCCATTTCAGTGGTTCTGCTTGAGTTAAAATTAAGTAATTTGTAAGCAGAACTTTATCTGTATTATTCAATGAAATCTTAGTCAACTTTAAAATTCGTGCAGACTGTTGGACACTGTTAATACACTATTAACAGTGTAAGTACCACTGGGTGACACTAATACGTATGAATCTGAGATAAACTGATGATGAAACAACAATGGCTGTCGTCAGAATAACTCAAAGATTGTCCAAATAGTGCAAAATATTTACACTTAGAGAGGTTAATTTCGGTTGTACTGTGTACTCTGAGTAAATTACTTGGAAGATTCAAAACTGTGAAATCATCTATACAAGTATATGCTTGCTTCTGACTTCAGCAATAACAATCATTATAACTGCAATACAAACATAAACATCATGGTAACTGAGCGCTAAGAAATTCACTATACAAATCAGTATAGAAGCAAAATAAGATATAAAAACACAATAAGAGGATAATACGATAGGGATTCTGACTAAGTACAACATCATTATTATTCCCGTGGGTTCCAAGTGGAACATAGGGCTTCAACAACTCATCTCCACTTTGTTCTATTTTCTGCTGTCCTCTTCAGCTGGATCAATGATTGCTCATAACCTCTCATCTCCTCCTCGCCACACGATCTCTTCCATGTCACCCTCGCAACTCACTCGTCGCTACCCATTCGGATTCCACTCGAGCGATGGCCTGCATTGCGCGCGATGTCATTCGACAGCCCCCTTGACGTATACCTGATCCATCTCCATTTTCTCCTACATATTTGTTGATCAATAGTTGGAGGACATCTGTTATTAATTTCACTCCCAAACCATAACTGATAACATCTTTAGCCATTAAGTTATATGATCTCGAAATCCTTAAAAGTAGGTCTTCAACTCTATCACAAAATTAGCGTTACATAAATGAACGGCAAGAAGACAAGATCTTTAAACAATTACTAAACAATTTATATATGTGTATAAAGTCATAGGAAAACGTACTTGATGTACTGTATGAGTATCTCCATCTTTTATCATTTGAGACATATATGGAATAACTTCTTCTGAGACAAATGCTGAATTATTCGTATTCCCATCAGCTGTCTCTTTCTTTTAATAATAATAATAAAACAAAAATAAAATGGTTGAAGGGAAAAAATGGCGGGAGAAACAAATTAATTAAGTTTTATTAATCGGTTAATTAAGCGAAACCAACAGAAGATATAACAGCGAAGAAAATTTTCTTTTTTCAAAGAATCACTTTCAAGAGCTTTACAGTCCTGTGTGTGCGTTTAAAACACAGTTCACAAAACCAACTATGTACTGTTAAATATTTGAATAGCATTGTTAGGAGATGGAGTTTATCTAAAAAATGGACGTATTTATCAGGTACACTCCAGTACGCCTGATCACATACTTACTTGTCAAATCAGTATACATGAGAGAAAAAATAAGTAGTCAGTTGAAATACACAAAGTGATAAGAAATTAAAGAATATGAGGGATAATAATTAATACTGCTTTTAATAAAATAATCAAATAAGAATTACCGAGGTAGGTTAAGGGTAATGATTAGTTCTTTTGCGTACACAGGTGGGAACCTAATTGACAGCCACCACCTCAGCGTATTTCAGTTATTATAGATAATCTTGGATGGCCTTTTGATATGTACCCTGTGATTCATTTTAATTAAGCCTTTTGCTACAGACAAAGTTGGTAGTCTTCCACCTATGCTTACCGACGACTCACACTTCTTTTGTTCATCTGAAACAAAAAACAATGAGGCTATAGCTACCCGTAAAACTAAGTCCCATCCCTACTGTGTGTATGAAAGCAATTTATCATTACACTGGCATTTATACTCTAGAAAATGTATTATGTGATGTGAGGTGTAATCAGGAAGGCAATAAATAAGTACAAAATGAAAAAAGAGGTTGGAATTACGTAATAAGGGTGAAAAATGACCTGATCAGTTTTTTCTTATTATTTTGAGTTCCCAGTGGAGCATGAGGTTTCAGGCCTGAAGCCTCGAATCTTCAGTAGTGGTGGTGTTTTATTTTCACAGGGTGGGGTTGGTAGTCCAACGCTCAAACTTCCGCAACGTTTAGTATCTGACTAGTAAACTAGTCCGTTTGAAGTGAGCTAGTCGGGATTCGAACCCAGAAACACATGCGTGGTTGTCGAGCATTATCCCACCACCACTAACACACACTGCAATGATACTTTTATTGTGATGAGTTTTAGTGAACAAAACAGACAAAAGCTAGTGGATACACGATAAAATGTATATTATAAGGTTTAGATAGAAAATTTTCTTCGCTGTTATATCTTCTTTTATGTAGGATTTAATACAAGGAGTTTCCTGTTTATTAGTTAAACATACTTTGCGTAGAAAGTATTCAACAACTGCAACCAAATCATTTAGGACAAGATGTTGTTCTCGATCACCAGGAATCTAAAGTGAAAAAGTCAAGGAGGAGAAAAACAACACAAAAATCATCCTCAGTATATTCTAATTAAAAAGTGAATTAGAAAAAACATATTAAAGAGCTTGATATTGACCATAAAATCATATTTAAAAGAATAGAAACCAGTAACCAGTAACTATTAGTTAGACTAATAGTGACAATCTTAGTTTGACAGACTGATGGTCAAGAGTATCGGTTAATAGAATAAAGTGCCTCTAATTGGTGAGGGAAAAGCAAATTTTGTCACAGAATATTTCTGTTTCAACCTCTGTCACTACCAATTGAAAAATTCTACAGTTGAACTCACTATTAAATTTCCAAATATACTTAATTGTTTGTCTATGTCATAACTTTACTATTCACTCCCACCCTCTTAAAATCTCCACCATGTTATGCATAAATTCACTCTGTTGTTCGATCTTGTATTTTGTCTCTAGTCAACTCTTGTTTCGAAGCGATATCTGAATTCAACCCCTCCGCCATCCTGTCTAATTATACCATAAATAATTAGTCTTTTAACACCAAATAATTCTTATATTTACATCATCTTCGGAGTTACGTCTCCTATACTTCCTGCCTATAACTCGAAGTTACTGTAAAAGGTATGATCAGAAATTTCGTAACTTATAACTGATTTTGTTTAGGTAGTTGGAGAGAATTCACGAAATAAGATGAACTCGTATTATGCTGAGAATATATTCGTTCTTTCTTTATTCAAACTAATAAAGGGAATCGGTCGTATAACAAAATATACAGTCGTTCTAAAACCATTTCAACAGTCTGACATGTCACTAGATGATTTCGGCTTATAATTGTGTATAGTCACTTATCTGGTATATATGCCAAACTGAGATATTAATAGCACAGTGATACACAGTCTAAAGTGAGATAAGGGGTTAAAGAGAATCTGTTCCAAATGTTATATATTAAGCTGTTTTCCCTAGGGAACAGTTTACTAGTCTAGGATGCATTCTATGGATTAGAAATTATTTCCGTCTAGACCAAAAATAATTTCAAAGACAGGCCTTACTGATAGTAGGTACTAACTATGATACAAAACCTAGATTTATTAGGCTTTACCCTACTGACAACTTCACTGACATATATTAACGTACGTAAAGTGGGGATAATCACACATATGGCATAGAAAGTTCTCAAGTTCATTTTCAGTCAGTTAGTCAGTGTTTTCGTGGCAGACTCATACGATACAGTCCTGTGTTTTCATTTTTCGCAATATATCCTTCTTCGCATACCTATTAAGGCATTTGGTGGCCTGCTTGAATCACTGGGCTACCGAAGTTGCTTTCCACCAAAATACCTAATTTCATCTAGATTTATCATTGTTTTAATTGTCCAGTTATATCAAATGACCTATACATGAATTGGCGCGCTCATTTAACTTGCTTCCAAGTAAACACTGTACAATTCTTTGGATTATTACATTACATGTAAATCCTGTATGAAGCTAAAAGTATTTTGGAACTGAATACGCTGAAAGTTTTTGAGAAATATGTCCGCATATTGTCTGAAATAAAGCTTTGTTATTATTGTTATTACTAGCATGTCTGTTTCCCTTGAGATTATCTTTGTTTTCATTTTCACAATATTTACTAGCAGTAGTAATAATAGCGATAGCATTATCCTGGGCAAAATATTCCTAGACTGTATAAAATTGCATCATATTTCATCTTGGTCCGTGATATCCAAATAAAATGGTGACTGACAGTATGTCGTGTGAAGTAGTACTGTGCTATTTGAAGCAGAATTTATTCCTTTATGATACTTCCCCTTGGTCTCCTTCAGGAAATCCACAAAAGTAGGTTAAAGGTCAGGTGAAAATGTAGGTGACTACACATTTTGTTACCCAAGGAGATAAAACCAATAAGAAATCATGAAAATTTGATGCGTTATCTTGGATAGCCCAAGGACTTAATTAGGATTCTCACTCATACTTAGAGTCTGTTTTCACTAAGTTTTACTTGCTAAAACTGTGACTAGATTTCTCTTTTGTCAACATCATGACATAATTAAATAGAGACGGATATACTGACAGCGCCAAATAAGTTTCAGGAAAACTAATTTGACAACCTCTGTGTGGCGGCCTGCTTAAAACTTGCGCTACCAAAAACTTCCATCTCTCTATTGCATATATTTTCTCTCCTTCGGTTTGTTTTAATCGATTAAGATATGATCTCTAATGGTATTATCTACTCTTGTATGTATTTAAAATGTTTACAAGCTCCCGATTCACAAGTTCCTACTAAACTTGAGGAATTGCATGATTGTGGGTGACAACGCATCCCAATACATGAGATAACTGTTCTTCAGTTATGTCCTTGGGTCTCAAAATGTACTTCTGGACATCTTGCAATTGGCTTTCAACTAGATATCGTGGACTTCTTGAAGAAGACAAAGCAGATATATCCTAAGGGAATGGTTTGTGCTTCAGCTCAGAGACATACAATTGTGTCACAGAATATACTGTCAATTAATATTTTACTTGAAAATATTGTCCGAAGGGAAAATTTCATGCAATAAACTCCTCTCAAAATTCTGTACATTTTATGAATACTGTCCAGAATAAAAATGTTAATATTATTCCCCTTTTTCGCTTTGATAATTTCTCTCCCAGATTAACAATCTTGTCAACGTAACAAATTCACTATCCATGTGACAATAATAGACTCCAAATGATTGTATCCTTATTTTCCATTCATTAATTTCTAAACTGATCATAAACATGTCAGCCTAAAGTATTCCAAATTCAGAATTTTGTTTCAATCAATGCTATCAGATATATTTTTATGACTGTTATGTACATGACTGTACATGTAAAGTTTATAATAATAATAATAAAACTTACTGTGACTAATTTACTTCGTTCATCATAATGTCTTACAACAGGTAATGTACAGTACTTGAAGAATAGTATACGTTGTCCTGCTACTGATTCTTGATCTTCAACACGATTTAAACGTGCATACCTTTGACGTAATCGTTCATTTAGACTAGATTCTTCACAATCCAACAGTATTGCTAAGTCAACACCACCAATCTAAAAAAATTTATACCACATTTTTTGAAAAAACCAAATGAATACAAAATTTCATTTAAAAATATTCATTACTCGTATAAAAGATAATTATTATTGTTTCCTTTAATTCCTAGAGGAACATAGGGCTTCAGCCGTGCGTCTCCATTGCGTTCGCTTCTCTGCTAGAGTCTTCACCTGACTTCAAGTCTGCCCACACGTTTTCATCTCCTCTTCACATGACCTCCTCCAAGTCACCCTTGCACTGACGACCAACTCGCCGCTTCCCTTTCGGGTTCCACTCGAGGGCTTGTCTAGTGATGTCACTTGATGGTTTCCTCAGAGTATGGCCAATCCATCTCCATTTCTTCCTGCCTATTTGTTTCACAATCGGTTCCTGGTTGGTTCGCTCCCAGAGATCTCTGTTGCTGATCTTTTCTGGCCGGCCATCTGATCTTGAGTATTGAGCGAAGACAACTGTTAATGAAGGTCTGTAGTTTGTTTGAGATGCTCTTTATGACACGCTGGCCAAGTCTCTGATCCGTATAGTAGCACTGACTTCACATTGGAGTTGAAAATTCGGATCTTATTTTTTAAGGCTGAGTGCTGTTGACCTCCACACAGACTTGAGAGTAGTGAAAGCTTGTCTTGCTTTCCCAATTCTTGCTTTGATATCCTCGTCAGTTCCGTTGGCCTGTAGTTGAAACGATGCTTCCCAGGTAGGTAGGTGAAGGAGGTTGTTTCTTTCAGGTTCCTCCCATTTATGCTGATCGTTGTCTGTTGTTGTTGTTCTTATCCAGGAATCTTCATTACCTCTGTTTTCTCTATGTTCACCTGAAGTCCTATCTTTGATGCTTCTTCTGCCAACTTGTTGCTTTTCGCTTGCATATCTTCCAGTTTGTTGGAAATCAGACATATATCATCGGCGAAGTCCAGATCCTCCAAGTTTTTTGTGTGAGTCCATTTTATGCCTGTTTCCTCATTACCCGCTGTTTGTCGCATTATCCAATCTACTGCAATCAGGAAAATCATTGGCGATAGTAGGCAGCCTTGTCTTACTCCCGTCTTCACTTCGAAGGATTCCGTAAGTTTCCCGTTGTGGATTACTTGGCATGCAGCATTGTCGTACAGCTGTTGGATGAGGTGTATAATTGTCGGTGGCACCCCATAGTAGCGAAGTAGTTGCCAAAGCACCTCTCGATCGACGCTGTCGAAGGCCTTTTCAAAGTCGATGAAGTTGAGATAGAGAGGTGACTGCCATTCCAGGCTTTGTTCAATGATGATCCGTAATGTGGCGATCTGATCAATGCATGACTTGTTTCTCCTGAATCCAGCCTGTTCCGGTCGAAGTTTTTCATCCAGGGCATGTTTGATTCTCTCCAGGATGATGCGGCTTAGTATTTTGCTTGGGATGGACAGGAGCATAATTCCGCGCCAGTTCTTGCATTGACTTAAGTCTCCTTTCTTTGGTAGTTTGAATAAGTATCCTTTCTTCCAATCTTCAGGTACTTTGCCTTCTTTCCACACCTTCTCCAGTAGTGGCGTCATCAAGTCCGCTGTTGTCTCTGGGTCCATTTTCAATGCTTCTGCTGGGATTCCATCTGGTCCTGCTGCTTTTCCAGCTTTTAGCATCTTGATTGCCTTCAGGACTTCTGATTTCGTCGGGGGATTGGTGTTCACTGGTAGCTCTGTCTCCGTCGTTGGTATTGTTGGGCGCGTTGTAGGTGGTGGTCAATTTAGGAGTCTTTTGAAGTGTTCAGCCTAGTGTTTCCTTTGCCCCACTTCTTTGGTGAGTGACTTTCCATTGTCATCCTTCACCGGTTTAATTTGTGTCAAACTTTTGCCCGATAGGTACCTAGTTGTTTGGTAGAGTGTTGTGAGGTCTCCTTTGCCTGCAGCTTGTTCTGCTTCACTTGCCATGGCTTCATAATATTTTCTTTTGTCTTCCCTGGCACTCTTCTTTACTCTTTTGTTCAGTGTCTTGTAGCTTGCATTCAAATCCTGTTTTTGTTGCTCATCGGTGCACTGGAGAATCTTTTGTTTCACCATCCCTCTCTCTTCTATGAGTCTCCAAGTGTCCGTAGTATAAAGGATAATAAACAGGCCTCATTTCTTTCATTAACACTGCTGGGTAAGTTAATACCATTATTTCATTCAACTCTGATCACCACTTGAAAGAGAATTATTGTACACTAAGGAGCACTGGATGTGCGTTTTGTCCCTGCTTTGGACTCTTCAATAGAGCGCGCCCATGGCCTCGCCAGAGATAAAATCAAGGATTTTTAGTCTAAAAGGCGAACTTATATACTATTCAGCCACTGACACGGGATCGGATAGCTTCTAAATTCTAGCTTCTGCCTATTTAGTTTTTATTGCTTTAGACAAATATTTCTTTGACAGCACTAGAAGTATTTAAGAGGCCTAAGATTGCTTTGGAAAAAGATACGATATGGGTTTATTAGCCCACGTGTTTCATAATTAAACAAAATTACTTTATCAGCATACATTTCATTCTGAAATAGCTGAATGGTCGAAAATACGAGAATCAAGTGCGTAGTGAAAGATTTGCAAAAAATCTCCGACGAATGAATCAGTGATTCTAAATTAGTTATCAGGATCACACTGCTAATGTCTCAGTCTATAAATCACACTTATTTGTTTATAGCTGATGATGCTACCTAGTTTCCCAAGCTGGAGTAGGTAGAATAAGATTAGAATCCCTGATTCAGTCATCTGCATCCTGATCTGGACCAGACAGTCTACACCCTCTTGGGTAGTACAACAATCAGTGACTCATTGGATTAGTACCAAGTTCTGCTTTGATCAATTCTAACTTATATTCAACCTAGTCATTCTTCAATTAGCACTGCAACTGAAAAAACACAGCGACTGAAATGTGTAACAAAAAAAATAGAAAATGTGATCCTAAACTTTTAAATGACATATGTAGAAAAGAAGAACTCATTAACTGAAAATAACGTTAGTTGACAATTTTCTGTTTGTTAAAAAGGTCATGACTCCACACAGAGATAAGAGTTTATTAAGCAGAAAAGTATTTGTAGACAATTTTTATGCATCGGCTGATGCACTCTCAAACCTCAGCTAGTTTTCCATCAGATAGTGAGCCCAAAAAAGCGGTAAGGTTTGACATCAGTCTAGCAAAACCACCTCTTGGAAACAGGACAACTGCTAATAAAACTGCAAAGCTTGAAGCTCAATGTTCCATCCAGAACGCCAGGAATAAAAAAATACCGTAAATCAAGAAGTTAATTCACTGTGTATTATTGAAAGCAGTGGCGTTTACCATCAGCAGATATCACATGCGATGAATTGGACGCACGTTGACGAGACCGTTAAGTGACATCATCCAGGTACTCGAGTAGAACCCGAGTGTGAAATGAAGAGTTTGGCGTCACTTCGAGGGTAACATGGAGGAGATCGTGTGGAGAGGAAGTTAAAGCCTATTGGAAATCGTTGAATCAGGTAAAAAAAAGACTGTCAAGACCAGGGTGAAATGAAGATATGCCGTTGAAGCTGTTCCATCCGGAATCCAAAAGAATAATAACAATAACAATAGACTATCAAGCAGTGAGACAAAACAATCAACTAGCATCAGTCTAGTCAGATAGACATAACTGACAAAAAAACATCAGACAACATAAATATAACGAATATGATGTAAACCTTTGTTTTTTCCCTTTGCTTCTAATCAACAATTACATAATGATAATAATCAGTCCATTCTTAGTGAATAGTCTCAGGCTTCAATATATGTATATAAATATATCAATTTAATCTTATCAATAAATCTTGTTTTTATTACTGCTTAAAATAGCATAACTTACGTGTTGATTAAAAGTATTTAACTGGCCTTCATGACATGGAAATCCTTCAACAATAACAGCTCTACTATTGATTGCAATATTACTAAACTCTTGACGAATTATATCAACTTGTACATCCTAGAAAAAGTTTTTAAAAAAAACATTTTAAATTTATACAGAGAAACTATGCATTTATGTAATGCATCTCAAATAGTCAGATAGCTCAAAGGAATGGCTTAAAACAATCTGAATATATAGATTACTTGAAAAGCTTTTGTTTTAGGAGACTAATTTATCTTTTGGAAAAGGATAACGCTTGAAATTGAAGTGGAAACCTTGATTACAAAAGAATAATTTAAACATACAATCCCTGAATAGGAAGTACAGTCAGATTTTGTCCAATTTTAATTATTCTTCCCCTAGAATTAAGTATTATATCACCGGAGAAAATAAGAAAGTAATTTTGATGATTGAAGACATTAAGTCCCTGAGTAATTCGTCCAGTTGAAAAAATTATTTTCGCCTAAGTGGACATATAAGCATGATAACAGTTACACTATGAACTTAGACAGACTACTTGCTGCTAGTGCCTACTTGAAAAATAATGAAGCCCAAATGCAAACTTATGGAAAGAGACTTTTTGGCGCAACACCAGGCCGTCTAATATCACAAAACTCATTGAGCATATCGTAATTCCCCTGAATGAAGTTGCTTTACACAACTGTTCCTCTATCTATAGAGCCAAATCTAAAAACATCCCAGTGATTTTGCTGCTTCTAAGTGCACTTATCAAGATATAGTGCTAGATGTGAAGACTGATGAGATAACATGAGTGTCAACTGTTTGAAATACAGAAATTGGGATTCCTTTTTAGTAGAATCAGTTATCCAGCATAAATTACTTTCATATCTGCCGACTACCACTAGTGAAATAGTGGCTCCAACTATGGACAGCCAAGGCTTAAAAAAGACTTGCCACACATACAGGTAAGAGAAAGCGTAGTTGTAAACAATCTGTTTTAAGTCAAGCTTATGCAAAGCGCAACTACCATCACATATAGAGGGTGAGAAATGAAACTTATTGTTTCCATTGACTGAGGAGAAATCATCCAAACTGCTTTCTTTTAAAAAAGGCTATAGACTGAATAATCATTGAGTATTACACAAAAATAAATAAAATTTCAGGACTTACCCAATACTCTGGAATGATCCGATCCTGGTAAATCAAAAGAAAAGAATTGATTAACAAATTTACCTACTGTTACTTATACATTACATTAAATCTGGAAAAGTATTTTGGAAACATTTTCGTAATTTAACGATCCCCGGCGGGCCCGTACTGATGACTCCCAGACTGGGACGAAACAGATGTCCAGTACCCCCTAGTTTTCAGTAGTTCCCTAACCGATATCAGTCTGTAGTTAAACTTGAAACATGTCAGATCCCAACAAACCAACTCTTGGAAAAGGGATTATTTACGTATGAAGTGCAGTATCCTTAAATAAACTAAAAAGGATTCAAAGCAAATGAATTTTCAATATTTTGTTGTTTTAATTTCCGAATATATGCCATTTTCTTATACTTTGTGTTTACTATCTTCACCAATGAGTATTTTACAGAAACCTTATACTTCTGTCTTCTGTAGGAGTATTCTAATATCAATTTATATGCAGACACAGTTGTTAGTAGAGGAACTAACTGATTGTAAACGCAAAGGCGTAGCCTATAAATATGAACCAAGATATTGTTTCCCAGATGAACAGCTTGTTCTGTAAGCGTAGACGTAAATAAACATCTAGGATGTATAGAAATAATATTTTTTAAACCTAGTGTAACTGTATATCAGTGAGAAGTTTCAAAACTCTTCAGTAAATATATCAAAAAAAGAACTCAACAAAATGGAAAATAAAAACGAGGCACGAATGGACTTGTACTGCAACAACTGATTATGAATCATAGCTCAGTACAATGACTTCAATTACCTCATTATTATTTACTGTACCCCTAAATTCTGAGGGGAACATACGGCTTCAGTAATACATCTCCTGTTCTATACAGTCTTCTTTGGCTGCCCGTATGATAGACCTCAAACTCTCATCTTCTCACACGATCTTCTTCATATCACCCTCAGAAGCCCAACTCATCGTTCCCCATCTGAGTTCCACGCGAGGACCTGGCGTGATGTCACTCAGCAGTCTCCACACCATGGATCCGACACATATCCATTTCCTTCGGCATATTTGTTGGGCGATAGGTTCTTGGTTGATTTGTTGCCTGCCAGAGTTCCTTGATACTTATCCTTGCTACCAGCCATCTAATCTTTAGTATGGAGTGAAAGCAGCTGTTGATGAAGTGCTTTAGGTGACGCGCGTGTCATGTCTCTCAACCACATAGGAGAACCGGCTCGAAATTAATGCTGAAAATCCAAATTTTGTTCTTTATGCTTAGTGAGGCAGATTTCCACACTGATTTAGTTTAATGAAGGTCTATCTTATCTTGCCAGTACTGATGGGCTCTGACATCTTTATGCGTGTCACCTTCAGCTGAAATGATGCCGGATAGATTAATGAAAGAGGTGAGCTCCTTCAAATAACTCATGCTGATGATGATTGGTGCTTATTATTGTTTGTTATCTTCATCATCCCTGTCTTCGCTATCTGATCCTTCTGCCAACTTGTTGGTTTTCGCCTGTAAGTATTCCAGTGTATATGACATCAGACATAAATCGCCGGTGAAGTCCAGATGTCCTACAGTCTTCATATCGGTCTAACGTATTCCTATCTTCTCGATCACTATGTGCTGCCGCATGATCCACTTCACCACCATCGGATTTATCATCAGTAATAATAGACAGCCTTGTATTTCTCATGTCTTCACTTGAACAGCTTCTGGGAATTTTCTGTTGTCAATCACTTCACATGTGGCATCGTCATATAGCTGTTGAGTTGGTTTGATAAAGATCTGGGGCAATTCGTAGTATTGAAGCAGTTTCCAGATCACTTCGTGGTCAGTAATTCTACAGGCTCCAAAACCGAAGATGGCATTTACTCACCTGGCTGAAATCAGCAATCAGAGAACCCATGGTTTGAAATCAGCTCCCCTTTTCCCAGCATAGTCTCATTCCATCTAATATTTTATCTTAGTGCATACAGTAAGTCATAATACATTATAAGTGTTCCTGTCTTAATGTTTACACACACTACCGCTAAGATTTTAACATCTTCTTTGCAGAATAAGTTAACTCAAGCCGTAGCAATAAACGTCCCTTACAATAGTCATTTGATCTTAGTGTTTAGAGTAATTTAATTTAATTCCACAAGACTGACAATTTTCACAAATATCTTTTGTTAAATAACATGAAACGAACGGACATACTTATGATTTCAGCACTGTTTTAAATCCTTGTTTTTATATTTGAATGAGCAACCCTATAATTACATATCTTTCATGATTATGAAACACGTTATCCATCTTCTACATACCATATTTCCACTAAATAATATATCTCATAAATTTGTGAACAAATAGTGTTGGAAAAACCGCTTACTAAGTAGATCTCATTTGATAAAATTATTAATTTTTCTTCCATAAGTCGAAATCAATCTCTTTATACTCAGGCAAGAAAAACAGATGAGAAAAACAGAAGATTACCTTGTCAGTTGGTGGATCACTGGAATGTACTCGACGTGCAATTACATCCCAGTCTTTATCACTATCTTCATCAATTAAATCTAATACACGTTTTCTTAAATAATCAGTTACATTAAAGTGTTTTAAACCAGGCAACTTTTTGCATAATGCTCCAGCTTGTTCAGTACGTCCAGAAGCTGGACCACCTAAAACAAGAGAAGTATACAAAGAATAGGCTAGTAAATACCAATTGATAAAGAAGGAAGATGGTTGAATCTTACAATAAATAGTACATTATTTCATATTATCACTACTGACAACAATATAAGGACAATGATATGTATGTATATATGAAAGACGAAATAACAAAGAAGTGCCCTTAAAAGTATAAAGTTAAAGATTACTGTTGAAATCGTCTTTAAGACTAAAATTTATTTTTAAAATATGCTTCCCATAATATTTAGTTTCTGATAATTAGCATTTTGGATTTAATTCACTTCCAAATGTTTTGGCGGTCTACATGAATCACTGGGCTACCTGGATTATCATTCATCATAATGCATCACACCATTTCCCAGTTTCTCGTTCTTTCAATCATTCAGTTGTGTCTTTGGGTGGTAAAATGTACTCAAGCACATTTTTATTTGACTTTTAACCTATCGTTGTGCATCATAGGGAAATGGTCGGCACTACAGATCTAACGTCACGGTATCATTTGATTTTTTATGGATTACTGTTTTGTTGGTATTAGATGGTTGGAGGCAATCGGTCACAGGAATTCTTTCCTGACCTAGGTTTCGTGCTAGTTGGCACTCATTAGCAAGACTTATCTGAAACGTTGAAGGAACTCATGTCCCTTCTGAGATTCGAACCCACGTCACCCAATGAGGAATGCAGTCAGAGACGTTGCCACTGAGCTATTCGCGCTCGCGACTGACCCTGTTCCTGTAGGACTGTATTGCATACTTTGATTGTACATTAGCAACTAGTATGATGTGTCTAGTCCTTTGTTTGGTGCAGACTGAATTCTATCAGTCAAGCTAGCAGTGTAGCCATCCTGCTAGGTGGCTCGCCATCACGGTGCACCGTGAACTGTTGGTTTTAGATGGTTGAGTGTAATCGGTAGGAAGCCTTTTATTTATTTTACTTGAAGATCCTAGAAGAAGAGAAAATACTAGGCAATAAATTACTCTGAGAATTCTGTATATTTTGTTTAGAATAAAGCTGTTGTTATTACTATTAAGAATGAGTCACACAACCTGGATTCCTTGTGCAACAACTTATTAGATAACACGCTACAGCATACGGTAATGAGTACTCTATGTATTAATTTGTGTAAAAAAAAGGCTAATAAGCCCTCCAGTGCACTCAGCACACACAGCTGACTCTACTATATGACAGACTATGTGACTACAATTCTCACTGTAACCCCTGTCGAACGTAATTACAAACAAATGGTTTGCGAATATCACATCTACAGCTATAACTAGTCATTATTGTCAAGTGAAACGAAACTGCTTAATTTCATATGAATTCAAAAACCTCATGAGACACAATAACTTATCAACTCAAATACTGGATACTTAAAGTCATCCTACCTTGTACAACTAAATACCACTGCACAAGATCATGATAGTCTAAAATATCTTTCAAAATATTAAATATTCCCATAGTAGAATTTAGAACAAGATACTTAAGCGAACAATATTGTTTTCAATTAGATCTCATCAGGCCTAACTCTAATATACATAAATTTACAAATAAATATTGGATAAAAATACCTGAGACGATGACAGTATGGAAGAAACACCTATTTATTAAGCTACAATTTAATGGGGACTTGTCAAGTGAAATTTTGTCCCAGAGACTGACCGGAACTATACGCAGAAGATTTCATCCAGTAAATCTGTATTTGTCATTCTCTAGTCGACGAATAATTGGAACGCAAATGAAGGATGAGTCAGATAGTTCTTCCACATCTTTGTGTATTTATCAGTTCAACTGCTCCTGCGGAGACACTTGTGTTGTGTGTACTACTAAACAGCCTAGCAAACGTGTTACTGAACATCTCCCTTCGTCGTTTATCAGATGACTGACAAAAACTATCCGTAGCTCCGTTCTGTCACATTTAATTGATAGTGGTTGTTTAATGGAGAAAACGAAAGCTTTCAAGGTGACCAAATCTTTCCAATGGACTTCGTATTCGTTTACCGCACTTAGCTGAGGAGATAAGCATTCGAACTATTAAGCCTAAACTATACATTCAAAAGAAGTTTGTACAGACATTACCCCCCCCTTGGCCTATTAAGACCTAACCAACTGATGACGTCACCACCACTCCATACTTATATTTTTAATCATCCCTTAATCTTATAACATCTTCATTAAAACGTAGTTTATCTACTTCCCTTACAATCTAGCATCACTTAATCGGTCCATTTGTTTTTCTTAGACTTTAATGACTACTTCTACTTGAACATTTGTTTGTTTAATCATTCGGTTTTTCATTATCCTTGTTATCACAGATCCCTTCACTTTTTCCTCTTTGTCACTGATAGAATCATTATTATTATTTTGACTAACTGTATAATTTATGAGCATAATCTTATCATCCCATTGACAAATCACCATGATAGGTTTATATTTTAGTATTTATTTGTAATGTTATGTATATTAGAGTTAATGTTCGCTTAAATGTCTTGTTCTAAAATATCTTGGGAAATAATGACTCTGTTACTGAAGCCTTAAGCCTATAGAAGATTAGAAATCCTTGTCTGACGATTATGAGTTATATGATCGCAGCAGCATAAATGTATTGCTTAGTATTGCCTTTTACATCCCAATATTTTTTTCGCAAATTTAAAAATGTGGTGGAACAGAATTAGTTTAATCTGACGTCTAGCGTAATGAACGAGATAGCTTTGCAATACAAGAACTGCACCATGAAAACAGTCATAATCAGAAAAATCTACAGTCAGTGCATATCATCTGCCCTTTTTTCACAGTCAACAAGCTCCACGTGTAGCCCAAACTTCCTAGGTTCATCCACTGATAAAGTCATAGATGTGTAGTGCTGAAGAGTCCCAAGAAGAACGAAACAACTGTCCAGCACTGCCTGGCTTCCAGTTGCTATCTAAATGAAGTTAGTTCTTGAACGAACTTGAAATATCACCTATTACAGACATCCACATATTCATTTTATGTAATAGAGAGTATAGCAACAGCTACTTGATCGGCCTAATTTTAGCATCCTAATACCAAAGAATGTATATCGGTGGTCTAGAGTTCGATTCCCAACTGACACACTCCTAAGCCTCGCTTAGCCAGCAGTAAGACCGGTAAGGAGGGAAAGTTGACCGTGAGGCTAGCAACCCCACTCCATTAAAAATAAACACCACTGATACTGAATCTTCGAAGCTTAAACTTGAAGCCCTGCGTCCCACTCGGAACGCAAAAGAATAAAAACAAATGCACCAGAAATACATAATATTCAAAGATTTAACCTAATAACACAGTTACGATATTCACACTTATCTTCATTAGCGATGAGTTCAGAACTCAAGTTCCTGGTTGTATAAAAGCAAGCTGACAAAATAATTAAACATATAAGAAGAAATTAAGCTAAAATATTGCAGTTCACAAAAGCATAATCAACACTGGGATACAGCGAATCACGAGGTTTTCTAGAAAGTTGGAAGTAAAAATAACTCCATCACTTTATCAAATAACAGAAGTTTATTTCCATCTGAAAAGAGATTTTAAAAATCACTGCTATAAAAAGTAAAATACAGTTTTCAAGTATTTTACTGTAGAGATTTTTTGAATTTCAAGAAAGATTTCGTCAGAAACAATCGTGATTTAGAGGGTCATTGAGAACGAAGGAGTTTTAAGCGTCTCTTCTGTCTCAGTTTGAAACTCTTCAGCAGTACGCATCAGCCATTACCCAATCAGAGATAGAACCCAGGACCTTCAGGTTATGGTGAAAGGCCGCTGACCATTCACCCAGTCGGATGAAAGACAGTAACCCTTAAATTTCTCACTTCTGCCGATTCAAGAGATACAGCACCACCTCCAGCTAGTGCCACTGACCATTATCGGTGAGTCATCATATTCCTCAACTTGGTAGAGGGCATAAGTCACGAACTCTTATTAGAACTGCAGAAAGCTCATTAACTGATCAGTCACAAGTGAGCAGTGCATTAATTTTCAAGTCTATCGGTACTTTGATGAACACTTTTGTATTCACCAACTTTAAATTCTTCCTTCTGCAGACCTTCATTAACAGTTGTCTTCGCTCAATACTCAAGATAAGATGGCCAGAAAAGATCACCAACAGAGACCTCTGGGAGCGAACCAACACAGCAGGAACCGATTGTGCAACAAATAGGCAGGAAGAAATGGAGATGGATTGGCCATACTCTGAGGAAACCATCAAGTGACATCACTAGACAAGCCATTGCTCGAGTGGAACCCAAAAGGGAAGCGGCGAGTTGGTAGTCAGTGCAAGGGTGACTTGGAGGAGGTCATGTGAAGTGGAGATGAAAGCATGTGGGCAGACTTAGAGCCCGGTGAAGACTCTAGCAGAGAACTGAACGCAATGGAGACACACGGCTGAAGCCCTATGTTTCTCTAGGAATTAAAGGAAACAATAATAATATAATAATAAAGTCTTCCTTTATTTTAAGTTCCTGTTATACAAAAACTTATAACTGCATAAATTACAACTTACCAAATAAGAGTATTATAGGGCAACTATAAAGATCACTGGAACGACCATTGTCAGGAAACGTCGGTGTAATTCGTGGAATATTGAATGCACGCATTCTATCTTCACATCCCATCATACCATGACTTGCAGTAGGAATTGGTTTGTTAGGTACAGTACCTGGAGATGGACGTGTTTCTGGTCCTGTTCGGAAGAAAACGAAACAACATATGTTCACTAAATACTCTAAAACTTTACTTCAACATATTTTCTATGCTGCTAACTTATGTCTGACTTGCCTGAGTCAAGGTATGATTCAGAAGTTTGAAAAATAAACTACCAATTTAGCCCACTTCTACGTGTATCTACTGTTTCACAGGCTTCCGTGGAGCTGATTACATTAAGTATTGTCAGCGAGGTATTCGAAACTTCCTATCTAACATTATCAGATAGTCGTTGTGGTTCAATAGCCTATTGGATAGTATTCTGACCTTTGAAGTAATGAGTGAAGGGTTGCACCCTCAAATAGAATAGTGTAATTCTCTGGGGAGTAGGTACATCTGTCTGACGAGTCTTACAAAGGGACGAAACATGCCGCCTGGATTCTTATGGTAGCCACTGTTAACCAAATAATATTTTTAAATTATTTGTGCTTGCCTTTTGCTAATAAATTTTACCTAAACGAGAAATATTCATGTTAATATAAGACGTAATAAACCATTTCAATCTCTAAATGTTCCTTAACCTACTAGCCTCATCAGCAGTCGTGGGCTTGGCCACGGAAACTCTTATTTAGTAGGTTTTAAAAAGCCACCTGAGTGACAAAAGACATTTATAATTATATATCTATTACGTATTTCACAAATCCTCTACTAGCTATGTTTTAACGAAACGGAGTGAAAAGACTGGATGGTAGGAAAGACAGAATAAAAATGATTCAAGCAATAAATAAATAAATATCCCTGCAAAACAACTTACCAATCATATTTCCAGAAAGTATATATTCACAAACTTTCAAAATATCTTTTGCAATTACATCTGGTTTATTTTCACCATCAACCTATTAAATAATGAATGAGGTAAATACAATTTTTAATAAAGAATTCAACTTTTAGTGATTAATTATTATTATTCCCGGAAACTCTGGGAACCAACCAACCAAGTACTTATCACTCAACAAATACACAGAAGATAATGGAGATGGATCGGACGCACACTGGGAAGACTATCAAATGAGGTCACGCTCCAGGCCATATCGCTTGAGTGGAACTTGAATGGGACACGTTGAGCCCTGCGTAGACCCAAAGGTGACTTGGAGAAGATGAAAATGTATGGGAAATTATGAGGCCAGCTAAAGAAGACTTCAGAGAACAGAACAAATTTTAGATGTACTGTTCAATCCTTGTGTTCCACTCTTGGCGAAATAGCTGTAAGCCATTGTAGCAGTAAATATTTCTCTAAAATGATTAGCCTAGAGCTTTCGTAATTCAGCATCGGGTGGGGGTGGGGGTGTTCACTGGTTAGGCTGAAAATACGCTGCCAAATATCCATGCCAGTTAACACTGTTGTGTTATTTTCATTGGACACTAGTAACTAATGTGATGTGTCTAGTCCTTTGTTTGGTGCAGACTGAATTCTATCAGTTAAGTTTTGCAATGTGGCCATCATTCTAGGTAGCTGGCCATCACGGTGCACTGTGAATTGTTGGCATTAGATGGTTGGAGGCAATCGGCAGGAAGCCTTGGACCTAGGTTTCGTGCTCTTCGAGCCTGAATGGCTCAGTGGTAGCGTCTCTGACTGCAGCACTGGGTGACGCGGATTCGAATCTCAGAAGGGACATGAGTTCCTTCGAGGTTGCAGATACGCCTTGTTGACTTGAGTGTCAACTAGCACGAAACATAGGTCAAAGGCTTCCTGTGGCCGATTGCCTCCAACCATCTAATATCAAATGTTGTGTTATGTCCACTTGTTCTTGCACCAACCCCAGATAGTTAGGCAGTCACCACTGCATTTTATTTCTGATCTCGAAATAGATCTCGCATTTTGGACGATAAATCTATTGTTGTGATTTGTCTCTATTCTATGTAGAACAAGCACTCTGGAATATGGAAGAAATACACCTGCATTATATCTTGTTTAACTGTCGATATTCTTCAGCTTCTAAAACATTTACACTGTAGTAGATGTACTCAGTTTTATAAATTTTGAAAATTTATACTATTCATTAAATTATTCTGTTCACCACACAAATATATTCATCACTATAGTATTACTGTACTTTTATTCTCTTCATTTAACTGAACTTTTATGTGCACGGTTTTACACTGAGTTGTCTCTCTATCTTTTACCCTGACTTTTCAAAATCTATGGTGAACAAAACCATTCTATAGCTGTATAACTATTAAACTATTACCACAGTCTACCCATACTTCACTAACTAATAAAATTTTATTCCCACTGAAAATTTTACTAGATTATATTTGATGATATCTTCAAAAAACATCAACAGACAATCTTTTTTACTAATATAATCTAAGTATCCTGATAGTAGCTTAATTCGCCCAAAACAATGGTCTTCTTCAATGTAAGTCAACCAGTTGCTACGCCTTAAATAACCATTTCATTATAGGGAATAACATATTATATATATAAATATATATATACGGAAATTAGACAGCTAAAACCTTTTATAACAGGGCTTATGAAATAGCTAATAAAGGGAAAAATTCATTTAATATTCACACAGAATAACTGATAAATTCAACTCATGTGTCTATGTAATCGATTCAAACAACTCTGTGATGAAGTACAGGGAATGTAGTATGCATGGATTGTTCATATGCCATGCTATGGCTCAATGGTAGAATTCTTGTCAGCCACACAAGTGGTCTTGTTTCTATTCCTGGCCAACACGCTCCCAAGTTTCGCCTAACTTATAAGTTTATAGAAGGACTAATATAAAGAGCGAAGGTTGGGTGTAAGGTTAGCAGCCCCAACCTGCAGAAAAAGCACTATCGTTACTGAAAAATCAAAGCTCGATGGCTTATGTCCCAGTAGAAATGCAAGCGATGAAAGCAATAATGTATTGTTCGTGTTATCTGTTTTGTGGTAGCTAGGAGCACAAGTTAAGAATATGTACTTTGTAATGCTTAGAAAGGCCAAGTTATACATACTTTCATTGTGATGACAGCACCTTCACAAATAATGGGATCTCTAAAGCATTGTTTTAAATGTTAACGTGAATCTATCAGTCTAGAAAGTTATATTAGCCACTGTAATTCGGTGGATATTGACTAGCAGTGGAATCCATCATGCGTATTTCTTCTTGTTTGGCACTAGTCATCTGGATGTAGCTGCAATTCCTAGCGAGTGATGGTGTTCCTACTGAGACTGGACACTATTACCCATTGAAATAGGTGGAAATATGCATCTTCAACTCAGCTGCTAGTCACCATCCATCAAATGGCGTCCTGTTAATCCTCAGACTTCTTTGAAGCTATCTTACTGAGAAAACAACTTGCCAACAGAAATTGAAGATTTCCGTCCAGTGAATCAATGGGCTAGGCAAAAATGACTTAAACAAAATCAATACTTGAAAATTCATCTGATGCTCATTAGTGAATGGCACTATTCAGGCAGTTCACCTGGGGTTGTAATGGCAAGCCGTGACCAGTAGGCTGCAGAAGGTTGAAGGTAAGGCAGTAACTCATGGAAGAAGACATTGCAAAGTAGTCGTGAACTGACAGAAGTTATAATTCAGTGGCTTGTCATTGGATTGCGTCCTAGTGGCTTAATGGTCTCGAGGTAGCTTGCCTTGTAACCAGAAGGTCCTGAGTTCGAACCCTGGTGGCGGGTGCGTACTGTGAAGAGTCCCAAACTAGGACGAAATTGCTGTCCAGTAATCCTGGGTTTTCCAATAGTTTTCTAACTGATGTCAGCTAATGATGAAACCCTCCAACCAATTAAACAAAATACATCAGCTAGTACTTAAAATGTTGTTATTTAAGCTTTTTAATTTCCCACAGTTTAATTTTTTTAATTTTTGATTACAGCTTGATTCCACACCGTATTTTCTGGTACAGGTATGGAATTTCCAGCATGTGATATCGGTAGCCCAAATATTGCAAGCCGATCATACATATCAGGTGTGCGTCGGCAGGAGACCGAACCTCCGACCATGTGCATGATCAGTGAGAGTCATAATCGCTGTGCCACCGACGCATAGATGAAACTCTTTTGGTATATGAGCATAGCTGTATACTTATACAAATGTTCCAGTAATCTGTCGTTATTTTCAAATAAGAACTATCAAAATCCACAAATATTTCTGTAAAACAAAACCAAGAACTTACAACTCTGAGTTTTTCATCATTATCAATAAGTTTACATGTTGGCAGCGTTTGAGTTTTAAATAAACAAAGACGACGTTCAACTGACCCTGGTTCATTGTTTTTGAAATATTCATCAGCTTGAGATTCTTTTTCACTTAAACGTTGTCTACAAAATTCTTCACTAACATCGAGTAGAATCACACAACCTAATCTCTCCATATTAACCTGATAATTTATAATACAGAAAAAGAAAAAAACATTGAGTTGGATGGATTTATTAACAGCGAGACAATAGCAATGAATTCAATTATAAGGCGATCATTGATGTTATATAGTACACAACTGCAACGAAATATGAGTAATAACCTTTTGAACTAACTGTGCTATGTGTAAAACAACCAAGTTAGATATAATGACCATTACTCTGATAATTCGAATAGCATGATGCAAGAGCTATCACAGCATACAATGATAACAGATACAATTCCATCATAGAGCTGACATTGGCTAGAGAACCATCAGAAAACCAGCTGGGAGTACTGGACAGCTTTTTTGTCCCAGTTTTGAACTCTTCATCTGTAAACACCCACCGGGGTTAGAACCCAGGAGCTTCTGGTTGCAAGGCGAGCTAGCTCGTAGACCATTAAGCCACTGGGACCCAATCCAATGGCCCATGAATTCCAACTTCTGCCAATTCACCACATTTTCTAATGGTTCTCTAACCGATGATGAAATCCTGTAACCAATCAATCAAATCTGTACAAACCAGTACTTGAATACAGCATCCCTTTTTGATAAAATCCCAAAACGATACAGTAATGCAATTCACTGATGACATTTTGAGGTCAATTCATTGCTCATAATCATATCGAGGTACTCATATAACTTTCAAACACCATTATTACTGTTCTGTTATTCCCTATCCTTTGATTTTATTGGTAGTAATACTTTCTGTAAACCTATTATTAAGTGATCAATCTTTCCTTCCTAGCTATCCTTATTAATTTTTGGAACTATAACTCTGTCAAACCTTATAGTGTGATTGTGTGTTAATGCATGCATTGGGATCACCGAGTTTATCTCTAAACTATTCTTCTTCCTGGGGTCAGTCATTCCATGTTCCGATAATCAGACTACCCCGATCTACAGGTTTGATGTAGATATTACAAGGTATTTTGTAGACTACATTATTTTGTCCAGTTGGGTCGATAGAATCTAGCATAGCTAAACTTTAAGCAGCAGTAAGTACCAATGGAGTACGACAGCACCAGTTACCTCAGAACCTTCGGTCAGCAAGTTATTGAAACCAAGCAAATAACATTAAACTCGTGAATAAAATATGCTTAATGAGGCGTTTCGGTATTAAACATCTAGTAATTTTTCGTTAAGTTTGGGAGAAGGACAGGTTAAGGTTAGGTTGACCTGATAAGGGAGATATTACGGTTGATCGATTTAGATTAGGATTAGTTTAAGGATAGTTTAGGCTTAGGGCTTCGTTAAGGAAAGATTAGTGTTAGGGTTAGAAGACCTAGATAAATACATGTATAGAATTTAGAATAATTACTATATTAACAGTCCAATCCTAGACTAAGAGACATTTTCGTTACACGTCAGAGAAAGCTGTCCTGTGTAACACTTACCTGCTTTTTTATTCAATATTCTCCTAAGTATATGTATTTTATACATACGAATTGCTTTTTTCATGTGTGTGTGTGTTATTGTGTTCCAGGTCATTTGTTCACTGCTTCATTTTGGTGCTTAAAGTTTAACGTCGTCTAGAGTCCTTTAGCCTACAGACCTTGTCCCTGAGTGATTCTGTAGAAATTATGCAACACCAATACCAGAGATATGGATATGTGCGTCGGTGGCACAGTGGTTAGTACTCTCGCCGACCATGCACATGGTCCGGGGTTCGATCCCCTGCCGGCGCACACCCGATATCTATGGTTGGCCTGGAAAATTTGGGCTACCGATATCACATGCTGAAAATTCCATACTTGTACCAAAAATACGGTGTGGAATCAAGCTATAATAAATAAATAAATAAATAATAATAAATAAATATTATTACCAATAAAATTAAACGATAGGGAATAATAGGACTGTACTAACGATGTTTGAAAGTTATGCTAATGTCTCGATATGATTATGAACAATAAATTGTCCTCCAAACGTCATCAATGAATTGTATCAATAAATCACTGTGTGATTTTATCAGATAGATTTACTCTATGATAGAATTAAATTCTACGCAAGGGTCCATGTTCTATTCTTATATCAATAAAAGAGTAAAAGTCAAAGTTATACGGGAATCTTAACTTTCACACTCACGATAAGTATAAAAGTTAAGATTGCCTGCTTCTATCGAAAACAAAAGTTTATGAAGTAATTATGATGTCTTCATCTGTAAAGTCTCCCTGTAAAAATGTTACATACTAGGAGATGGATATAAGCACATAAGACGCATGATATCGCCTACTTGAGTATACTAAATAAAGTAAACTGGGATTCCAGCTTTTAAAGGGATAACAATTATTTGTCGAACGGTAATTTATCACGAATAAAAGAAAGCCTTAATGGCCTCCTCCCAAGTGACATAAGCTACTTCAAAATCTGGCACACGTTGTGCTGTCAAGTTTGTATGAACTACAACAAAACCCCAAATAGGAAAAACATCTTACATGCTTTTTAAGATCTGAATACTGTCTCTCAGTTCTTGGATAACCATCAACTATAAAGCCATCTGCACTAGCATGCTGATTCAACTTCCATAAAAATGATTCTAAAACCATATCCTAAAGAGAAATTTTTAATTTCAAAAAATAATAATAAATGCGCTTAATACAGATGGTAAAAATTCTCCACTGTTAATCATTTTCACAGCTTCTGGCCAACGGGGTGTTTTCTTTTCTGCTTCAATTTTTGCTCGTTTTTTTAATATTGTTGCCATATTCACATAAATAAAGTTAGGATAATGTGGAATAATTCCTGATGAAAACATTGATTTATCTACACCTGGACCAGAGACAATACATATGATCACAGCACTAGGCTTAATATCGAGTTTAGTTGAACTGATCCCAGGTTGTGGATCATATTGTGAATTATCATCAATTTCTGAAAGAAAGAAAAAAGGTGGAAAAGGGAACTAATAATTTCAAAAAACAAACAATTTTATTGCATCAAGTGATAAAATTTTATGAGTTCATCTTACATCTTGCAGGTGGAAACTAATAAGTTCCCTGAAGAGGTAACCTAACTAATAACAACAAGCAGCAGTCACTATTAGCGGCGGAAATTAGAAAGGAGTTACCCCTTTCCCTTACCTGTCTAGACAGCATGATTTCAACTACAGACGCATGGATGAAGGTGTGAAAGCCAGAATTGAAACAGCGGGACAGAGCTTCATTACTTCACTCAGCCGAATAAACAAGATCCAAACTTTCAACACTAACGCCAAATTGGCACTTCAGTCAGGTTCACAGAGGCCTGGTACTATACGAAAAGTATTTTGAACAGACTGCAGAATTTTGTCAACAGCTGCCTTCGTTCAATACTGAAGATCAGACAGCCGGCCGGAAACGATAAGTAACGGATCAACCGAGAACCTATTGCCCATTAAATATGCTGAAGGAAATGTAGATGGAGGAAACTGCTGATGAGTGACATCGCACTCCAGGCCCTAGAGTGGAAGGTAATTGTGAGACAATGAATTGGGCTGTGATCTGAGGGTGAAATGGAGTAGGTTGTGTCAGTGGGAAATAGAAGTTCATGAGCAACAGTGAAGCCAGCTGGAAAACAGACTGTAGACAACAGAGTGAAACAGAGACATCCTGCGTTTTACGTTCTACCAGGAACTCAAGGGAATAACAATAATAATAGTAGTTTTAGTAGTAGTATAATTATCTTGTATCATGTACACAGTGCCTCATTTCAATATTCAAGTGTATCAAATGCATAAAGACATAATTAACATCTTTTAACAGTCAGTTTTCACTTTAATCTTTTACGAGAATGAATGCCTATGAAATTACATTGGTACTACTGCAAATTTTTTATGCATAAATTAAAAAAGGTTGACGATTACCCAGAACACTGTCCTAATAATCCCTAAATAGCTGTTTAAACAACAATATAAGCATACGAAGTGATAGTAAATCTCATTTATCAAGCAACAGCTAAGTATGTAAAAAGATATATTTCCTTTGCTTATAAAATTCTATTTGTTAGACTGCTACATCGAGTATTTATATCAAGAATATTATTTTTCACAATAATGGCATACAAGAAAAGGTAAACTTAAAGACGAACGTTGACAAATTATTAATTATGTGTGCCAATTATCAATCAATACATGCTATTTCAGTATTAAAAGTTGCTAGAAATAAGCAAATAGTGTGGAGTACAGCTGTGTAGAGCATTATGTATAATTATTATTATTCTTTTGAGTCCTGAGTGGAACATCGGGCTTCAACAGCACAACTCCATTTTTTCCTGTTCCCTGAAATCCCCTTCATCTGCCCCTATGATTGTTCAGAAGCTTTCACATCGTGCATTTCAGGACCAAGGAACTACACCCAACTCGTCTTTTCTCAAAAGGGGTCAAATTGACTCGTGGCCCGATGGACAATATCACCTGACAGTCTTCTCAGTATTTGTTCAGTCCATTTCCATTTTTTCCGTGCTGAGTGATAGGTTCTTAAATAGATTGTTCCCAATTTCTTGTTTCTAATTCCTTTTGGTCATCTGTTAGAAATGCTTTTCGTGACACGCCAAGTTTCTGACCCATACAAAAGAACTGACAGACTTAACATTAGTGTTTAAAATCCAAGTCATGTTCTTTCTTCTGAGTTCAACGGACTTCTACACTGATATCGCCTTGATGATTGTCCGCTTCGCCTTTCCGATTGTGATTTTGACATCCTCAACCGTGGAGTTGGCTGTATTTGAAATGATACTGCCTAAATAAGTGAAGGAAGTGACCTCTTTCAAATATCTTCCGTTGAAAGTGATTGATGCTTGTTGTTGTCGTCCGTTGGTTATCTTCATCACCTCTGTCTTCTCTATACTCCCTTAAAGTTCTATCTTTGCTGCTTCTTCACCTAGTTTGTTGACTTTCACTTGTAAGTCTTCGAATTTATGTGACATTGGACACAAATCTCCCTTGAAGTCCAGATTATCTAGTATCTTTAAATCTTGCTCACTTTCAGTACAGTGAAAATTCTGAAATGGATGCCTCATGTTTTATGTACACAAAATACTAAATAAGCTAAACAATTTAGATAATTTAGTCAATTTGTTAAAATTTCATCATGAAATCCGACAACTAAGACTTAAAACTAATTTGATATTTAACCACTAACTTCTAAAATAATCATACTGTATCAAAAGTTAAGTAATTCTGTCCAAAATCGTATTTTTTAACCCTAACATTGTAAGTTTATCAGTTTCAAAGGAGCAACCTTTCTTTTACAGTATTTCACATTCGGATAACATCATCCTTTATAAAGAATGGAAAAGATTTATGCAAGTAAACCTTCAAAATCGTATAAGCCGAAGCAACTCGGTCAGACTGCGCAGATTTGTGCCTTTTGTGATTAGTCGTACTAGTCGTATATTATCCACCAGTGCTAATTATCCAGGCAAATCTCAGAAGGTGGATCGATTCCGACACTTTAACTAACAGTTAATATATATATATATACATATATTCCGCAGTGTAAATAAAATCTTCTGTGAATTCCTATTATTTCACAAAACTTACAGGATAAAACAGTCAGAAGAGTTACGGAATGACAATTAATCCACTACCCTGTGATATTCAATTGTTTTCCTGCAAAAGTTACGTAACTCTTCGACAAAATTAGTTCCACTTAGCTCAACTGATTCGATTTAAATTTCCCTCATCTTTTTTGCATAGATGTCGTTTAAAACTTTTAGATTATTTCTATTTACAAACCATGAGAACAGTTAAGACTTGGAATAATGATGGGTTGGTCTCTGTGTTAAAAAAACAACGGTGTGGAGTTGTTATTAAACCTTGACTACCATATATTTTGCGAGCTCCCCTCTTTTTTTACGTTTAATATTATTAGTTTTACGCTGGAAGGATCCCAGTATGAGTTTAGCATAATTAATGCACATTTCACAAGTGACTCTGTGTTTCGCAGGATTCATTTGCCTACCAGTCAACCTTTAGAACTAAAATGACAGAAGGAAAATCTATGATTCCATATCTTCATATTGTTATTATCTTTCCAAAGTTCTTATGAAATATGGCTTCTAAACGATTAACGTCTGGACGTATAGTTTAGTAATGGGTAAGACGTATCTCATCAGTTGATGAATTGTTTTGTGAATAAAAAAGCCAGATTTTTATTTACCAATAGGATAATAGGTACAAGAATACAGTTACTTGAATTCACGCATGACTTGTGATTACCAGAATAGAAATATGATAATATCCAACAGAAATTATGGTCTATTAAAAGTAAAACATAGAGAACAATTTTATAAATAAACCCTATTCAGTTTACATCTGTCTGTCTGTCTGGATTCAATATAGAACTTGGCACCGAAGTGCAGCAGTTCGAGTTGCCACGTTCCAAATAGCACACATGGAAGACAAGAAGATGAGTGCAGGGAATCAATAGAGTTTTGACAAGTATAAGAGTGAAACAGAATGAGTAATGGTAGAAAGGAGTATGAAGGTTAAAGAGACTGAATACATCTGCGCCATTGACAACGACTTTGAGCCATGTCACCTATTGTCTCCAGCCATTGATTCTTAGAGTCCCGAGGGCCCCAACCCGGAAGTCTGCATCTCCCTACCTGACTGAGTTTAACTGTCAAGTTTACATAGGTAATATTTGTTTATTATTTTACCTGAATTAATGTAAGGAAGAGGGTAAAATGCGGATTTTCTTGCCATAAAGTTATTAAACATAAAAAGATACAGTCAGATTTTCTTAAGTAGTAATATTATACAGTAGGCATGACGAAGTTATTCATTTTTTTCATAAGAAATAAATGTACAAAACAAAATTAACTTTTATTCAACAACTGAACAACTCTATAGCATGAACATAATAAATGCTTCATGCAATAAAAAGGGTATCTGACATTTAATTTCCCCAAAGGCTATCACAGCAAGACAAAAAAATAACTTCAAGCGATCCTTACCTGCATTCAAATGTAAATTAGATCGTTCTACAGATTTGGGCTGTAAAAACAAATCCCATCGTACACCTTCTACACCATGCATTTTGATTTTCTCAATACATTGTTGTAAATAGTTTAAATGATCAATAGGGCGGTGATACATTAATCCTGTCATTAAACACTAAATAATAAGGATGGAATCAACCAAAATAAATGCATATCAGATATTTTCAAAATGAAAACGCGAAGACGCCTTTTAAAAAATGTGTTATAGGAAAATAATGAGGTTCCTGAGAACCTCTATATGAAAAAAGACAAAACAACGAAATGTTTTTCCGTGATTTTCACTAAAAATTATATTTGAGAAGTTTTGCAAAGATAGTTTAATAAAAATCGACGGAAACATAAGCTAGCAGTTTAATTTATCAATCCCAAATTAGACATTTTTGGACTTTCATTGATCTAAGGGGATGATACGAAAACATAACGTCAGTAGACTGATTATGATTTCATAAAACCGAGACCTCATGTAATACTGTGATCAAAATGTGCTTGAAAATGTGTAAGATATAACCAACACATACTGATAATTAGTGTCAGCATAAATGACGCTATGCAATATACCCATCATCCACCAGCTACTAAAATTGCCAAGGGAAGAAATGTGAATTGTATCTGTCTTTCTGAAATGTTTTATCATATCGTCTTCCAATGCACAGTGTGGAAATGAATCAACCAATAAATCTGAAATCTGTATTGAAGTTTGTGCTTTATAATTCACTACAAAAAGTGACTATCTCACAAAATATATTTCTAATAATAACCTGGAACTCTTTAGAGCTCTTTCGAATAATCATCGATTATAGACCTAGGTGTTTGACATTCAAGATGAACAACACCAACCTAAACATAACTTTGACCAGTTTTAAACAACTAGAGGAATTAACAGTGGTTTTTTAGGATCCTAGAAAAATGAAATGCCTAAAAATATCCTATCAAAACAGTTTCTAATTAAATTCCTTCGAAAATTCCTGTTTCAGAAAAAAAATAAAGAAAAGTGGACGTTTACTGACAAAGAGGCTTCTAATCAGTTGATGCATTAATTTCGTAAAATTTTCGTTGAGACAAATATTATTTTATTTTTTTTTTATTTTGATTTACAGCTTGATTCCACACCGTATTTTCAGTACAAGTATGGAATTTTCAGCATGGATATCGGTTGCCCAAATTCAGGCATACCATAGATATCGGGTGTGCGCCGGCAGGGGATCGAACCCCGGACCATGTGCATGGTCGGCGAGAGTACTAACCACTGTGCCACCGACGCATTCTACCTGGCAATAGTTCCTTACTCCACCGCTGCTTCTCACATATATGATTCCCCTACTTGGTGAGAGTTGCAGTTTGTATATGTAACTGCACAACTTCGTCATTATTTTAAACATCGTTACAATTATTCATCAATTCATAAACATCAATGATTATAATTACAGATTATTCGAATAAACTCAGCAGTACCAATTATGGATAAAATTTATTTTGATAAAGTCACACATTGTTATACAGTAATATTTACTGGTTATGTTTCGAGCACAACTTATTGCTCATAATCATGGCAAGGTACTCACTCAACTTTTATTCATCAACCAGTTTTTACTCATGTATATAAATGAAGCGAGAAAGTTGTGTACCTTTATATGCAATAAATTATGCTCGAAACGGCATCAGGTTATATTACTGTATAATATGGCGTCACTTTATCAAAACACATTCTATCCTTAATGAAATTATACTCTACCACAGTGCCAAAGTCTTATTATTATAGCATTATTATCTGTGATCTTAATTTGCGGTTTTGAATCCTGATTAGTAATTACCTACAGTGAGTATTTTGCTCAAACTCTGCTTGTTACTAGGACACTTAAGTACAGTGGTTTCTTGACTGGGTCACATGGCTCGAAATCTCAACTTGTGAATCAACGAACCTCAAAAAGCTGTGGGATTCCATTTTTAACCAGATATTCCTTTGTTTCAACCATGTCAACACCTGGACGTTTAGTCGTCATTTCTAATGTCCCGAGCAATAAGTTACATTAGAAACCGACTCATAAAAACAAATTTCAATATACAATTTATTTCCAATGTACAATATCATTTTTAACGAGCTAGTGTGAGCCAATTTGATTTTTTGTGCTCGCTTCTTGGTTGTGAGGTAAAGTTTCCCGGTCTTTGGTAAACTACTATTAGTTCTCACCAGCACTTTACTGTCATAACTTAGGTCGACTTCAAAAGGAGTGATGTTGATATTAATTAAATTTAGTTTGTAGTATGTGGTGTTTTAAGACAGTGTTGCTACGGCAAATGGAGTTGATCCTTTCACCAGTTAGTCATCCTGTGTCATTGAAAAAAGAGATAATAACATATAATTATTGTAGGTTATGTAGACTAAAACAAGAAGAATAAAAAGGAAGAAAACATATAAAGGCAGCTAGTGAAATTTCAAATTGTTGTATATATATTTCGTATATATACATACATATACATATACATAATATTAATAGTGTTTGGGTGGTAATGATTGGAGTAAACAGGAGAGTAAAACAAGACAGAATGTGAAGTAAGACGATGAGTTTAGATGTCAACCGGTTAATATTGTGTAAGATTTTTAGGGGATGGGCCGATTGGAGGCAGTCCTTGTATCTCTGCATGATCGTTCAGCCTTCGCTTAAAGCTGTCCACGGAAGATGCCTTGTCTACGTCTACCGGTAAGGAGTTCCAGAGAGGGTAAAGAAATGGGGGCGCACTCGAGTCTTCGTCCCCTGGTGAACTATCCTTCCGGGATTTCCATGAAGAACATGGAGGAATACCTTTGTTCGGGTGATTTTGGTCATTCGTTATCTTGTAGAAGGTTATAAGACCCCCCTAAGCCGACGGTAGATAAGTGTGAATAGGCCTATTTCTTCAGCCTTTCATCATACGATTCATTTCGGAGACAAACCACTCCTTTTTCGCCATCTTTTGACTCTTTCCAGGGGATTTGCGTCTCCTCTAGGCATTGATATTATGCACCTCTATGTGTGGTCTGACGTGTGTTTTGTACAACCTTAGAAAGAGCTCAGGAGTGAGCGCACATTACTGTTTATGTGTAAAGTGTATGACCGCATATGCCCTCACTACATCCCCCGTGTTATTCAAGCTTGTGTCAATTTTTCAGTTAGAACTACACCAAAGTTACGCTCCGACGTTGTGTAGGACAGGCTTTCGTCGCACGGAGCGTAACTTGCATTCTGCAGTCTACAGGTGTGTAATTTCACTACTTTGCACTTTTTGAAGTTGAAAGTCATACCATTGGCCACCGCCTAGTCTTCCAGAAGCGTTTGGTATGCCTGCAGCCTGCCTAAGTCTCTCAAGCAGTTTACCGCTCTTCGAATCTTTGCGTTGTCAGAGTAAAGAAAAGTCGGGCAGCTTAGACAAAATTCAGAAACAGCAGTGGCCCCAGGAAAGAGCCCTGTGACACTCTTTATGACTATTTGTGACAGAATGATCGGCCTCGACTGATCTAAGTGCAGAATTTCCTTTCATCTAGGTATTCCTTCAACCATTACAGAAGTGGTGCACCTATACCTAGCTTACTTGTCTTGTGTAGGAGAAGGTCGTGGTGAACTCTGTCAAATTCCTTCTAGAAGTCTAGGAAGAACATATGGACAGGAATATTCATGTCCCAGCATGATGCTCAATGGTTCCAAGTTGATAGCAGGTTTGTTACACCATGTGCCTCATGGAGTCTATTAATCCTGTCTTTAGGTATTCCCTTATGTGATCATTAGTTATACTCTTCAGTATTTCTGATGCCGCTGGGAGTAGCACTACTGTAACTCGAGCCATTTTGCTTGTCCATAACCTTGAAGATCGGGGAAAAATTGCCCTTTTCAACTCCCCTGGCAGTTTCCCCAAATCCACCGAGTGTTGGAACAAGTCGCAGAAGGGCTAACACAGGGATTCGGTGCACTGTTTCAGAACAGATGGCCTGAGGTCATCACAGCCTGGGGACTTCCCAGATGTGAGTCTCTGTAGCTTCCCTAGTAGTATAGTCGGTTTTATTTGAGGCGCGACCACTTGGTTCTCCTCCGGTGAAATAGTAGTGCCGCCATCTTGGTCCTCACCAGTAATGCTCGCACTGCTGTTTAACTGTTTGGCGAAGGCTAGATTGAATGTTTCAGCCATTTCAAGACCAGTGAAGTATTGACAGTTTAAACCTACTAATGTACATGTCCCCTGGTTGGTTGTCTTCCTTTCCGACATGAATCGGTACAAGCTTTTTTGGGTTTACTAGGAGTTTTTGGAAATTTTAGCCTGGAATGATCTCCTGTCACTCCTGACTGTTGTGTTGCACCGGTTCGTGAGTTCCAGGTATGCGTCGTGGTCGGTGTGACTCTTGGATACTCGCCACGTAAACCAAGCCTTCCTCTCCGCTTGTATGATACATTGCGTACCTCTCTTCAGCCATGATGACCTTTCTTGGCTGCGTCGGGAGTAAATGGACGGTATCTGAGATTGCTGTGTGAATAATCTCTCTTGCCACTTCCCAGTGTTCATCCGCAGACAACTCATCCCACACTAAGGGCCATTCTGGGTCAGACTAAAGCCTCCGCACTTCAGCACATTCCGCCTCGTTATAGCACAGACATGCTTGCGTAGCGTCCCACTGCAAGTGCTCACGGAGAACAAGATCGCAACCTATGACTGCATGGTCACTACTTCCTAGAGGAGTCTTGATCTGCACCTTTTCAACGAGTAGTTGGTCACTAGTTAGAATAAAATCTAGTTTCGATGACTTTCCACTAGGGCCCCACCTAGTGTCGTCTGCAACACCCTCAATCAGTCATGTATTTCGAATGATTTGCATCAGATTTCGGCCAAATTTTCCCTGAGCACACCCAGAGCCAAAGTTCAGTGATGGGGCATTGAAATCTGCAGCTATGGTGATTTGTTAATAGTCCAAGTCCCGTATCCCTGTGATAGTGCCGAGCAGTAGCTGGTTGTGCACTGCCCCACAGGTGGGTGATTAGTAGATGCTGCATACGGTGGAGTGACATCATATGGAGTCTGGGTGGTTAGTAAGTGCTGATTCCGTTGCACGTACTCATTTAAGTCACCTGCCGAAGCATACAGCAGCTTTCCTTTCCTTCCTATCCCTGTGTCACCTGACCAGAACCATGTGACTTATTTTATTGTCGGCAATAGTGGGCATCAGCAAGGTTTCAGTCAGGATTATTATTTTGAGGTGGAGGTGTGACTGGAGGTTTTTGAGTTCACCTAGTTTTCCTCTCAGCCCCCTCACATTGCCATACGGCTGAATTTGTGTGGCTGTCACAGAGATGTTTTCTGTAGAACCAAGTTAGTCATCCAAGGCTTATTACTTTTTGTCTTAAATTTGCCGCTTCCACCCATATTTCCTTACAAATTAGACGCCGCGTGTGCTGGTACGTTTTCAATCATGTTATCTGAAACAGAATATTGCTAATAAACTTCAGTGCCCATGTAAAGTTAATTGCTACTGTGTTTTTATCAAACAAGCCAACAGTGACATTATATCTTAATGACAACTGAATTTCATAATGTGTCCTGATCACAAGACACGTTACATGTGGTTCCTGATCACATTTTGAACAAAGATTCGCCATGATTTGAAAAACTTAAGGAAGCTGACGCTTAATAACCGAAGGTTTCATACACTTTCCAGTGTGATTTCAACTTGATAGAATGGAAGGCTTGGTTGTGTAAGCCTATCTAGAGGTGCCATATAATTAATAATAATATATATGTGAATAAAAACTAGTGCGGGGGAGTCAGTTGGTAAAAGAACGTGTAAGTACATCCTCTGTGAATTTCATAAGTGGGACACTTCATAGGAGCCGCATTATGGTCGAAAATAAAAAGTACTGCTGTATGAGTGGTACATCATGGTCAAAACCCTAATACTTATTCCCGCTATTAAGGACTGATAGTAAAGAAAGCTCGAAAGAAGAATTGATAGTAGCTACAATGTCTAGAGTTCTGCTTGAAAGCACTGAGGTTAACTTATGGAGGTTGGTGACTGTGTCTGTAAGTGGTAAGCTGCTCTTTGGATACCACACTCTCAGGCAGTCAATAGTTTTCTGCCATTCAGCCTTAACTACCCACTTAGTTTATTTACTACTTAGATTGTGAGTAACCTCTAATTTGGATCTACCTAGGTAACTTCTTCCTTATGGCTGAATAGGCTCTTTTAGCTCATCTGATAGCATGTAGTGATGAAAGTTCATCATTCCAAGCGAACCTAAGCCATTTCGCTTTCAATGGTCAGTTCATTTATCTGTGCTGCTTGGAACAGACATCACACAACTGGGTCTTCCAGGAACAAAAGTATGACCACTGCGTTGTGGTATGACTGTGCATTCCTATACTGTCCTTATGCAATAATTAGCAAATGCAGCTGTGAATGGCAGCAGGTGTTATATTCTGCCTATACTGCTTGAAGCGGTTTCGACAGCAGCTCGACCCAGAACGTGTGGGTCGGACTGAGGAGTCAGCAGTTGGCCTGGCAGGATAGATTACCACACAAAAATCACGAGACTTACTCAAGAAGCGTAAGTGACTGGTTTTCAAGGAGCACGATTATCTTCAAAAGTCACACCAAACTTAGTATCGTGAAGAGAAGACCAAGTTGGCAACGTAAATTCTATATCCAGGTTAAAATGAGACCGAAAATACCTGAAAACACCTGACTGCTTGGGGTTTCTTACACATTGGCCAAAAATGTCACATTTTTCAAATGAATGCGTCACCACGAGTTAACCATCACGGCACAGCTGATCGAAAAGGAAGACACTATCGAAACTGTGATAACTGTTGAAATAAACAGCATTCTTATCATTTATGTTTTAAATAAATAAATAAATTTATTCTCATAGTACAGTACATGAGGGACGCCAGTTACAGGCATCATCAAATTGTTACAGAAATAGAACCATATAATTCAATCACAATTTACAGGCAGTAGCAAGATATGCTTTACATGTTCGCTGGAGATTATACATACAATTGATAAATGTTAATCACAGTAGTATAAAACAGCCTTTTCACTTATATACAATCATTTCTGTGCAAGTTGGAAAAATCTGCTAGATTGTCAGTGAGTGCAACACAACAGGAAATACAGGAGTATTGTCTTCGCATTAACAAAAAAACCAGGTCTCTGGTGGATGGATTATAAGTGCCTGGGAAAAAAATAAAGCTTGAAGTAAATATTCATACATAACTTTGTTGTGTGCAAAGTCCTCGAATTATAGTTCATTGATGTGTTATTTTGAAATCAGTGATGTGTTTATCTCATTTGATCTTCAATGTCATTGTTGGGAGTAAGTACATAAGGGGTATTTTCTTAGCGTTAGGAAGGTTTATGAGTTTCAGCTGTTCCGACAGGAGTTGAGAATATTAACTCCTCAGCAACATTATGGATATAAGTTCATCACATTATCTAAGGAAAGGTGGGTTGCAGTTGGTGAGGGATATATGGTGCCCAACGAGCGTTCATCTGTCCTTGTGATGTTGTGGTGAGTTATACCTTTTTCATGTTGTCGGTTTATGTTCATTTTATTCCACTTATTGTGTTGGGTAGTAGTTTTACAAACGAGATTTCTTGTCTGTTTGAGGATACGTATGTTAACCGTTAATGCTTTATCTAGAATTATGAATATAGGCAAAAAACAACAGGTGTAGTATTTAAGCTTATACATTAAATGGACCTATAATTTCGGAGGCTCTCAGATAGGAACTAGAACTGCTATCGTTTGCAAACTCTTGTAGTTTGTCATTAAGCACCTTTTTGAAGGAGGCCAATGTACTTGCTTGACGCATTTCCATTGGCAGTTTATTCCATATCTGTGCATACCTAATCAAGTAAAACTTTTGCCTGGTGGCTGTTTTACATTGTTCGATAGCTACTGTACCCTTAGTGTGTCTTAGTTTGTAACCATTGTCATCTGAAAGTCGAGTGCCATTAGTAGAGGTAAAAACTAAGTGGTTTAGAAGCACATAGTAAAGTGTCAAGTTTAGTCTCAGGCGTCTTAGCCATAGTGTTTCTAGTCCTAGGGTATCACATCTAGTGGAGTAGTTCGTACCATTTTCAGTTCCGAGTAATTTTAACGTGAAGTACCTCTGCACTCCCTCGACTTTCAATTTGTCCTCTATGCGTATGCCACTATACATGAATGAACAGTAATCAAATAAAGGACGCACACAAACCTTGTACAACAGAATTCTAGACTCATTTCTGTAGAAGTTCCTGAGTAGAAAGCCGATAAGTCTGCGGGACTTTGACACTTGTTTGGAGATATGTTCATCCTCCTCTAGCAATTTGCTACTGTTTTAGCCAAAAGACTCTCTGCATAAAATGTCGTAGGGCCTCCACTTGGCCACTTGGATGTTGTTAGTGGTTAAGAAACTCAGGAGGGTTGAATGGGCCACCAAAAAGGATTCATATTTTCTTTACGGTTTGCAAGGCTTCCTTCATCTATTGAATGATGAATGACCCTACGTTTGTTTGAATAGGTACGCCCCTCTTCACTTGCCTTCTTCACTGCTTTCGGAATAGGACTAAAGCTGTCTTCTACAATATTACAAGTGGTCGATCGGTAATTTAAGTGACCACTTGGATAAGAAGCTCGATTTCTAAACTGGTGGGCCCGTTTTTTTCACATTTTGTCTTCTGTTCCGTTATAGTCGACCATGATCTATATATCTGTTTTGTTTTTAGTTGTTTTTTAGATTTTTTATTCCCTGGTAGGTATTATTTTGTCCACTATTTTTATTCATTATAATGTCTCATTTGACAAGCACAGAAACTGACTTTGCAAATTCCACCTTTTTGGAGGTGGATGCTTGAGTACCGACACAAGCAAGGCTAACTGAATTTGATCGGTAGGACCTGGAACTATGGTTTGCTCAACTGTAGCACTACTTTGACCAGTGTAGCATTAAGTTCGGAACCACCAGCTATAGAAACACGTGTTCTCAGTTACACAATAAGATTAACGGGGAGGTGCGGCATCTCATACTTCATCCCCAAACGAGCCACCATGCAAACTGCTTATGAGCGAGGTAAAAAAACGCTTCTCTACGTCAGAAAACCGGTGTATACAACGGTTTATTCAAAAAGAGAACATGGAAGATAGATCCTTATCGTAATTGTGGTGCAGCCCATGTCAGCTTGTAGAGGACAGCACGGCGGGAGAGGCAAGGTTAGATGCAGGCTCTCCCGGAGGATATGCAGCAAGCACATGATCCTGACTCTTCTCCAGAACAGTTAGCCCGCACCACTGATTGGATGTTGGGGAGAGTCGACCTACAGATGGCCAGGCGGACCATATGAGTATCAGCCTAGACCCAATGATCTCAGGACTAGAGGTCAGCGCTAGATCCCTAACGGAACAACTAGCTAGTGAAGGCGAAAGCTGTCTATATGACACTTAGCAATAAAAAATTCTTTTCCTAAAAACAAGAGGAGTATTTCGCCAGGGCCTAGCAGATTAAAAGGTGGGAGGGTGGTAACCGCTATTCAGCGGATATGATGGTGGGGACTTAAGAGAACCACCCTTATCTGTGGGAATGCGCTCTATTGCTAAGGCTCCTGAGTGTGAATGACTTCAAAAAATAACAAAATAAAAGCTGCTTGTATGACAAAGCTTGTGAATAAACTCCTTGAAAACAAGCTCATGGTACGATTTCTCTACTTCAAGAGGAAATCTAACTGTATAAATCAGAACAACAGCATAAATAAGTATCATCATTCTTTTTGTATTCCTTTCCTTCTACATATTTTATGTAATTTGGCGTTTGGATTTAACTTCTCCAATTTCTATTCCCATTACCCTATATAGGTGTAAAAATCATTCGTTTTGCCCTTATGTTTTTTTAAAAAAAGTTTGTTATTCTATTTTTGTTGTTGTTTACTACCACAAACTTGAACTAACTGTTAGTATGTGACACTATAAAACTCAATGACTCTAAATTATTAGTAACAAAATAGGGGAATAAACCCTGCGTTTATCGCATATTGTTTACTTAAATTATTATTTGCTGGCTGCCTCTGCACCTCTCTTTCTGTTTTCTTCTTCCTTCTCTTCTCGAAGGTATTGCATTGATGCACAGCAAATGAACAGTAATTTTGCTTTCTACGTTTGTATTACTTGAGCGTTATTCAGAATATTGTTGGCACACACGACGAACCGCGGAACAAATTCCATTCTGAATTCTGTTTATCATCGCAAAGTTGGTCCCTTGTGTCTGTTAATACAAAAATAATGTTGTACTTACCCGCTACTGTGAAGTTTTATAAATTTTTGAACCCTTATTAATTGACAAAATGATAATGATCACAAAGCCTGTATCCTGTATGTCTTACTCTAGCACATGTTTCTCACCTCTCTTCTTACCTTCCATTAATGCAACATTTCGTAATTCCCGCATGAATTCGACTGACTATAAGTATATTGTAGACTTTAAAGTAGACTTGAACCAATATATTGTAATCTATTCTAACAAAGTTCCTAGAGGTTTTTTTTCATTTTTCCAATTTTTAATGTCAAAAAACAGTGTTCCATTTCAAATTGCACTTGTCGAATATGATCATGCCTGTACAAACGGTATGTTAATCATGTAAATGCTTAATTTATGTGAAAATATATATATATAAATACTGATGAAGTAAGAAAGACGAGGCAGATCACTAAATAGAGTACGCTTCATGTCAGAAAGCAGACTCAGGCAATAGGTCAGTTATGTAGGTATCACTGGAGAAAGTGACTACTGAGAAGGGGTTCCCGGACAGTCGCCTTTTCTACGTCAAGGATAAAAACTGGCACAGACCTCTTGGTTGATACAGGGGCTGTACCTAATATCGTATCAAGTTGGAACGACTAAAGTCCCCTGTCACGCAACAGGCCACTAATTGAATCCAGATCGCGACGTCTGGGCGGAAAACACTGAGCCTTAACCTAAGATTTAAGCGTCAGCTGCCACGAGTGTTCGCCTTTGCCGACTTAGACCTAGGAATGTTCAGAATCGACTTCCTAAAAAGATATGACTTATTGTTGGATCCTTGAAACAGACATCAAACAATGAAGGAAATATCTTGGTTTACGAATAAAATGGCGAGCGAGCACTATTTACTGAGTCTAGACCACTCTCAACCAGTATCAACCGAAAGGTTCTGAAAAATACTAGGGGAGTCCCCAATCCTCAAGTTAACCAACCTTCAAACTTCTAGTAATGGCCCAAAAATAACTCTACTATAAAGACACATGTACCCCACTGTTCGCTAAGCCAAGAATATCGGCCACAGACTAGCTAGAAATAGAGAATGCTGAATTCGTTAACATACTTCAGTTGAGGATTATCCGGATTTCGAATAGACACTAAGCTTCGCCATTAGTAATGATAATAATGATGATTCACTTTGTTCCAAAAACAGTACTTGTGATACAGAATGGAATTTTCGACATAAATCACAATATTGCATCTAATTTCCTCAAATTATAAATGAAATTAACCACACAGAAAATTTTTCACATTTACAATAGGGGTAATATAAAAAAACATGCTGCATGTAAAATGGAAATAATAATAATGATAGCAGCCAAGGTAATGATAATAATACAAGTGAAAATTGCCGTGGGCTTGTTTCACACAGTACTGTCGATGCGGTATAGAAATCCTAGCATGTTTAAAAATATTGAATACAATGTTCCCTTTACATGATAGGGTGAGGGGAAAAACAAAGATAACAGCAGTCATAGAGATAAGCTGATGTTTGCAATTATGAAGGTAAATCATAGAAGCAACAAGACCATAAATATAATAGAAATAATAAAAGTAAAGCTTGAAGGTATATAAGGATGGATGGAGAAAATTGTTTATTTACTAGATGAAAAAAAGTTAATTCTTGCCCGATACTATTTTCATTACATAAAATACGTGCCAAGTATGGTATAATACAATTTCTATACTTAGACGTGCGAGCATGCAGTTTTCTGAAGTTACTTCTTGTTCTAACCGAGGAGATGCAAGGTGAAAGCTTGGTGTAAATTAAATGCTACAAGTAAAACAAAATCCCTTTAGCAAATTTATTGCACGAAGTCAAGTGCCTATCGACAACGACGTTAGCTATGTGGTCCGCTGGGAAACCACACACCCTGTAACAACAGAAGACAAGGGCCAGGTAACAGACCGTTTATTAAGGAAAATCAACACATATTTATAGATTTTAATGTACATTATTGTAGATTATTGTGAGTAGAAAATACAGTCTTTTGATTGGATTTTTCTCACAGAAAGTTAACCTTGCATCTCTTTATGGCTGTGTCAGATCATCCATATGCTTACTGTATCCGCTTACGCAAAGCCTTTGTTCTCATTTTCTCACCACCAATATTGGTGACATACACAGTGACGTCAATTACTGTCTACCAACTTTGGCTAGCAGCCATCTCTCACCTAGTAACAGTCTTCAACATTCTACGAATTGTGACATAGTCGTTTTTAAGCAAACCAGGAAAGAATAAGGGTGAACAATAAAGAAGAATAGGTAGGATGCAAGAGTTTATGAACTGTAAGAGGAGGGGTTGAGTTATACCCGAGTGCCTTAACTTCTTAATGTAAAATGTCAGGCGGAATATTTTTCTGGAGATCGCTAAGACATGGGAAGACCAGGAGAGATCAGAAGAGAGAATACGGCAGGCACAATATTACTGGAAAAAGATTTGTTAAATAGATTAGTGACAGGGTGACACAGAATATCAGAACATTAAAAAAATAATTCTAGGTACAAAATCTGGACCTAAGCTCTGGAAAGGTTTCAGAGACTTGAAGAACTTTTGAACATCGGGCAAGGACCCGGGTGCGCTCACACTTCTTTTCCCTGCGGGTTTCCCGTCTCTGGAATTCCTTACCGGCAGATGTAGCTATGGCGCTGTCTGTGGACGCCTTTAAGCGAAGAGTGGACAACCATGCAGCGACACAAGGACTGCATCCAAATGGCCTATCCCCTTAAAATCGCATGCACCATTCAGGGGTAGACAATTAAACTTGTCGTTTTACTTCTTTACATTCTCTCCTGTCTTACTCTCCTGGCAGCTTTAACTACACCCATTACTATTATCATTATTACCGATATATATATGTATACATATACCGGTTGACTGACTGTTGTTACGTTTTCTTATTCTTTTTCTGTCTGTTAGTCTGAATACCTTCACTAATTATATCTATTATTATTATCTCTTTTCTATTGACGACGATACGGAAGGACCAACTGGTGAAAGGAACAACTCCATTCACAGTAGTAACAGTCTTAACACACCTCATACTATTATTTATTTATTTATGTATAATCTCCAGCGAACATGTAAAGCATATCTTGCTACTGCCTGTAAATTGTGATTGAATTATATGGTTCTATTTCTGTAACAATTTGATGATGCCTGTAAACTGGCGTCCCTCATGTACTGTACTATGAGAATAAATTTATTTATTTATACTACAAACCACATTTATTTATTCTCTGCACTACTCCTTTTGGAGTCAACCAAAGCTACGACAGTCGAGTTGCGGGGCGAGCTACGCAGACGTTTACCGAAGATCATGAACCTCTACTTCACAATCAAGAGGCGAGCACAAAGAAATCAAATTGGTTTGTACTAGCTCGTAAAAACGATATTGGATATTGGATCATTTGTGTTAAAACCTGGAAAGGGGCTATTACTGGCACTAGTAATGCTGGGAAGCATGGCATTTGAGGGACAGTAAATAAAAGGTTTATTAAGGGTACACACATAGAAAGAATATGGAATATTGTTTATCTGCTTACCACCAGTGACTTCCTTGAATAGTTTCCACAAATTAGAAACATTTTTGCAGGATATGAATTTCTGGTTATATATCACATTCAACCTCTGCATTTCATATTTGATGAAAAAGTTAGTTCTTTTGACACCACTTTTGTCTTTCATTTTATATAGCTTTTCCTTCTCTCTACGAAGCTTTTTAAGTTGAGTGGAGGAGAAACGGTCAAATTTGACGAACGTTGTTTCTTTTGGACAGCAGATTTCAAAACAGAATTTCAGATAAGATGTAATATTACAGATAGTGTCATCAAGTGAATCATCATTAAACAGATCCCATCTTGTGTCACTGAGCATGTTTCTAAGGTGATGTACGTTCTTATTTGAGTAACGCCCATGAACAACTTTCTTGGACAAGTTTGAGAAGGCTTTATTGTGTAGCTTTCCGTAAATTTTGAGTAGAACTCGTACAATACAGTGATCAGAATTGAGGAGCGGAGCTCTTTTACGAGCTTCATACATTCCAGAATCATTTATAAATACTAAATCAAATGAAGTATCTTGTCGACTTGGGAAGTTAACAACATTTTCATGGCCCAGCAGTGTAATAAAACTGTAGTCACAAGAATTGAAGTTACCAGTCACTACAGACAAGGAGTTACCAAATGAAGCAGCAGCGAAAATAGTGAATTCATCGGCGAAGATCGATAGTTCTGAGGGACTGCAACAAGGTGTGATGTGACAAAAATGAGGTTATACTTAGATAAGTGTTTAGGTAGATATTTAACATTTATACAATCAATATTGTCCTTTGAGAATTTGAAGCAGACGTTGTTGGCTGTAGACCACTTAGAATTAATAAAAGTGGCAACACCACCTCTATTCTTCTTTGAGCTACATCGGTCTTGTCTGTACATTGTGAAGCCACTTAAGGAGACAAAATTATCGCCACATGATTCGTGGAGCCAAGTTTCTTGAAGAGTATTACACCAGTATTCCAATATACATTTGAGTATAATAGAGAATGCAAGTAATTAGTCTTGTTCGGTAGAGATCTGCAATTTGTGCTCATAATTACAGGAACAGTCATCAAATGCATTGGAGTGAGCTTTAAAGCTCGTTGCCATCCACCATGAAGCTTTTTCTTCAGTTTATTAGAAACTCGTAAATCAGCCAGTTGGAAACGTTTAAGTAACCGCGAGAGTAAATAATGCAATTAAGACATATAATTGAATGATTAAAATAAAATAAATCCGAGGAAATAGATGCAATATGTAGGATGGAAATTTTGGTAGCTCAAGACTTAAGCAGGCCGCCTTGATTATACATGGTGCCCAAGAAAACTCAGACTGATTGGAGCCTTCATGGTGACTACGGTGCCCTAAATAAGCGAGCAGTCACAGACAAGTAACCAGTACGCCACATACAAGACTTTATTAACAGTCTCCGAGGTATCACAATACTTACTAACATTGACTTATTTCGCTCCTATCACAATATTCTGGTGGCTGAGGAAGATATATGTAAAACAACCATTACAAACCCACTTGGCTTATATGAGTTAGTGCGGATGCCATTTGGTCTCCGGAATGCTGCACAAACTTTCCAAGGATTTACGGACGACTGGCTTCGTGAACTACTGTTCGCCAAAGCATGCGTAGATGGCCTACTCATCACTCGCTCGGATATAAACACACAGTATTACGTTCAGGCAGTATTACGCACAATATGGGTAAATTTTATTTTGATAGTCTCACAGTGTTATACAGTAATATTTACTGATGATGTTTCGAGCACAATTTATTGCACACTAGAAGACACCGGTATGGCAATCAATCAAAATGTGTACGTTTTTGTAGCCGAAATAGTTGAATTCCCGGGTCATGTCATTGACAGTACCGGGAATCTCACCAATGCCCAAAGAAGTGGATACCATTAAGCAGTATACTCTAATCACAATCTCCCCACAACCCCGGAATTTGCTGCGGCTGACCGATTTCTGTCGATGATTTATACCCAATTAAGCACAATACACGCAGCCCCTAACTGGTGCATTAAAAGGAGAACCAAACGAATTTCGTTCGTCAAAAGAGGCGTCCAACGTAATTGAAAGAAGCATTGACGAAAACCATAACACTGAAATATCCAAGTCAGAATGATCCTCTTGCATCAGTAGTATACGCATCAGATAAGTGTGTGGGAGCAGCTCTAAACCAACCAGCAGCCATGTGAAATTCGTCCTGTGATTTTATATCACATTTCACCAGTGATGTAAGACACGTGAAGGGGACGGAGAACTGTGTGACTGATGCACTATCCAGAATGCATGTGAATTCAGCGCGACTAACAATTGTAGACTTCATAGAACTGACCAAAAATTAAAGGAACAACGAAGAGTCAAGGCACATCCACACTGCGAATAACTCTACTCTCAAAATTTAACAATTGCCGACCCAATGGGAGGCATCTGTCATGAAAGCTATTATTTTGCAGCATACTGCATGATTGGGACAGGCTCAAAGCAGTGCAGTACTACAACTCTTCTCTTCTATTTGCTTTGCAGTGGAAGTTGCACAAACCTACAGTAAGACTGAAGTTGACCAGAACTTGAAGCCACTTACTTCTATACACAATATCACCATACAAGGTTTTGGATAGTAATAACTCAACATCCTTGAAAAATTCCCTGTCACCATATCAGGACGCTGTATGACATCCTATATAAGCAGTATCCATGATATAAAATGGTTTATAGATATCTTTCTACATGTCAATCAACTTACTCGTACAGAGCAACCATGCAGCGACAAATGGCGGCTGTCCCGGGGGCAGTAGATCAAATCTACCTGGCTATGACCAACAGTAGTCTGCATCGAGTACAGTTCACTCTCAATGTTACTTACGGTGAAAATGTTGACGAAATTGCACAGATATATCACTTATTTTAAATTAATACCCAATTTGATTTAAATAAAGAATAAGATTCGATGCCGTACACACCAAAGTTGTATCGAAAAAATGAGTCCAGCTAGCGCATGCATGGGTTTTTTGTTAATGAGAAAACAAAATGTCTATATTTCTTGATGTGCTCCATTGAACGGCTGGCTGGCAGATTGTTCCCACAAACTAAAGACAGAAAGGGCAACAACCATGTAATTTAACCATAAATCAAATTTATGTAATTTAAATAATACTTATCAATGCCTGTACAACTGGTGTGTCATAAATAGATAGGAATAAACATATATAATTACAGTCATTGCAGAAACCTCAAAGCTTAACGTCAAAAAACGAGGGAGGGTGGCGCATGCTGATCGGCTGATGTGATAGTAGTCACAAATGTAAATCGACCTAATCTGTAGGATAGCAACATGCACTTTTGACAGCTCGAGAATTAAACATGAATCTAGATCCTTAATATGAAGACTAACAGTAAGCGTTGTGCAAATCTAAACTATAAAATATGCTTTTGCTCCCAACATCTACAAGCCTGCTCAGCTTCTTGTCAAGATGCTAACCCATGGGCTTTACAGAAATTCGTGAGACATCATGCAGGTCAGCTTGTCCCACAGCTTCTGAGCATTCAAATCTTTGAATTCACTTCTCACTGAAATATCACTTATATTCTTCACGATAATCTTTTAATCTACGCACCATTATACTCTATTTGATCTTAAGCACATAGGCTTTAACGGAGCTAAAAATTGCTCTTTTGTTCGTATTCGTCGCTTGCTTACAGCCTGTTTGCTTCGGTAGAAAACGAACGCAAAAACAGTAACACCGTTTGAGCAAAGCTGTATTTCCATCGAAAATATCACAGTTTCCATGGTAAGACCAATATGGTTAGCATTAAACATTGCAAGTGTATTCTATTATTCCAAGAAGTCTCCACCTCCCTCTTGTATATATCTTGTAAATGTACTTTCAATGACGTATTATCCATAATTGTATTTGATACCATTTTGCAGCTTCCCAGGACGTTCTCTTCTCCCTGAAATAGCTTTCAATCTCTTATTGGCATAGCACTCAGCCAAATGGAGACTGTTCACTGGTTGACCCTAACTATCATCAGGAAACGGAACGAAGTTTGGGTTGTCACTCAACTTTGACAGTTACCTTAGTGGAGGGTGTACAATTTGACATTTATAAGAGCCTGTTCTGATTGCTTGTAAAATAACTGAACAATTTAAACTTTTGAAAAGGTGTAAATTTATGATAATTCAGGATTGTAATTTGTAACATAAGTGATCGTGCCTGTAAAAATTAAGCTGAAAGCCCTATATGGTAATTTTCACTCATTATCGCACCCCAGAGCAAAAACCTCAGCTAAAGTAATATCAGCAAAATATAATCGACCACACCTACAACGCGATTTTTGGAAGTGGGTGGGAGGGTGCATGGCATTCCAAAGGGCGAAAATAAGCAGATCCACAACGTCACCTTATGAACATTCTTGTAGCCTGATACTCGTTTGGTCCATGTTCACGTAGACTCAGTAGGTCCCCTGAAGTACTCAAACGAATTAGCTTACTTATTTACTTGCATTGATAGGTTCACTAGGCTGCTGGTAGCTGCGCCCCTTACTGAGACAACGGAGAAAGCGGCTGTGAAAGCTTTTCGTCAACACTGAGTAGTCATGTTACTTGTGCTGTTAACGATAACAGCTGACAGATGAGCACATTTCCAGTCAGAACTTTTCAACAACTTGTCAAAGTTCCTCAGATTACATAAAATCCGGTATACAGTCCACTGCCCTCAAGCTAATGGGGTTATGGAACGCTTTCTTCGACTACTGAGTGCTGCACTGAAAACCCACCGAAACCCACTCAGCGGAGAGAATTCCAAATATTGGCAGTCCATGGTATCCGAAAATTAATAAAAACTGGTCCTCAATGCTTCGCTGCCGAAATTGTATTCGGACGCACACTGAGACTACCTGGCGAGTTTATTAGTACTAGTGCTGATAAGGAAAAAGCTGACTAAGCCACATATGTTAGGAAACTTCTGCTACAAATGGCCAACTTGAGGCTGGTCAATCAACAATCAAGAGCGGTATATATACAAAGGCATTTAGACTCCTGCACCCATGTATGGGTGAGATGTGATAAAACACTATCACACCCAAGTCCACCGTACGGAAGACCATTCAAAGTTACGAGAAGGCACTCGAAACACTTGTTTATTTGACGACATAACTTCACGGACAGTGTTACCATTGACAGGCTAAAACGGGACTATTTAGACAGCCATTCCCCCTACGTACTTGTAGAAAGGCTTCCATAAACGGTAGTAGACAGATCGAATACCGATGCGAAACCTTCTGGGACTACTAAACGAGTTGAATGGGCTGAACCACTGGTTTGTCAAAATTTTGTAGCGAAACTACTACACGAAAACTGGCACGTTAGATACTTAAATTCATCCATTATAAAATGTTATTACTTGAAGCCAAGTCTTCGGGGGATATCATAAGTTATAATCTTTTATAGTATTATTTTCACTGAAACATCTTTCGAATAAAAGTGACGAAATTTAAAATCTCGACCAAATTGGTCAGCAAAAAAGCCGTGAGAACAGTGGAAAGCCTATGAACCTTGTGTATTTGCGTGTCTCTCTGAATTATAGTGGTTCATGGTCATTTTCTGACCCATCTCGATCAAAATTATGGTTTTGCCTTCAAACGCCGGCGAAAAACATCCAGTTTTGGAAAAAAGCATCATCTCATTATTGAGAGGCGATGGTAGTCAAGAATCTTAGTCATGATCTGTCTACAGGACGATGTGTAATAGTTTTAATAATAAAGTCTCAATCGTCTATATGTGGGGACGCCAGTTCGCAGGCATTGTCTATATTTTTTCATATTTACGAAATGAGCATGTCCACAGATTGCTTCAAAGAACAACAACAGGCACCTTACATTAGGTTAACGAAATAATGCCGATAAGGGGGCTCCACGGAGGTAGAAACTCTGTACACTGTATATTCCCAGGTGTCAGCAAATTTTAAAATTCAGCTAAATGCAAGCGATAATTGAAGATTGCGTTGCATTTCATCGATGTAGTACATCATCCATAAAATTGCAACAGTGATCGCGTAAGACATTCGTTTGACAATAATAATGTCCGCAACATTAGTAACTGCGTGCGGTTCACCAAACGAGTCAGTGTGTAATTAAACATACAAAGAAGCGGTATTACTTCGGTGATAATTAATGATAGGTGTTGGAAAGAATAGCATGGCGTATTTGAAAACGGATCAGGTTGTTATCCAGCACACAGTGACTTTACTGGGTACACCTGTCGTGTCCTGGCGGTTATGTGGCATGTCCCTTTTCTGAAGCGGTATCACCTTTATCTGGTGGGTATTAGGGCCAGAATGTATTAGGGCTAGATTTAATGAAATTCAGTGATGCACGCTTAACTTTTAAACTGACTGAATCCCCGAATCAATTTTCCAAAACATGTAGGAATATTAGTATCATAATTTTTCCCTTATTGATACAAAGTGGATGGAGTAAGCTAATATTATGCTTTGAGTTTAGGTCACGCACTGTGAAGATTACATAATTGAACAGTTTTTGATTTACATATTATTTGGGCAAACTTTATGGTCAAACAATCAATCAGATACTGGTCATCTATTTCTGGTCCAAAAATTTTCGTGGACATGTAAACGATACACATATCCTCTATTTTGAAGGATAAAATTTGTTTATGTCACTGTCGTAGCAGTTTAATATTGCTTTCGGGTCTTTTCCGCTATATGAAAAATTTTCTGTTGGTCATTTGGCAGTAGTGCCTTGTCTGGAGGCCCACTGTAGCTAAGTTAAACGACAACCAACAAATCACAAGCACTTCGTTGTAACAGGTAGTACGTTTACCACATTGCCAGGAACCGTATTTGAGGTGAAAATTTGCTTCATCGTGTTTCACTGACCTTTCTGCAAGCTGAGAGAGCTTCGCCATGCCCAGTGAAGACACGGCACCCTCGATATCTTCACAGATTTCAGTAAAGCTTTCGACAAAGCACCTCACACAGGACTGCTCGTGAAATTGGAAGTTTTTGGAATCAAGAATATAGACACATAGACATGATAAACTCCTTTCCTGGGTAGTGGTGTGTATTGGTTTACCACAAGGTACTGTAATGGGAACCCTTATCTATCTTGCCAAATCTCCCATCATTCTACGTTCAGATGACCTGAAACTTTGGAAACAGCTCATGGATGACCGATATATGCGTACGTTGCAAACAGATCTCAACAATCTGTTACATTAGTCAGAAGAATGGGTGCCTTACATCAAAGTTGCGAGGTGTGCGACCGTGCGTAGCGCCGCAGAGTAAATACCACTCCTTTCAGTTCAGAAACAAGTGGATCTAGGTGCAGCTCTTTTATGTGGATCCTTATTGGAGATACGCATGGCTTTTACAAGAATCAAAAGTGCAGTGTTCGCCTCCTTAAGTTCACGTGCTGTTGGGAAATTGCAAGAAAACTGAACCGAAGCAGCCACTCAAGGTGGAAATATATCACTATGGAGTGCTACTTCTCCCACCGAAAGATTAACTACTGGAATAAACTACCAGAAGAAGTGATGTCTGCGCCCTCAGTTCAAAAGGTTGGATAGGCACAGGAACTTATTGGAATAGGAATAGCACAGGCTTGAGTCTTGCCTTTTTTAGCCACAAAACTAAATCTAGATCTGCCATGTGTTAATGACATTGAATACTTGAAATTCAATACTAGTCCTTAAAATCTGCGTTACAGCAGGGTAAGCATGACTTACTCTGAGTAGAGTTCTTAACTAACATTGTAAGTTCCGGAATTTTATGGCTGTCGAATTTGAGTATAATAGTTGTACCAAATCACTCTTTAGTTAAACCACAGAACACTAAATCAACAAGCGACTGAGACACCGAAGTGATATGTTATTAATGCACTTCTAGTTAATTAACCAGTAATGTACATTAAATGTGTCTTCAGCTAAGTTATATTTTAAGTAACAGTCAACTGTAATACTCCTGACTATTGTCATACAACCTATTGGTTGGAATCGTCTTGTGAAACGTTGCTAAAACAGAATCATATGTTTTTTAATATTCTAGACGTTTAATGTCGTTACAATCTGATCAGTTGTCCGAGATCATTGTGATTGGACCTCAGTAATTTATATAACTTCATTGTGTTTATATTCCACCTACAAAAGAGTTATTGGAAACAACACTCAAGACACAACATAGGAATAAAGCGTAGGTTTAATTGATTCCAGATTGTCAGGCCTCATTTTGTTCATAATGGAACAGTAAAAGAAATAGTGAAGCCTCACGATAGGTTTCGCGTATTTTTCTCTTGAAAGTCTCATGCGTAAAAATGTCAGCAGTATCCAACAAAAGTCAGAAAGTGAGCAAAAAGAACTAACAGTTGAAACTTCGTATTTCCTAAATAAACTAGTTAGGTTAGGAGTGCATTCATATAATCTTTGGAAGATCCATTAGTCGTCACTACAGTGGTAAGACAGTTGACGAATGCTTGGTGTATATTTATTCGAGTATATTCACAATATTTATCATAAACACTTTCTAAGCTGCAAGTTTTTTTTAAAGAAGTGTTTCTAAAAAGCTTTTACGAGATCTCTTTATCTGAATCTTTGGTCAGTTTATTTAATGTCACATTAACGCATTTATTTACTGATAACTTTTCTATCACAATCCAAATAAGAATGTTGGCAACATTAAGTGACCAAACAATAAGCTGTGCTCAGCATCATCCAGAAATACTGCATAAGTGTATACAACATAAAATACGTCTTTTGTGCGGTCAAATTCCACCACGGCTAGTTTTTTGCTGGTGAAACTATCGTTCGTAAACGTTAACACTTGTATGACTCAGTTGACTTTCATGAAAAGCAATTCACGATGAGTTCCAAATATGCCAGTATATGTGGTGAGAAATCACAGATCATCGAAAGTCGATAAATTGAGCCCTTTTGACAAATCTAATGACGTGTAATAAGTTTATAGTCAGTCGTATTCTCATTGATTGTTATTTGGTTTTGTCGCACCATTTTACGTTACTTCTGTGATAAGTCTGCTTGTCTCGAAGCCATAAAAATAAATTCTTTTCATGGTTAATTTTCTGGGGATGGCTTAAACATTAGACATTCAGTCAAGAGCTGTCATACTCCAGTCTCGCCCCACATACTTCAACCTGGTTAACTGTGTAGTATGATTACACCTCTCACAAAATGTTTGATTCATAGGTTGGTATACAGAAAATCTGTACAAGGAAACTGAATTTTTACTAGTTAATACAATTCACTCACCAGTTAGTCTGTTGTGTGCATTTATAAATTTAGAGAGCTATTTATAAGGAACCACTAGACAATTTAATATACGCATAACCAATCACCCTCCTCTTATATTTCCACAAAGGTCAAACAAAACCAGTAAGAAGCTCTATCTTGCTTCATTTGATTGATGGTGATTACCAAATGGACAGAAAAAGGACTCAGTTATTTATTTCATCTCATTGGATTTTTCTAATGGAATTCCAAGTTATCTTTTACATAGTCGAGGCTGTACATATTTGGATGAATAATTTCAGTCTTATATATATATATATATATATATATATACATGAGTATGCGATCTAGTCGAAAATAATGTTCTTTTTTGTCTTACTATGTAGATGTTAAAAATCACCTTAAATGTTCGTATCTCCTAAAAGCCAGAAATTTGTCACAATAGTAGTTTTTGGGCTGATTTTCATCGACAAACAAACTATCAATGTGACTGTTGGTGTCGTTTTTTGCTTTTCACAAATAATCAGTTGTTTATGTGAAGTGATGATGATAATATTAAAAACAAGGTGGTCCTAGTTGTCTTCACGGAAATTATGGAGAAGTGGTTCAATATATGAAATTCACTCATTAGCTCCATAAACTTTTTTACTCTCATGGGTCAGTCTTTATGACATAAACAGTTGAGATTAGAACTGAGTAGTTTTTTATTTGGTTGTTTAATAATGAATATTGTAGAGTCAGTTTATCTTTTAGTGGACGACAAGTCAATATTGTTGGCTTTATTCTTTTAATGCCTGAACTGTGCGTTTACAATGAGGGTAGATCACATCAACTTGATTCCTGTTTTCATCAAATAAAATTCAGTATACTTTAGAAAAGTTACGCCAACGAGTTTACTAGTTGCACTGGGGATAAAGAAGGCTGGTCAAAAACAGAATTTTGAATTTTCATAAAATTCTAAACCGTAATGATTTTAAATAACCCAATAGTAACAAATTAGCTGTTGAGCTCTGTTGTAGCCCTGAATATTTACCAACAAATTTTACAGGGACCAAATATATTTGTTCATTTTAACCACCACATTGTTAGTAAACTAAAAGGAGTGTATTTCATGAATGTGATTGTTTTGCTTATTATGTAAACATAAACAAAAATATATACATAGTAGCATACAACTTAACCCATATGTTGGGTAAATCATATTCTTATAAGTTGCACATGTTATACACAGTGAATATTCACTTATTTTTGTGTTCTTGACATCTTTATTCATTCTTACATAAGGAATAATACGGTCCATTTGCTGATGTAAACATTTTCGTTGTTCGTACAGTACAAATACTGAAAATGAGATATTTGAAAAACCAGTTGGAAAACTCTTCATACTATTTTCCTACATATGTTTTACCCTACAGCTGGTTTAATTTATGTTAAGTCGCTTGTTTCAATATATGCTGACGTAGTACTTGGTAATCTTGTATTCTTTTTACCTCAGGGTCTTTCAAACCGATGAATCTCACAAGAGAAGTTGACTTTGGACCGATTCGTGGCAGAGGCCTTGTTGCCACACAGTCTGTATGTCCCGAAGATATCCTTTTTTCTGAGGAGCCTTTAGTATGCTGTCAGTTTTCATGGAACAAGCTCTATGGATATAAAGCCTGTGATCATTGTTTATGTCCACTTGAAACATCAGAAGAAAACGCCCGAAGACTTACTAATAATCCAAGTCTTACACTACCCCATCCTGAAGCAGCGTTTCAATGTAACCAAATCGTTCAGTGTCCAAAATGTCTAGTGAATTATTGCTCTCCGAACTGTCTTGAATCAGCTGCTCTCGTTTATCATTCTGTAATGTGTATTGGTCTCAATGAGATAAGTGGTGAAAATCCCTTGGAAAAATTGGACATGTTGTGGCGAGAGTCGCACTACCCACCTGAAAGTGGCACTATTTTCCTCCTCGTTCGTGTTGCTGCAGCTTGTCTTGCAGCGTGTATTTTTGACTCAATACATTCACAGCATGTTGTTGAAGCACTAAAAACTTTTGTTTCCAGTACAAGTGCAGCAACCAGTGAGGGTGAAAATAATGTTCTATATCACCATATACTTGGTGATCAGTTTGTTTCACGCCTTGAACAACTTCACAGTGCATTTATTGAAGTACTCCTATTCTTGTGTAAAAAATCTTCTAATGCCTCTTCATATGATGAATGCATCCAAATACTTCAGAAGGCTGGATTGAACACCTTATTGGAAAAGAATCACTTCACATCTGCTTTATGCCTTATTAGTCGAAATGGGCAAGGTATTGCTACAAGCGCTTTCAGTGTCTGGGCGAATCAGGCCGGAAAATTGGCTAGTTCGGTGAATGGCGAAGAATCTGCTCAATTCACTTTGATTCTTGACCAGTTATACGAAGCAATGGATAATCATGTTGGATCCTTTTTAGACAATGAAGGAGTAGGGTTGTACTACTACCAAAGTATGTCTTTCCTTTCACATATTTATCACGGTTTATTAATATGCAATATATCTTAAATTCAGCATATTTATTGGTTATGTATAAACCCTAAAACTCAATAGTTCATCTATTTCATTACCTCAAGAATAAGAAGTCATTGTTTAGCGTATTTGAGTTTTCTTCGTTAGTAGATTTTGTTATATCACCGTGTAGGTATTGTAAGAGGAGAGAAAATTAGTTATTGCTATTTACTTCAGTAGTGTACATTCTCCAGCTGATGAATTTTTTCACTTCTCAGCTTTTAACTGCACTTAATTGATTTTTCCTTGATACGCAGCATGTAATCATGTCACACCTGAAATTTCACTGTATCCCACATTGTATACATCATTCTTTTGCACAAGGATACCTTTTTAAAAGATTTTTTTTGGGATTCCAAATACTTCGTGTCAAACTGTGCATCGCTGGTCCAGTGGCAGAACCCTGCACAACCACGCTTCACGCGGCCCGGGCGAACGCACGCTTAAAATTCGCCTTGCCGGTAGTAAGCCCGGTGAAGAGGAAAGGTTGTGGGTAAGGCTAGCAACACCACTCCGTAAACAGGAAACACCACCCCTACTGAAACTTCAAAGTTCAAGCTTTAAGCCTTATTTTCCTCATATTCCACTGGGAACGCAATGGGATAAAATAATTTTAAAAAAACTTCATGTCAAACTGTGATGAACATGTGGAAAGTAGCTAGATGCATTGTTGTAGCCTACCTTTATGTGTCTATAATCTGTATTACCACACTGATAGTCAATGGTTTCTTTCAGTTTTTAAGGTAGAAATATTTATCCCATTTTCTGTAAGGAAATATTGCTGTCTTATGGAATGGTTTTGTGGTGAACGTGTATGTTTGAACTGTTACTTTTTAAATCAATCGACAGTTGAATTCTGCACCCGTTTTAATACTTCCTGAATTATAAAAAAAGTTTGTATGCTCTTAGGCACTTTGGAGTTGAATTCTTATATGAAAGCTGTTTTACATTTAAAAACAAGTTGTTGAGGACCCCTTATAAATATCTCTGGTAGCAAGTTTGCACTTGACATAGTGGTTACAGCATGAGACTTTCGGTCCCAAGGTCCCAAGTTCGAATTTGTTTCCAGTTACTTCGGTTTGAGCGACTGAGTAGAGTATCATCAGCCTTAATATAATCAATATGGCTCATATCCTAGCAAATGATAAATATGTGTCCCGGGAGTTTATCTGAGGTTATATATGTTTCGTTAATAATTACTTGTGAGGAAAAAATCTGACTCCAGGTTCTCTTACGGAATGTCTTTGATCATCTGACTGAGTGGCTTCAGCGTAGAACTTTACACAGAAGTGCAGCAGTTCCAGCTGCCACACTCCATATAGCACACAAAGAAAAACAATAATAAAAGAAATATATTAAAAAAAGGTTGTCTCCAGCCATTGGTTATTGGAATCCCGAGGACCCTAACCAGGAAGTCTACACCTCCCTAAATGGCTTAAACTAACCGTTAAAAATTTCATGGGTTAATGCCAAGTCTCAAGTTGACCACCTCCAGCTCTTTTACACCCTAATCCTGTCACCTAACATTACTGAAAATGAAAGGCCGTGGCTTTGCCTGCGCGATACCTTTCCTAGCTATCTCAAGCGATGTAGCTTCACAACCTCATTAGTCAGTTTTCCCTCCTTACGTAACACGCGCCGCCTAACCTCAATATTACTCAACCCATTATACCACCTAACATGGGGGATAGGACACAGACACTTATGATCAGATACAGCTTGTTTTTTTCATGTCTTCCACTTTCAATGGCGAATTCGCACAGCTGTAAAGAAGGTCGGAACGAACTGCTGGGTGGTACACACGTCTTTGGGTTGACAGTCTGATATCGTGTCTACGCCAAAGACAATACAGGTTGGCAATCTTCTAATGTCAAGTACACAACACAACAATAACTGGGTTACTTAGCCTGGTAACCTCATTCGTACACTTAATGTGTTAGATTCTAACACCTGATAGATTCAAATATTTCCGTGTATTCTGTAGGTAATCATTGTAATTTACTTATTTCCCTTTTGTTAACTTCTAGGTCGTATCAATCATAGTTGCTCACCAAACTCAATAGTACGTTTCAATGGCACCAATAGTCGGTTATCTGTTGTGGCATTAACATCAATTAAAGAAGGTGAAGAAATCACTATATCATACTTAGATCAATGTTTACAATCCCGTAGTCGTCATACAAGACGTAAACATTTGTCACAAAATTATTTATTCTGGTGTGACTGTCCTAAATGTGAAACAGAGAAGATGAATGGTGCACCAAGTGTGACATCCTCTGAAGAAGAAGATGATGATAATGATGATGTTGATGAGGATGATGAAATGGGTGAAGAAGAAAGTGATCAAAAATAGATGTGGCTGACAAATACAGAAGTGCTTGAAAAACAAATAATAATGATGAGAGAAGTTAATGTTAGAAACTTGCTCACTTCTACTGTGAATATTTTCTTAAAATGTATTAAATAAAATCAAATTTATACACTGATTAACATCCTTGTTCTATTGATTAGATTGTTTGAATTTTGTTTGAAAAAGGATTGGGTTGTTTGATTAAAATTTTGATTTTTCTTTGGCGGTTATTTTGATAGATTATTCAGTGAAGTTCAGTTTCATACCCTTATTTGAATTGAACATATCAAATTGAAATTTATTCGTATGTCGACAATGCTTATATCTCTTTAGTTAATTAATTCTGTTACCCAATGCAAGATGACTGATTAAACTGGATATTTAACTTTACAATTGATTAGAGGATGTAACTTAGTAAGATGTGAGAGTTAGTAGATTTAAATTAAAAAGTCGCACTTAAAAGCTCAATTGTGACTCACTAAACTTGCACAGTTACATGGCCCCATCTAGCATGTACTTCATAAAACTTGGAGATTTGGAAAGTACCACTGTACCACACAAATAATAGGTGCAGCATAACACATCTTAAGTGGCTAATCACGTTCACGTCAGTCGGTGACTACAAGCTCTACGTTCTTTTTAAAGTGACTAACCACGTATTTTATTCAGCAGTAAATGCTAGCAGTCGATTAGTAGCGCTCTCTGTATTCTGGCACACTTGAGCAGGGTGTGTTTGAAGTTTTGAAAGGATTAGAAGACTCAAACCCATCCCACTTAACGTGGAAGAAAAACGTTAACATTAAGCTACGCATTATTGACTGGTGAATGTGTCATCAAATAGTATCCGTTGATATAGCTTTCAGGTCTATCGGTTTCATTATATTTTTGACAAACTTCCGTAAGCACTCAGAAATTCAAAGTTGCCGTCTAGTGATAAACAAATAAAAAAAATTTATTATTTAGAATCAATACAACAAAACCTGTAGATCTGCTTTATGTACAACTGTTGTTTTATTGGTTGGAGGATTTTATCGTGGGCTGGCATTACTTAGAGAACCAGTGGAAAACCAACTGGGAGTACTGGACAGCTGTTTCATCCTAGTTTGGAACTCTTCATCACCAGGCACCCACTGACAGGGTTCGAACCCAGGACCTTCTGGTTACAAGGCGAGCTCCCTAGGTTTTCCAGTGGTTCTTTAACTGATGCCAGCTAATTATGAAATCCTCTAACCAATCAAACAAAATCCCTACAAAACGAATACTTGAGAAAAAAAAACTGTTGTTTTATTGAAACGATAAACTTGGTGACTATTAGTAATGACTAATAACTAACTAATTGTCATCTACTTACTGCTTTGTTCACTTTCATCCATTGTATTCTTATGAAACGTATTCTCTGCTCATATGCTTGCTTCTCCAAAGTGTGGCAATATGAACTGCTGTACTTTTGCTTAAAGTTCTACTTTGATAAGTTGGTCGTGATCGATTTGAGATAATTTAGGAATTGCATTAGTTCTATTAATTATCTACTTACTATTCTGTTAATGATCTTAATCGACTGTTAGATTACACTCGAGTACTTCCGATGAATTACTTATTGACTTCCAAAATCATGGAAAAGTGGAACCAGAAGAAGTTTGATTTGTCGTTGTACTTAATTAATATGAAATTTCTACCGCTTTATAATGTTTTCATGTGTTTAGGGTTTGGTGTGTATTTATCGTCCAATGGTGTAACTATCGGTCTGTGTATCTTGTTTCGGTATATAATGGTTATGATAGATGCTAGCTTAAGAAGAATTTTAAAATGCATTACTTTAGTACCTCAGTATGGCAATTCTTCATTAGTCACGATTTATGTGTAATTTAGGAATGTTTCGTGGCTCACCAAATGAAATCTATCACGTATAGGAGACTGGTAATTATATATGCGACGCCGATTCTGTCATATAGTGGAAAGAAAATGAAAAGTGAACCCTCACCTGCACTTGGATAATTTCTGGTTAGTTCTAATTCACTGGCAGTACTTCTCCACATTGATTGAACTCTATCAACTTAGACATTAGTTGTCAGTGGGGTGATTAGTAATCTTTACCAGTCTATTGGAAATACCTCAGATTCTCATTTGCCAGCTAGCGCCTTAGTTTTCTTGGCCAATGATTTATCATGCTACCATCCTCAAAGACTTGAACCCTAAGCCTCAGGGCCTTTTGATTGGTCTTTTTTCAAACCAGAGGCTGCTTCTTATACATATTCAGTAATGACTAACTAGTCGATATTCACCGTCCATTCATGTTGGAGTTTAACAGTAGACAGATGTAGTGCAGCTGAAAAATAGTCAAGACGATCTTTTTCATTGTTATGCCAATGTTCCATTCGTATATCTTATAAAAGTATTGAAGTTCTACCTTCATTTCACTTAATAGAGTATTTTCTAGGACTTGTGTCCTTGATAATTCTGCATACATGACATGTATTACCTGGTATTGTCTCTTTTTTCCCCACTTATCACCCATTACTGCTCAATGCGTTTGCAAAGACTGGGGCAGTATACTTCTAAGTAACTTCAGTAAGTAACTTCACCATGTACTCCGTCGTCGCTATCTCTGTAGGATCGCTAGCATCCTATGACATCATCGTGTGAGTAGTTCTGAGGTCCGGTAGTGTGTGTTTTGGTATGGTAGAAATCACTATTCATTGAATATCGTCATCTGGAAATACCGGATTCGTTGGCTCGGACATGTGCTACAAATGTCATCTCAGAGGTTTCCTCACCCGCCTGTCTTCGCTAACCCTGGGACTGGATGGAAAAAGCAGAGAGGTAGTCAGCTCATAACGTGGTGTCTTTGGATGAGGCATATTTATAGTAGGTTAGCACTAATTAGTACATCACGACTCCCTGTTCGGGGTTCGAAACGTTATCAATTATGGCCAAGAATAGCAATCAGTGGTGAACAGGGTACAACTTCCTCCTCCCTTCCCTTTCCGAAAGTACCATAAAGTATTGAATATTGAATGATTTTGACAAATAGGCGTGCTTGCTTTCCGGATGACGTCCCTCATTCGCTTTCTCCCAAAATTTCCTTGTATATTGTTGTGTGGCACATCTCTTGGTGTTCATAGTGTGCCAAGTTTGTCTTTTAAATTTTAAAAAATAACATCGATCAAGTCAGATAAGACTATCCATACACCATATAGTTATGTATATAATCTCTTAAGCACGTTAGGACTACCAAAAACAATAATTCCAGACCGTGTATAACCCGTTTAGCTGATTAGATATGCAATCCCCTTATTATCATGTAGGAGTAACAGCTTTGGGATTTACTAACTGACCACTATATAATATATTTTTAAAAAACAAGTGCAGTAATTCAGATAGTAATTAAAAACGTAAAAGTAACAAATAAACAGAAAGGTTGGATAAGAAAGGTAATAGGGTGATCATTATCGGTGGGACTGACTTTTCATGATGACCACGATTAGGACAGCGGTTGGGCGTATTTCTTTTAACACATAGTGTGAGCTTGAGCTCTTGGATCCCCAGTGCCTCGTCTATTCTTAGATGCCTTGATTTCACTCTCTTTGGTAGGCTTGATCGGATCTTGTATGTGACTTTGAAGGACTTCCCGAATGGAGCTGAATGTCCTGAATTCACCAGATGTTCTGTTGTCGAACTGTATACCCCTTTGTGTTCTCCGTTTGTTAACCACGCTGGATAGTGTTCCCGAGTGCGCTTTACAAGCGGGCGCAATAGCATCGATGTCGGTATACCAATCCATTATATAAAGGAGCTGTTACTACAATTCGCCTCCAAAGTCTAATTTAGTTTCAACAATGAAATATACAGGCAAGTAGATAGAGTAGCAATGGGTTCTCCTCTAGGACCTCTCTTGGCTTACTGTTTCATGGTTAGCCTAGGAAACAATTCCTTATTATCGACTATCGACTTGTTCCATCTCTACAAGAGATGTATTGATGATACTTTCATTATTTGTGGTGAGAATTTTGATCTAAAATATCCACTCCAAATCGTCAATATCGCCCGTTCAAACATCGACTTCACTCTGGAAGTTGAGTCTGACTCAATGTTTCACTTCCTCGATATTCAACCACGAAGGAATGCTGACAACTCGCTAAGAAGATCCATCTAAAAAAAGCCCACATGGAACGGAGAGTTTATCAACTTTCAAATAAATGTGCCTCTAAGTAGAATTATATATATATATATATATATATATATATATATATATATATATATATATATAATTTATTCCGTACTAATGTTAATTTAAATGATTTCGAAAATTAAGTTGGGTGAATGAACCTAAATTTTCTTCGGTGTGTTCACAGCTGAATAGTAACACAAGTAAGGTTTAATGTTCATGCATTTCAGCTGTGTCCTACAGTCAGAAAGTCAAGGAATCCTTTGAAAACACACAACTTGATTTACAATAATTCTGCGAATGAACTTACTCCTGATTGCTTTTGTTTACAAATATCAATCATTTATACCAAAATAATCAACGCTACACATGATACAATAAATTCACTGTATTTCATCGTGTTCTTATCAACTACATACTGACTAATAAACATTACAGTTTCCACATCCCGTACCGATTAATCGGGGCATTGTTCATCGATAATGCTGCAATCAAGGAATGAAAAAAAGTGTCGTAGGCTGATAGTGTTTTTTTCTCACGTGGTTGGAATTGCAATTCCTAGCACAATCTGAATGAAAATTGAAAATGTCTGACACGAAACAGAAATTCATCTAGGTAACATGGAAATCCAAGGCTAACATTTGCTGTACTTACCACTTGTAATCTGAAATCATTGTATCCTGGGAACTTTCTTACTAGGTTTTTATTCAAGTCCTGCTGTAAAGGAAGCTTAGAGTTTCATTTAACAAATTGTTTGCTAAAAGTACACTAACTAGTATCCCAAATATATTCGGCATCGAAGTTTGTGTCAACAGTCTCGTCAGTCACATATGTGTTCTAATCTAAAGCAATTAGTTCCCTTTATGAATTTTAACAACACAATAAGAAGACGTAGTTTATCTGAAATGTGTGAATGTATTTCTGCAACACACTTCGGACATTCTGATCACACACGTACTTGTGATAGACATTCATGTAGAAGGCAAGACAGCATAAATTATTACCATACAGGTCAAGGTCACAAATAAGGGGTAGGAAGTTGATGTAAGAGTAATTTTTGGACACATAAGACAGGTTTAATCCTTTTTATGGCCAAGGCTTCAACATATTTATGTGACCCATCCTTGTTTTATATATGGGTTTAAAGACGTTATTAAAATCGACCGTCTCTATGATTTGCTTCTCTGTAGATGATGCTGGGTCACATACTTGAATTCGTTGAAATCTTGGCCATAAAATGGCTTAAACCTGTCTAATGTGTTCAAAAAATTATTTGTTATTACTTTAAACCTGCCTTGGTAATCAAATTTAGAACCGAGGTTCAACTAATGATATTTTCACACTCTCCCTTTCCCGTCTCTTTTCTCATACCCCATACTCTTGCGTCACCTTCCTACTTCTCATTTGTGACCCTGACCTGTATCGCAGTAATTTATGCTTTCTTGCCTTCTACATAAATGTGTATGACAAGTACGTGTGTAATCAGAATGTCCGAAGTGTGTTGCACAAATACATTCACACGCTTCAGTTAAACTATGTCTGTTCTAACTCCATTGCTCATATGATTATGAGCAATAATTTGTGCTCGAAACGTCATCAGTAAATATAATTGTATTTCACTGTGTGATTTATCAAAATAAAATCTTATCCATAATGCAGTTATACTCTACCACAGTGCCCAAGTTTTATGCTTATATAATGTCTGTTTTAATTGTTGCGTGGTGGTTGAAAATGGAATGTGGATCATTCACTTTGTTTTTTATTTACAACTGGCGAACTGTCTGTTATTGTAAATAATTGATTCGCAGTATTCCTTTTAACATTTTCGTAACACAATAAATAATGTGCACTTTCTTCATTCTACCATTAATCAATGCCAAATACTACGACTGTAGTAGTAGTATTTTTGCTCTAAACTCATAAACCAATATAAACTCGCTATTTTGCGTCAACTGGATTGGATTTTTTTCCGAATTTCATTTTCCATTAACAATCATAATTTCAGTGTGACTTGGGAAACTGGTCGGTAGCTTTCCAACGAACGTTATGAGTAGTGTAAGTATCGTGGTTGTTCATACCTGAAATGGAAAATATCAACTTACAAAGCCATTCGTTTGATGGTTCTTCAGTAACTTTAAAGCATCTAGTCCGAATCCCATTAACCAACTCATCATCATGAAAGAAGTGACATGATTTATACATTCTTATCCACAATAAAGTTCGGCTAGGTCTGTGGAGAATCCGTTATTCTGATTGGTCGGCCACTGGCGCAAGGTCAGACAAGTTGTCCAATCAGGTTATTTCATGTGCATTATTATTATATTATTGTTCCCTTGGGTTCCTAGTGGAACATAGGGCTTCAACTGCACGTCTCCATTTGCTTCTGTCTTGAGCTGTACTTTTCACTTGCGTCCATGTTATTCCATACTGTTTCATCTCCTCCTCACACGATCTCCTCCATGTCACCCTTGGACGTCCCACTCGCCGCTTCCCTTTCGGGTTCCACTCGAGGGCCTGACGCGCGATGTCACTCAACGGCCTCCTCAGCGAGTGTCCAATCCATCTCCACTTCCTCCTGCATATTTGTTGGGCGATTGGTTCCTGTTTCGTTTGTTCCCATAGCTTCTTGTTTGTGATTCTTTCCGGCCATCTAATCTTCAGTATGGAGCGAAGACAGTTGTTGATAAAGGTCTGCAACCTGTTGAAAATATTCTTGGTGACCCGCCAAGTTTCTGATCCGTAGAGCAAAATTGACTTTACGTTTGTATTGAAAATCCGAATTTTGTTGTTGATGCTGAGTGACGAAGATTTCCAGATTGGTTTCAGGTTGATGAATGTGTTTCTCGCCTTCCCGATTCTCGACTTGACATAATGTGGACTAAATGTAGATTTGAGAAAAATACACTTCTACGTCTACAGCCAACCATTAACTTAGAATGTTGATTTCAGTTTCGGCCGCATCCTGGCAATCTGCATTGATATTTGTCTTGGGAAGATTAGCCCAGTGTTTTTTCCATTTTGACTACTTGATATATAAGTGGTTTACCAAAGCTATGTTCTCATCTTAACATAATTAAATTTATCTTTGATGGAGGGTCTCATGGTTTTCATATTTTTTAAATTACAGGTAACCTATCTGGTAAGTATTGACTACACATTGTCTACTTTACTCTTTCTGTGTATTCCTCTTTTTTTTCTTCATCGTTTTATGTCTAACTCAAAGTTCTGTTTTGTTTCTTTTTCTGCTTCAGTGTGAACGTTTGTTCTGTTGTTTTCGTCGTTCTTCCGATGATGATGATTCACATATTCGATATGAATCATATTCACAAAGTCGTGGTCCAAGTTCTGTAGACCCAGAAACACGTAGACAATTGCAAGCAGAAGCTGCTGAACGTCGACTAGCTGAAAGTTCAACACGAGGAATTGCAGATCCTGAAAGTGTAAGGCGAAAACAGGAACGGGCTGAAGAAATAGAAAAAATGCAGTATGCCTCAGGGAAATCAGATAATAAACTACAGTGGAATGTCAATTAACTGTTCTGTTCGTTCTAGGATAAGTGAGTGATATATTTAACTTGTCATTATTTCTCATATATATTTACAGTTTGGTAACAGTAAAAAAAGAATATTATGGTCCACTCTACTTGTTAATATCTAAAAAACAGTCGTCAGAACTCATATTATGCATGTAACTATTCAAATGGCAAACCATATTTTGGCTTATTAATTCAAGTTGAAGCCATTTAAATAAGCATCAGTCAACATCGCTGAGTATATATAATAAACAGGCTCTGTAAAAGCTTAGACAATAACATCCATAGAAACGGTTACACCCAATAATTGCAAAATGACAAGTTGGAAGTGTAACAGCAGAATGCAAGAGTGGTTGGTAACGAAATGCTTCTTTGCAACTTGATATACACGTATACGGGAGTTATGTTTACCTTATATTAAGGTCATCATTTGCACAGATCTCCCGTGTTGTGCCATTTCTGCCCTTCATACGGTGTTTGTTTGTTTTCTTTTCGTATCTCCCATGTTTCGTCTCAATATTGGTTCACTTCCTCTCTCTGTGACGTCAAACCTGTCTTTCCGTTAACTGATATTTTTGTGGCGTTGAACTCCTCTTTATATACTACTAATAAAGCCCGTTAATAGCAAATTCTACAAAAATACTAGATAAGGGACGGTTGTGTATGGAACTATTCAAATTTGGCTTCTATTGGCTTCTCAAGTATATTATGTTGAATAAAAGGGAGGCGTCTGATACAAATATTATGTTTGTATGCCTTTTTAGTGTGTTTGAAATGAAATAATAATTTCGTTTCCCATAGTGAATTGGTTTGAAATTCATCGAAGTGATTCAAATAATAAATATATTTTCAGATATATAACAAGTGTTGTATAAAAATTCTCATTGAACTAACTAGTTTTCGGTAATGCTAATATGTAATTGAATTTTAGATTTTCCTGTCGATTGATTGAACTGAAGTGCTTGGTCTCAGGTTGACATGTCGGCTTCTTGTGCAGATGCACTTCAGTCCAATCAATCGACGGGAAAATCTAAAATTCAGTTAAATAATTAATATGACCCGTTGCACAAGAGGTGTCTCTCGTGGCCCAAGTAGTCTAGTGGATAACGCTTTGGCGTTTGAAAATATGGGCACCGGGTTCGAGCCTCGGTGGGAACATCATCACTCACTGGGAAATGCAGGTACATCCAGATGACGAGTCCCGAATAGGACGAAAAGTGCGTTTTCCTGAATTCCACTGCTAGTCACCATCCACAAATCAAATTAAATGATAATATGTGTTTTGAATAGATGGTAGACATAATCATATAAACGATACTTGGATCGCAGAAAGTTTGGAACGAAGGAAAGTTACCTACTGATTGGAACTAACATCAAGGGGTGACTTAAGCCTGTGCAAAAACTAGCGCGGAATCATGCTCCTATCCGCACAAAACAAAATATTAAGTTGTCTCATCCTGGAAAGACTAAAAACTGTTGGGGATGCAGAACTCCTCCCTGAACAATCTGCATTCAGGAAAAAGGAAATAATGTGCCGGTCAAATCGCAACTCTGTGCATCACCATCGAACAGAGCATAAAATGGCAGTCAAACCTCTACCTCAACTTCAAGAAAGTCTTCAGTAGCGTTGACTGCGAAGTGATTTGGATACCACTTCAGAATTGTGGAGTGCCCCAAAAGTTGATCAACCTCACTCAACAACTTTATGATGATGCCACTTGTCAAGTGATTCACAACGGAAAACTTGCCAAAGCTTTCAGAAGTGAAGACAGGAATAAGACAAGGATGCCTACCATTGTGGTGACAGATGGTTGCTAGCCGAATTGGTTGACAGTAATTGAGGTCAATGTTAGTCATTTGAAAACAAGGTCGAGATGGACAGGCGGATACAGTTAACATATAGATGCACTGACACAGCCACAAGAGATGCAAGGTTAACTTTGTGTGAGAAACAACCAATCAACAGACTGTATTTTCTACTAACATTAACCTACAATAATGTTCATCAAAATCTATAAATATGTGTTGATTTTCCGTAATAAACGTTCTGTCGCCTGGCCCTTGTCTTCTGTTGTTACACCATCACTGATAATATTTCTGATTATAGTGGAGTGGATCATGCGGCAGACCATGGTGAACGAGAAAAAAGGAGTACATTAAGCAGAGAAGAATCTAGAAGATCTGGACGTTTCGGATGATTTATGTGTAGTGTCACACAAACTCGAAGATCCACATGCAAACCCAGCAAGTTGGCTGGAGTAACAGGTAGCAAAGACAAGACTTCAAGTAAGCATAGAGAAGACAGAGGTGCTGAAGGTACATAGTGACCAACAACAACAAGGTCAATCACTATCAACAGAAGAAATTTGGAAGAGTTCACTTTCTTCACATACATAGGCACGGCACGGATAACGATGCAAAATCAGAAACGCAAGACAGCCCTTCATTACTCTGAAGTCAGTTTGTAAAACCTCCGCACTCAGTATAAATAACACAATTTAGATTTTCGGCACTAATGTTCCATATAGTTCAGAAATTTGGTGCTTCACAAAAAACATTTCCTGCGGCTTGCAGACTTTTATCAACAGCTGCCTTCTCTACATATTGAAGATCAAGAAAGAATTAGCAACAAGAAACTATGGGAACAAACAAGTCAAGAATCTATTGCTCAACAAATTTCCTGAAGAAAATGGAGATGGACCTAACACATGCTGAGGAGACCATTAGGTGACATCTCGCGCCATGTCATAGTTTGAGTGGAACTCGAATGGAAAACGACGAGTTGGGTGTTTAAGAGTAACATGGAGGAGATTAGCGCGAATGGATAAACGTGAATCCAGCTAAAGAGGACTGTGGGATACAGGATGAAACGAAGATGTGTTTTTGAAGCCATATGTCCGCTCTAAATCTAAGCGAATAATAATTATTATAATTGGCTAGTTGATCAGCAGTGTTACGTAATTTATCTATGAAACTTAGAATAATGCATATATATGTATTCCTGAATATTTTTACCCTATGTATATAGTTGGAGAATAGTCGTAAAGGCAACAAATGTCAGCAAATAGTATTCTTTTCGTAACTTCACTTCAAAGCTATACTGTAGTTACATAGTGTCATTACGTAACCTGAAAACATTAATTAGTTAATATCCCTCAGAAATGATTACTATTCAGACTACAATCTGTAAGAAACCGGAGTATTATTCAGAAGAGTAAGAGGACCAAACTCTAAAGTATATTTTAAAGTTAAGAGTTTGAAAGGAAAGAATGAGAGGGGAAAACCGAACGATAATGAATTACATACCAAATTATTGTAAAAACTGAAAAAAGGAAACATTTAAAGCCACGGTAGTAAAAGGGATTAGGTAAACTGTTTCTGTGTACCCATTTTGGGGTTCTCCTTGTGCACAGCTTGAGCTTCTGCTGGAAACCGTTCAAACAGTTGACTGATGGTTTATTGGCATCATAAGTTGATTGTGTCGAGATCGATCTCTTGTAGAGTCATTGGTTCGCACTGCTAAGGAGTTCGAATTAGGCTTTGGTTTTCGATGATTCCCTGTATAACTTCGACTGATAATGAAATATATATTTTCGAAGCAGTTAACTCCCTCATATAGGATAGTTGAACTTTTCTTTATTTCTAAGTTGTTCATATTGTTCTTTATAACTTTGATTAAATATTTCGATAGTTTAATCTTTCTATGGAGTAACAAAATATGCCACTCTTCTCTATTTACAAATAGTTTTACAATTCTTTTTTTTTGTTTCATAGTTAAACTATTGACTCTTCTGCTATTGTCATATTCTGCTTTACAAACATATTTTGATTAGTTACTACGATAAGTTTCACAGTATGTTCTTTTTGCATCTCTGAAAACTTTGAGTCAAAGCTATATTGAGTATGACGAGACTACTCTGCTAGACACATGGGCTGAATCTATTGATCCAGCAGCGTCTAGGTGATAGTATTATACTTCACGTGATACTTACAGTTTACTCGCTAGTTAGTGAGAAAACTGTATCTTACTACTGAATTGCTCCAGACTATGTATGCATAAAACTAAGGGTATTCTTCATATATATATTGGCGCAAAGTACACCATCAGTTGACATCCCGGTGGGTGCGTACTTATGAAGAGTCCCAAGTTGGGACGAAACAGCTGTCCAATACTCCAAGGTTTTCCAGTGGTTCTCTAACTGATGTCAGCTGATGGTGAAATCCTCCAGCCAATCAAACGAAATCCCTACAAAACCAATACTTGAAAATTCCCCCTTTCCTCTCCAAGCTTTCGTTCTTTATTATTATTATTAGTCCCTTGAGTTCCGAGTTATACATAGGGCTTCAACAGCACATCCTGTTCTCTATCGTCTTTTTAGACGGCTCCACATTCGCATATAAACTCTCATCTCCTTCATTCACCTAAGGACCATGCCCAACTCGTCGCCTTCTATTCGGGTTCTACTCGATTGCCTGTACGGTGTGTTATGTCACTCAGCGGCCTACTCAGCATGTGTCCAATACATTTCCATTTTCTTTAACATATTTGTTGGATAATAAGTTGTTGATTTGTTCGCTGGCTGTCAGTGTTCCTCGCTGTTTATTCTTTCTGGCTATTTTTTCTTGGGTATAGAGCGAAGGCAACTACTGTTGATAAATCACTCAAGTTTCAGCTAAAGGCTCCGGAATTTGAATGCCGTTCTGCCTATTTCAACCCGGACAATTTAAGCTTTCACACAATAAGCCTGATTGATCGCCTGATAAATGAAAAATCTATTCTGGATAGCTTATGTTCTAATATTTAAATAAATAACAGATATTATAAGCAATCTTAGTGTGAACAGTTGATTAAGTTCTGTTCATCTGCTTCAGGAAAGTTAAACTATATCAATCACTCTGGCACATGACTTTCGAAAACCAGTTAGAGATACGAGAGATATAACCGAATCGAAATGCGCCCTCCCTCCTGAATTTGCTCATTGAGTTTCAGGAAGATTTAGCGTTTGATTACTTTGTTAACAATAGATTAATTTGAGCTACAGACATATGCGGGGGAAGCTTGAAAAGATAATTGGTGTCAAGGAACTTAGCCCTAAGTTCCTACTGTAATGAAGACGTTTTCCTTTTGAACCGATAAATACTATGTATGTGTCTCAACTTTAAATCCAAAACACCAGTATTCCTTGAACGAAATTATATTGTTTGGCAATTAAAGTGAAGAAAACTACAAAGTCTACAAACAAATGTTAGGTACAAATGAAGTTTTAAAGTACTTTTATTCGTTTTTGTTCAAGTCTTCATTCAACTTGCAAGTGATCGAACCATTTGCACCTTTGAATTGCCCACCGATGGCTGCCAGTTCCAATAAACAAACGTTTAATGTTCACGTCCATTGACAATTGTGTTTAGGAAGGAGTGACATTTTGGGATAGATTAAAGAACAGAATCATAAACAGGCGAATTTTTAGTATCATAGCCAAGGCCAAGTTATTTCAAAAGTTGACCTTCAAGAACCAATCGGATACAGGGAGTGCTATGAAAGTTAATTCCAAATCAAATCATACCTGACTATCTGGAATAGGGATAAAATATTCCACTTATTCTGTAGGTACTTCTTATGTGAACGTATAGTGTTAGGTGGGGTTATGGCTTTTTAGACTAGGGTTCAGTGCCTAGAGTTATGTGTAGGTCAAAGAACAGTGTCAGAAATGTCAATAGGTCTCAAAATAGCATGACCTGCAGTCATCTGGATGAATGGGTGTATCTCGCATGGTTCTATTTCTCTATAGATTATCTGTGTAGTGAGTGACTGGGAGAAATTCTTACAACACATAAGCGACAACTATGTAGTATTATAATATTATGTTTGCAATGTGTTTTTTTAGTGCATTTTTCAACGATTATGCGAATATTTTGCATCTGAATTCTGATTGGTTGTTCAAGGCCACTGTTGTTTTGGCTATTATAATTTAACATTTTTTCTCAGAAATATATACGGATCGCATGACACCCTGATCTATAATCATATTTTTTTAAATAGTTTGGAGGCTTTTATTGATGCTTAACTCTGATCAATTGTTCTAGGTGAGTAGTAATGTTGATTGGGGTAGCTTTTATACTTTAACTTTGCCTCTACTTTCTTCCTTCATTCCATGAAAATGTTAATCATTCGTGATATACTTTCCTGTTTTTGTTTGATTTCAGATTCGTTCCACCAGAGATCCGAGGCGTTTGTCTGAAAATGAATTATAAATAACTAACTCTGATAATTCTCAAATAATGTATCCTGCATTTTCTTCTCTCCTTGATGCGGTATATTTTTCATTGTGCGGGTGTGTGTGTTTGTGTGTTAAGATGATGTAAGTTGTAGTAATGCATATATTTATTTTTTAAATGACACTATATTAGGCTTCCTTTTGGATGTGTGGACACCAATGAAATTTTTTATAAACTCCATTACTCTTTACTCCAACAAATATCAATTTCTTCCTGTTGAACATTAAAATTTTCAATGATGGCGCTTTTTGCTTGTTCAATTCAATAAATATTATCTTATCCTCCTCCGCACAAAGATGTCTATGCTTCAGATTGTTTAGTAAGAAATAGCATTTTTGTTTTTGCGCATTAACTTCATTGGATTATATTTTATTTTGTTTTACTATATTGAATCTGTGTGTATACATTGAACACGACTGTGTGCTTATGACTAATATTATAACTGACCTTGAGCCTATTGTGTGCTTAAATTTCATAATGTAGTATATTTGGAGTAAGCACTAACTAGTACGCTTCAAGCTTGTTTACCATTCTGTTTTTCCCTCATCTTTTCGCAATCAGAAAACAGTATGCATCACGTAATCAACCTTTCATGGAATCTTGTTATTTCTTAACCATATATTTCATATTCTATGCCTGTTTAGTAAACTTCTGTCTGTTTCAATTAGGTGTTGTTTGTTGGCTTGTTTTTTTCGATATTTTTGTCAACACATCTTATCTCCATTGTTTGTTTACTATTATTGCTATCGTGATTGTGTTTGATTATTAAAATGTTGGTTTCAGCGAAGAAAATTTTCTTCTCAACGAAGTCATCAACTAGACTGTACATTCGTGTATTCACATTAAATGTGTGAGAAAGTTCCAGAATTATTTCCGGTCACAGGTCAGATTCATAAAATTACTAAGTGCAATAAACAGAAGATAGCTCGTGGCACTATTGTAGAAATATTTCAGGTCAAAGGTCAAATTGAAAACTACAATGTGTAGTAATCAGGAAGATCGAGTAGAGAAGACAAAATTAGAATTATTGGAAAATTCGTCAGTTTTTACATTACGGGTTAAGGACGTAGTATTGTAACAACAAAAGATAAGGGCCAGGCAACAGATCGTTTATTACGGAAAATCAACACATATTTATAGATTTTAATGTACATTATTGTAGATTATTGTTAGTAGAAAATACAGTCTGTTGATTGGTTGTTTCTCACACAAAGTTAACCTTGCATCTCTTGTGGCTGTGTCAGTTCATCTATATGTTAACTGTATCCGCCTGTCCATCTTGACCTTGACCTCAATTACTGTCAACCAATTTGGCTAGCAATCATCTCTCACCACAGTATTAGCGAAATGGGTAGGAGGTTCGGACATGTATAGATAAAAACAGTAACCAAATCTAGTAAAGCAGATAGGGATGTTGATATTGAACCTCGAATTTAAAAGTGATAACGAAGCAGAAAGTCTCCGTATTTGGCTTTCGAATTCTCTCAGTAAAACATACTTTGCCGCTAGCCTTTGAGTAACATTCTCCTGCAAGAAACTGCTCACCCAGTACATGAAAGACAAACTGTCACACTGGACCATTTCAACATGCATATGTGACGACAGAAGACAAGAGCCAGGTGACAGATCGTTTATTGAGAAAATCAAGAGGTATTAATAGATTTGTATGTGCATTATTATTAGCGTCATTGTTAGCAGAGAAGCAACCTCCTCTGATTGGTCGTTTTCTTGCTGAAGGTTATTATGTTATCTCTTTATGGCCGTTTCTCAGAAAATCAAGTCATATATCTGTGAATCATATTTCCACACTTTAACTCTCCTGTGATTGGCTGGTGATTTTCTCAAGGTTAAGCTTTGTCATTATTTTTCTCATGACCCTGAGTCGGGGCGTGAACATTGACGCAAATTGTTGTCTACAATTTGGCTTGCAGATAACTCTCACCACACATATAAAAGTTCATTTGCTCTTGTGCAACCGATTACATTGGCCGTTCCATGCGTCTGCTTGTAAAACGCGCGCGGGGACACTATCTAGCATGGTTAGCAAAGGGGTATATAGTTCAATAACAGAACATATGTCGAGTTCTGGACGTTCAGCCCCATTTGAAAAGTCCTATACAAGATCCGATCCAACCTACTAAAGGGAGTGAAATTAAGACATCTACGAATAGCTGAAGCACTGGCGATCCAAAAAGCTCAAGGCTACTTTATGTGCCTAAAAGAAATACGTCCAACCGTTCTCGCTTTCGTGGCCATCATGAAAGTCAGTCTCACCAATAATGATTATCCTATTAACTTTCTTGTCCAAACTTCCCGTTTATTTGCTATATCTACGTTTTTAAATTCCTATGGGCATTTTTATGATTTGGTTACTCTTTTTGTCTATACATGGCCGAACTTCCTACCCATTTCGTTAATTCTACGTCTTTGACCCGTTATTATACAAACTGATGAGTTTTCCAGAAATTAATCCTATTTTGTCTTTTCTACCCCATCTCCCTACCTGAAATATTTCTAGAATAGTGACACTACCTGTCTTCCGTTTATTGCACTTAGTAATTTTATTAATCTGACCTGTGACCGGAAATAATTCTGTAACTTTCTTGCGCATTTAATATAAATACACGAATGTACAGCCTAGTTGATGACTTCATCGAAAGGAAAATTTTCTTCGCTGAAATCGTCTTGTTAATAATTCCTATTATTCAATGTATTTAATTGTAAAATCCATGATCTGCTTTAAAGTTCAACGAACAAATCCATTCAATTATAAATATTTATTGTACAGTTACAAGCAGTGGAGGAGTACTTTTCGATTCACATTTGTCTATATGTTTACAGTAACCAAGCATGTAGGAATGCTGTAATGTGCTTTGAATGATAACAGAAGGGATAGAGTCAACTGAGTATGATGCTTTGAGTTTAGATGGTGTATATGACTGATCACTTGTTAACAAAGTATGTTTGCTAAGCTGCTAGCACTCATATTGGAGATCGAAATTTTCATCAATAATTGACTAAGTCGCAGATTTCAACAATGAACAACTCAGGTCATGAATGACTCTATTTATATATTTGTTGGTAATCTTCGCAAATATAATCCATCTTTTTGTTCTCAGCGAAAAGATATGAGTAAATATATGTGATATGGTTGTGATTAGTTGATTACCAGTATCTTTAGTTATTTCAGGCTCTTTTTTATGCTTAAGTATCAAAAATTACTGGAGATAGATGATGAAAACTCATTGAAATTTAACTTAACATTTTGAGTAATTGACGGTTGAGCTATAGAAGTTCCTGTGGAGCTGAGTGTTATTGGTCGGTCATCGTGTACCTCGTCTAAAAGAGTTCAAAAACACTTCCTCATGGTTATATAGAGGCATCAGTGGCTTTGTAAGTGCCATAATTGAACATCTTATTGATACTCGTTATTCTGTCTCAGCAAACTCCCCCAACAAAAAAAACAACCCCCCAAAAACAATATGCTTTCGCTTTCTCTACCTCTCTGAAGCTCTGGTCACTCAATTGGAGGAACCAGAGCTCTGCGTACAAATGAAAATTACTCAACTACTTCTACTATCATGGTAGCTACCTTTTTGTTTTCTATCAAATTGATTTTTGTTTATGTCTTAATTTTGTTTGTGACTCTTGTATTCCTTTCGAGCTCTTACGTAACATTACACTTCCTTTCGTTTCTACGTGTATCCTCATTATGAATAATTCTCTAAATTATTTCTCCTGTTAAGTAACTCCTCTTATGCATTGATTGATATTAACAACTGTGATTGTAACAACTCATCACTTTTGTTACTACCCTATTTTGTAAAAGATAATTGTATATAAATGCGATTGTACAACTGAAGAAAATGAATTCCTCAGAAAAGAGCCACTTCACTGAACTGCTGGTTTTTTTTTTAACAAAGAAAGAACGAACATACTTGCAGCCAAGAGAATACGAGCTGGTTTTATCACTTGGATTCTCTTCAACTGTGTACATTGTAAACAAAGTCGAATTATAAGTTTCAAAATCCTCTGTACATACATTTTTAAATGACTTTGAGTCACAAACTAAAAGTATAAGCAGCATAATTCCAGAAATAATGTAAGTAGACAAATTATTCATTGTTAAAGGACTAACATTTTCTGGCACAGTCAGACAAGTAGATGGGGTCAGAGTTCAGCTTTTGTCTGGAGAAAAGAATCGTACAACTGAGTGAATTTGTATATATATAATGATGGAGAGTTCAAGAGGGTAGGAGTGAATAGTAAGATAGAATTTTAGGACGTTACTCAACAAAACAAAAGCGCACAAGAACAAAAAAGTTATGGCTACCATGGTAGTAGGAGATTAGTCACACTATCTTTCTGTTTTGTTCTTTTCATTCATATCTGGATGGGGATTATTCACATGAATTAAAAAATTTATGTTTTATGTGAATAAGATAATTTTATTGAATAATTTTATGCCTCATACAACCAGTCTGAATAAGTTTCATCATTAACTCAACCTCATTTTGTGCGTGTGTGTGTGGAAATGTATAAATGTGATATAATTCAGTCTGCACCAAACAAAGGACTAGACAAATCATACTAGTTACTAGTGTCCAATCAAAGTATCCAATACAGTCCTACAGGAAGGGAGTCAGTTGCGAGCCCGAATAGCTCAGTGGTAAAGTCTCTGACTGCAGCATTGGGTGACGCGGCTTCGAATCTCAGAAGGGACATGAGTTCCTTCAAGGTTGCATATACGCCTTGATGACGAGTTCCAGCTACCACGAAACCTACGCGCAAAGCTTCCTGCCGATTGCCTCTAACCACTTAATACCAACAGTGTAAATGTTGGTTGTTTAGGCAGAAAAATAAATAAGCTCTTCCACGTACAATTTAACGTATAATAAATATTCATATAATCTTAGCCAAGTATCATCAAATCAGTGATATATATATTTTTGTCCAATAAAATTGTCCTTCCAGTCATAGACCAGTCTGTGTCTGCTTGATAATCTCGTAGGTAAATGAAGTCAAACGCAGTCAGAGAAAATAGTTGTATTCGATAACGAGTTATGGGGTCGCATTGAGTTCGGTGTCATTGTGCTTACTTATTACTCTTTCGATTACAAAAGTTATGTTGTGACCGAATTTCACAAATACTGGATATCTTTCTTTCATCACTATTTGAAATGCCCCTAGTCATTATTTTTTTTCTATACACTTCATTTGATCTGGTCAATCTTCATTATTCTTTCTTTGCACGTCACAACTAATCGTGTATTTTGATTTTGCTAAATGTTATGTATATATATTGCAAATTATTCTATGCTAAACGAGATCAAAACATAATATATTGAATGAATTTTTTTATATTTTGAACATCTTGTTTTCATCTTCATAACATTTATCAATGAGAATGCTTTGTCTGTGAATTTGCCGTCAACATTTCTTGCATTTATATCTAATAGGTATATTATAATCTCGAGTGTTATTAGACATGGTGGAAAATGTGTATCGAATTTTTAATTTGATCAATATTTTTGAATGACGGATTAGTGAACAAAGAATATTTCTTTTCAATGACTTTTTCATCAGGTTCTACAGTTATTTGTCCGTAATAATGAAAGAAATATTGTTATTTGAAAATCCTCATTGAGTCATATAAGAGAAAAAGCGTTCAGTGAAGAGTTACTCTTTCCGGTGATATCATTCTTAAGCTGTACAATCGCAAATATATGTATTTATATGTATTAGATATCCAAGTTTTAAAGTAGAAGTGAGAATTGATTACGGAATTCAAGATAAGTTGATTCTTAGGCGTCAGCAACAAGTCATCACACAATCAAGAAATTTGTAAAATAAAGATGACTAAGAAGAATGCGATGACTCAGAAAAATTGCGTAAAATACAAACAAGTTAATAGAATTAGCTTGAAATGTAAAAATTAACAAAGTCAAAGGGTGGTTATAAAAAATCGTTTTTTAAAAACTTAACATTTATTATGTAGTTGGCCATGGCAAACAAAGGGACTGTACTCATGTTTTGAACACGCAGATTTTGCTTCTTCATTTGAATTCAGACTGCCTCTTCTGTATGTAAAAGCCGTACTTGTAGACCATAGGGGAGGTTTGATGACCTACGATAAGTAACTCTAAAAGCTTCGTTAGAGACAACTTAATGTCCAGTTTAGACGAGATGAGCGCTAGTATTCAGCTGCGCATAGCCTTATACTGACCTTTGCCAAAGCAAGATGGGAGGTTTTAGAAATTCGACGATGAACTTGCCTGATGATACGCCTAATGTGACTAGCCCCACACAGGCAGATAAACTGGTAGATACAAATGGAACAGGTGAAATAGGGCAGTCTGCTTTCGTTTCTTGAACTAGGTATTGGTCAGCTAGTGAATATACATAGTTTGGCAGCGGTAATATTCGCGATCTACTAAACAGGAATGGATATCCAACCGAACTCGTGGACTCAGAAAGTAAAAAGCCGAAGGTGCCGACTTTTCCCAAAAAATCAGTCTTCCTAAGATTACAATTCACAGGTGACGTCAATAGCGATATCTTACCACAACGTCTGCGAAGGGCCTTCAAAAAGACTCAACGCAACTAAGCCATGCTGTGTATTCACTAGCCGACCAATTTAAATTAGAAAATTATCGTGAAGTCGTGACGACAAAGAATACTGAATTATGTGAGGCAAGAGAGAGCAGCTGGCAGGAGGCTAGTCAAGAAAAAAATCTCTCATTCTTATCAGTCTGTCAGCGGAACTTCGTCTGTGTAAGATAAGGGTTGTGGTACACTATATATTGCGGGCTATTTGTTCGTGTGTGCAAAGTACCCTCCATGACAGCCTTACTGTAGTGCTTGATTTAAAAATGGCTATTCAAGCTCCCTGTCTGTGACTTCAGTCAGAAAGTTGTACGGAGTGACGTTAAAGTGCAATCAGGCAGTATTTACCGTCTAGCTTGGATTAGGCGCAGTGTCACCACACACCAAAGGATGAGTTAAAAAGAAGACCTAGGCATCAGGATAAAACGACAGTTATTAAGACAAAGAACATAAACAAGTATGTACATATGTATGTATATTTATGAAAAGAAGGGATTTTAAGCTTTACTGCGAAATGTTAGGTTATTCAACTCTCAGAGCTTCACTTAATGAATAATTGTAAAACTAAATATGTTCGATCCTTAAATTGATTGTAAACTACCCACTACTGGTAAAATGTTATGACTGCCACAGGTATGAGTCAGTGAAACTTAAGTTGAACGTAACAACAGTTAATTTTGATAAATACAGCATTCATCACTGAACATTGGATGTTGACCCTCATTGTTTAAGTCAACTTGTTTAGCTGAAGGCTTCCGGTCAAGCATCCACGCCATTCAGCCCGCCGTCGTGTCATGTTCGTCCGTTCGTGCACTATCCCTAGCTAGCTAAGTAGTCATCTCGCACTCCGATTTGGTCCCAAAATATATCTCGTAATTTGGACGATGAACTCTTGTGTTTTGCTTTGCATTTGGTAGAAGTATTGGATCCTGTGTTAGTATACTTCTTACTATCCGTGAATGTCAATACCGTCAGCCTCTCACTGATGAGCCCTACCGCGAACTTCATCTTTGGTAAATGCGCAGACAAATCCCATGAGTTCGTTCTATTTTGTATTTGTTCTTGTACTATTTTCCAAGTGTGTATATTTCGTCATGAGTGATCAAAGTCCTAAGGTCATTCTTATTCTCTCAACTGCCAAAACTATTCAGCTCGTACCATTTTGGCCGGATAATGCTGAATCATGGTTTCAGATAGCTGAGTCTGATTTTAGCGAGTATGAGTTAACCAATCAACACTCACAGTCCCTTGCGGTTGTTCACGCCTTACGGCGGAACTTGGGAAGTGCGTAACTGTGCAGATATCGAGCCCGGAGGTAAGTTACTCATATTAGTTGCTTAAAGCAACCCTCCTAAGTCGAAACGTACTCAGAGACCGATAATGTCTTCATGAACTATTTCGCAACGTCGAGTTAGGTGATCAGTCGGCAGTGAGCATGCTGACAAGAATGAGGGAAGCTATTGGCCAACGTCAGTTTGATGAAAGACTTTCCAGAGAACTTTTCTTATCCAGACTGCCATAGTCAGTACAGGCTGTGCTGGTGACACTTCAGGGTGTTATCATAGATGACTTAACTGTTTCTGCAGATAAAATTCTAGAAATAATTAAACGCCCGGTTACTGAAATATGTTCAGTTGCCAAACAGACTTCGAGTAGGGACACTGCAGTGGTTGTGTTATGCAACTCTGTCCAGTAGCTACTTAGCTCAAACATACCTTGTAATTCTTCCTATCGTCGTCAGAACTCCTCTCAACGGCGGAACTCACGTGGACGTTGACTAAAATGCCCTAACTGGTGTTGGTATCACAAAACCTATGGCGGGGAAGAGAAATGTTGCGGAAAACCTTGTAATTTCGGCAATTTCCCAAAGACTGTGGGAAACTATCCCGCCAGCACGCGCTACCGACAACCATCGCTGGTGTCACTAGTCGCCTGCTTTACATTTGTGATGGGGTCAGCCAGACCAGATACTAAGTCGACACAGGCGCCGAAGTCAGCGTCCTTCCTGCTACAACAGCAGATCGACAGAAGGAACCTACCTCCAACTTACAGGCGGCGAATGGAAAGCCGATTGCAGCCTTTGGTAGGAAATACAACTATCTGAAAGTAGGTTTGCGCAAACCTATTCAGTGGATTTTCCTACTCGCCGACGTCACAATGCCCATCGTTGGCATGGACCTACGTAGTCATCATGACTTATTCGTAGACGTCCACCAAAAACGACTGATACACGGTACTACTAGACTGTCTATCAAAGGCATCACCTACGTAGGCCCCAGCTTGTCAATCATTAAGATGAAAGCAATCATTGATCCAACTTTTCAATCTATTGTTGACAAATATCCAGAACTTAATTTCCCATCTAACGATCTCCCGTGCATAACCAGCAATGTTATGCACCACATCATAACCTCAGGACAGCCCATGACATCTAAAGCACGACGACTGGCTCCTGAAAAACTGAGAATTGCTAGATATAAATTTGATCATATGCTCACCCTTCGCATCATTCGGCCATCGAATAGCCCATGGGCATCCTCACTGGATATGGTCCTGAAAGAGGATAGCAACGATTGGCACCCACCAATGATTACGGACGAGTGAACGCCAAGACAACCTCTGATTGCTACCCTTTGCCTCACATACACGACTTGACGGCAACATTATCTGCAGCGACCATTTTCTCTAAAATCGACTTGGTTAAAGCGTATAACCAAATCCCGATAGCACCAGAAGATATTCCGGAAACGGCTATCATTACGCCTTTCGGACTTTCGAATTCCTACGTATGCCATTCGGTCTCCGGAATGCAGCACAAACATTCCAACGCTTCATCGACGTAGTATTTTGCGGTCTCGACTTTGTATACGCATACTTAGACGACTGCCCCATTGCCAGTTCAGACAAGTAAACTCACTTTGGACACTTGGACTTGCCATTTGAAAGGTTACGCCTACATGGTGTAGCCATCAATATTCAAAAGTGTCAGATAGGCGTTGACACACTCGACTTCCTGGGTCACACTACTGACCACCAGGGCATTCGCCCACTGGCTACTAAAGTCGAGAGGATACTGAACTTTCTGGAGCCAAAGACAGTGAAAAGTCTGAGCACTTTCAATGGCTTGGTAAGTTATTACCGACGTTTTATTCCTAATTGTGCTTCTCTGTTTCAGTCATTAACAGGCCTTCTTCGAGGGAATAACAAGTCCATCGAACTTGACGCGTCTGCTCTAAATGCTTTCACTCAGGTCGAAAAAGCTATTGAGGATGCCACGCTGCTCATATATCAGGATCAAATGGCATGGTTAAGTATTTCAGTTGCTGCGTCTGACACTGCAGTCGTCGCAGTTCTGCAACAACTAGTTAACAAAGAGTGGCAACCACTCGCCTTTTTCTCGAGGCGCCTTCGATTAGCAGAAAAGAAATACGGCGAATTCGGCAGAGAACTTCTGGCTATGTACTGTGCTATACGTCATTTTCGACATTCAGTGGGGGGTCGTGAATTTGTGATTTTCACTGACCACAAACCTCTTTCAATGTTGGACATGAATATCTCAAATTCCATGAACGATCCGATGCTACCATTTGAAAACGCTGGCCAACATTCTGTACAAGGAGTATTCTTGATCTGAAATAAAGAATCAACTGGTTTTCAAACAGTTTACAATGTTTTACTCAACTTACATGTACAGTCTGCCATGCTGACACAAATGGCGCCAATGGATAGTTCTAGAATCGACCTCGGCCCCATTCCATGCAGTAAACCAATCCAACATGACCTTATCTAGTTTTCGTATCCACGATCAAATTTCTTTCCTATCATAAAACTACGATTAGACTGGTGAAAAAATGGAATAAATACATCGCTGACCTCAAAATGATACATCTATAAACTTTAACTCAAGGATGCTGTTCACAACAAAGTTATGTAGGAGAATTGACTTCAAGCTTTATTTTTCCCAGATATTTGTATTACATTCATCTGATGTCTGGGTTTTTCGTCGATGCGAAGACAATATTTCTATATCTCTTTATGTTTTACACAGAAAGACTATTTTGCAGGCTGTTCCGCCTGACTCTAATGTCAGAAAGAACAAACATACTGTAAATTCGTGGTACATCGAAATATGTATAATATATATAATAACTTATCCATGCCTGTACAATTGGTATGTTCCTGCATAAACAGGAATAAATATATATCTGCTAAAACAGATATAATCATCTCCAACCTTGAAAGAACAAAGTTGAAGCATGCAATCGACGAAAAAAATTCCTACTGTCGATATGTTGATGACACATTTATAGTGTGCAACAATGAAAGTCATACTTCACACTTACTAAGATTATTCAATGATGCACACACCACTAGTGAGTTTATTATGGAACATGAAAGTGACGGGAAGTGCCACTTCCTCGACATCGCCATGGAACGCCTAGAAAACGGTAGTCTTCAAAAGTCAATTTATCGAAAGTCCGCATGGAAAGGACAATACTTACATTTTAATAGCTTTTGTCCAAATAGCGTTAAACGCGGACTAGTCAAGACTCTGTACTGTAGAGCGAGGAGAATATTCTCTATAGAGAAACCACAGGAAGAATTTGAGTTCCTTGAAAGGATGTTGAAGAGCAGTAGGTACCCTCAATGGTTCATCAACAAGTATGGAAGATCTGAAGTTGCAAATGAAAAACAAATCACAGTGGAAAAAAGCCAATCTACTTTGAGCTTGACTATAAAGGTGAAAACATTACAGCGATGATCAACAGAAGGCTGAGTACATCACTAGCTGTAGCCTATCCTGCAGCTAAGCTTGTTCCCGTCTATCGAACAACTTGCTCTTTGGTGCAATCAAAAATCGATAGATATCCTTCTCATGTAAACTCCAACTGCATATACAAATTTACATGTATCTGCGGGAGCAGTTACATTGGAAGGACAGAAAGAAGGGCATATCTACGATTTTCTGAACATGTACCAACAAGCTTACGTCTAAAGGGAACAAAAGCTTTAAACAGTGCCATCGCCAGGCATCTCCTCGACACGCGTCATGAGGTGGAAATCGAGAAATCCTTTAAAATTATCAATAGACAAAGGAGCTCCATTCTCCTCAAGTTTACCGAAGCAATTTCTATCAAACGCTTGAAACCAGATTTATGTGTCCAGAAAGAAGCAGTTATTAGTCTTTCCTCGCCATGGCAACTGGATGTCTTTATTCTCTGTTCTGATTACGTAATCTTTGTCTTTAACTTCACCCCTCTTTTTTATAATCTGTGATATTGCTTGTCTCTTGTTTCTATGACGTGATTTGAACTCAGTACATCGTTACCAAATTTATTAGTTACTCATCTTACTCACCTCTCGTCTTTATTACGTAACTTTTTTACCATTGTATGCATACATTTATTTTGACTTGAACTGCCTGTGTAAAAACTATATAAGTACAATTTTTTGAGCACTTTTCACTAATTGTGGAACATTCTGTCAGCTGACAACATGTAAAATTTGCAAGTATGTTAAAACTTTTCTGTACATAAACCTCACAATTTATTTAGGCTATAAGCAGATGATGAGAAGCCGGCTAAATAAATGATAGTACCATATTATTCTGCACAAACCACTGTTGTTCTTGCTTTATTTAAATTCATCAAGGGGAATAAATGCATGAAATACACAAGTAACCGAATATCCTCTAATCCTTGAGGAAATCACCCGCACGGCGAAAGCCACCTAACCTACTGTGGAGCCCTCAAAGAAAACGTGCTCTGCGCGAAAAGTGAGATTTCCAGAACATCTTCACACTTATATCACATGATTAATTTATCCGATTCACCCAACTCTTATTCGTTTGCGGTATTTATTTAATTTGATCGTCCAAATTACGAGATATATTTTGGGACCAAATTGGAGTGCGAGATGACTACTTAGCTAGCTAGGGATAGTGCACGAACGGACGAACATGACACGACGGCGGGCTGAATGGCGTGGATGCTTGACCGGAAGCCTTCAGCTAAACAAGTTGACTTAAACAATGAGGGTCAACATCCAATGTTCAGTGGTGAATGTTGTGGATCTCGTGTCCTGCATGAATATTATTGTCAATGTAGCTGAAGAATGAACGATCAATTCATGGTTGTGTACTCGAAATCAACTCCATATGTTAACGGGCGTCACCGATACTCCAGTTAGCGTTCCATTGTGCGCCGTTCGTTAGAAGACAGAGAAATTCTATCAGAAGTATTATTGTGATTAACTGTTATGACATTTATTCTTAGACTTTGTGTATAATAACCTCATGGTTGGTCCCATATTGGTGCAAGAATAAAGGATTTTGGAGTCATCAATATGTGTTCTGTTTTTCCGCGTTGGTTATTACACATTGTTGCTGAAGGCCTTCTAAAAACACCGTTAAATCCAATGTACTTAAACCTGGACATTGACAATTTCTGATATCTCCTGGAATTATTCGTCGTATTTGTTGGTAATTCGTGCCTGCAAGTTTTCTTTGGACGAGTGTTATTTGGAACTTTTCTGGATCGTTTATGAACGTTCAGCAATGCCTAGGCCAAAGAAAGGACGAAGCATTTTTGAAGCAGACAGGAAAGTAAGTGATGATGAGTTGCCTGTTATTTGTAGTGATTTATATGATACTCAGCATGATAAGATTGATGTTCATGTTGCGCCGTCTAGTGATAGTAGAGGTTTTAAACTTCCAAAATTTGAGCCTCGCTATTTTGACGGAAACCCAGCTGACTATCCACAGCTCGTATAGGAGTTTGAAGTCATGTTGAGTGGTTTTGTAATAAATGACGAAATGAAGTTGATGTATTTATTGAGGTATTGCACTGGAGTCGCTGCAAGTTTATGCATCTAAATGGAGGATACGCTAAGGCTATGAGGATATTACGTCAAGGGTTTGGAAAGCCATTTATGATATCCCGTAGTGTTTTTGAGACCGTTAAAGGCAATGGGGCGCAGTTAGGTGCGTCGGTGGCACAGTGGTTAGGACTCTCGCCGACCATGCACATGGTCCGGGGTTCGATCCCCTGCCGGCGCACATCCGATATCTATGGTCGGCCTGAATTTGGGCTACCGATATCCATGCTGAAAATTCCACACTTGTACTGAAAATACGGTGTGGAATCAAGCTGTAAATCAAAAAAAACTTCGAGGAACTCGCAGAGTTGTTGAATAATTAAATGGTGTACAGAAATACTCTCGTTTATCTTAACTGTAAGGATGAATTGAACTCAAGCTCTGTTCTTGAGGCAATTACTAAGAAATTACCCTTTGCTTACAAGAAAGTTCATAAAAATTAGCTCCCGTTTAGAAGAGGATGGTTTACAGCCCGGGCCAGATGATATTGTGAGACTGGTAAAGGACAGTGTCAATCAAGCGACAAGCAAGTTTGTCAGCATTCTGCATCCAACAGTAGAACCTAAGGTGCCAGCAAATATAAAGAAGTCACTTGTAGTGAAGACACAAGGCACGACGAGAAAGGAAGAGTGTATCATTTGCCATAATACGTATCAACTTAGTGATTGTAATCGTTTAATCGCAATGTCTCCTGTAGAAAGGTTGAGAATGGCAAAACAGTAGCGGTTGTGCTTTAGTTGCTTCAGAGTGGGACACACAAGGTTGAACTGCAAGGCAACAGACATGGGAGGTAGAGGTTCGACAAATCTGCATCCACTTTTGAGGATAGTAAACGAACCGGCGAATTCCGTCAATTGTAACAGTACCTTTGGAACCCATGACGAGAATGGTGCGGTGAAGAAGCCTGTAGTTGTAACTGATAAGCTATTATTGAATAGCGTGTTGCAGACGACACGGCAGTTTGTGCAGAGGAAGAGAGTTACAGTTTCAGAGACCAGTTCTGACTCCACAAGCTCACAGGGTATTACTAGTCAAAGTAAAGGTATAAAACATTTAAGGATTATTGAGGAAGAATCCAAGTCATCTACTGCTGTTATTAAAGAGGTTGAAAATGATGAAATCGACCATATAAATGGCGGTAAAGTGAATATTTGTGATAATGATCATGATAATGCACATTTGTCTTTGGCGGATCATGATGAGACGAGCGGAATGCCTACTACTACTGAGTCGAATAAAAGCTTCTGTACAACTTGAACGTGAAGAAGAATTAAAGGCAGAACTCCCTGTTTAGTTCCGAAATTTCAGCTACTGAGCGGTCACTATTCAGCCAAAAAATCCAAAGTTTTAAACAGACTGCTGGTCGATAACCTGAGGTGACAACTGAGAAACGAAAGCACCGTGCATGAAGCTCAACAGTGTATCAAAAATGAGAGGTTTCGTACAACCAATTTAATGGCAGCTTCCAATAAGTGAAGAGCATTCTTGCTCAAGTGCCAACACTCATACCAAAATAATCATCGACAATAACGAGCAGAGGCATATTTAGTCACAGATGACAGTCGTGGATTTTAAACATGTATTATGAAAGCACTCTGGTAGGCAAGTATAACGGGGATCCCAGCCAAACATCAGGAAGAGCATTCGTCATCAAGTAGTTAAAGAAAGCCTTACAAATCAGAATACTTGGTGACTAATCTCATCTTTTTGGGTCTCTTAATCACTAACTGTTACTGAGTGCCCATAACACGCTGTGTAGTAGGGACCCTACAACTCTGCATCATACCGTCACATAAGCGACTCTAAGCACGAAAGTTCCATTAACCTCTCTTTTGGAGTCAAAGTTAGGGCTTTCCACTGACTGCATTTGCTTCAGACTTGAGCCCTAATAGAACCATAATATTGACTGACAAATCTTTGCTGTGAATCTTTACAACATGAAGGTAACGGATACATATAACGCATCCGTTAACAATAAGTTAACACTGTTTACCTAGGATTTTATGAACCAAATTTATACCCCTCATTATCGAAGAACTCTAAAAACCCATCCTTCCTACTGAAGTACCTATACCGTACTGTCATCAGTAACTTCAAATTTTACGTATCCTGAGCTGCACATCAGTAAACATCAGTGAACTCAACTTTCACTCATCGATGAAGTCGTTTCACTGCCCAGATGGCTGGAGGGTGATATGTTGAACAGTGAATTCTGTGTGGTCCAGAGCTTGCGTAGGCCTTCGCATTGATTTCTGACGAAGTTTCATTCCGGAATTTCTGTGAAATTATGCAAAGGTAGTTCAAGTGGAAATTCTTATTCCGCTGTTATCCTTGAACCTTGAAATCAGTCTCCCGAATAAATTGAGGTCTGCAGCAGTTTTCGTATACAGGTGTAAAGCTGTGTAAGATCAGCTGGAATAGGGAGGAATCGATTGTGTTGCAAATGCACCTGAGCAAGTTGGAGGATCAGGTCACAGAGGAAAAATCAGCCTTCAGAAATAATCAATATCGAAAAGTATTCATTCATACAATATTGGGGTAGGAGTTCTCCCAGGGCTTATGTGGGACCAGACTTTCTGGTGCAGAGACAGTTTGAAACGTCGCGCTTCTCCACACAGCCTAAGTAAGCATAATTTCTAGGGATGCTGGAAATGCAGCCAGAGCAAACAGTTCAACCTATTTTTCGCATCAGCAGCTAGGAGCACTTGCACCTGGACAGTGTATGTAGTTATACAAAAGAAATGTATGACCGAATTTAGTACTTCACGATGCCACTGTACCGCCACTACTAGAAATAGTGTTCTTTTACTAAAATGACAACTGTATGGAGGCCAATTCTGAACAATTTCATGTACTACAGATCTAGGCGCAACCTCTTTATGATGTGTAATTTTACACAGACTGATGATTTTCAACCGACGATATCCCCTGCGGTAACCCTGGCAGAATCCCTCACCAGATAGCAGCACATATCAGAAATAACTTCTCTCTCAGGATGTACCACCCGTGGAATGCATTGCTCGGGGATATGGCAATCACTTCATCAACCAATAGCTTCAAGAGAAGTATCGGCCAATACACAAAAGTTATGGGGCTGAGCGCATCCATCGGTGAGGTAGACTAGTAATCGACATTTATAGCGGAGGAGGAAGTAGACTATTTTATCGGGGGCTGTACTGGTGGTGCAAACACCCGTTTTCTATAAATGTCTTATTCTGTTTTTTATTTTCTGTATACGTACTAGCCCTGCTTTTTCCTTCACTTTACTTTCTGCACTATGTGCTGTGTTCTCAGTGCTTCAACTACACTACAACTAATTCTCTTATCCTACCTTACACTTGTATAGCCTTACCGATATCCAAATCCGTAATAATCTGGCTCCCTGGAGCGTTTCTCAGCCTGACCAAAAGTATACCTTGTAAGAAAACTCCCATATCCCAGCACAGTCATTACATTGGTATACACAAACATGTGTTCTGACGGTATTTATAAAAGCCGCACCAATCGAGAAAAACTAAATCTGAATCAGCGGAAGATGTAGAATTGTTTCGAAAGAACGGAAATCAGTATCAAGATGTGAATAGATTTTTACAGGCTTATCGAAAATGAAATTGGACATTGGATAGAAGGAGCATTCACTGCTGCAAGGTCATTTGTAGGTCATAATTCCCCATTCCGTTGACCCAGTATCGTTTTTCCGAGTTAGCGTTAACTAGATTGATTTCTATACGCTTGCTTGGAAGTGAGATTACGGTTCATACAGATAAATCAAATGATTGGGAGCTGTAAGTTGTTTCAAAGTGTAATCTTATCCTTATAAGGATAACGGAATAATTATTCCGTTATCTTTTTATCAATTAAATGGAGCATATATATATGTTCTTGTGATGAAAACAATGACTTAAATTTGTGGGTTTTTAGTAATTAACCTTCATTGTAATAAATCTTGTGCACTTGTATGTTGACGTGTGGAATCCCAAGCTTACAATAATGCTGAATTAAATCTCAGTAAATCTGAAATAATTCTTGCATCCTATAGTGGGTAAATTTTGAATCTGTTCTGAAATGGTTTGTTTAATGGCACAGACTAGAACTCAGTGCTGCTTTTCAGCATGACTAGAACGAATTCAGCACCGTGTTCTTTTTCTAGGCATTTTCAGGAGTAGATCAGAACATACTGGGTTTCCTTATCAGCGTTGTTCCAGCCATTACAGGACATATTAAGCACTGACTAGCATTACTTCAGAACGAAAAGACCTAATTCAGCACATAGTGGCAATTTTTTTAGCTTAATTCTAGCCTTCTCAGCACATATTTAGGCATGCAGTGCTTATTTTCAGCATTGAAGGCATTATTTCAGATGCTGATCTTTTTTTAAAGATTTTGTCGCATTAATTCAGCACCCAGCTCTCTTTTTAAGCACGACCAGCGTTATTTAAGAACATAGTGGGTAGAAAAAATTTTCATTTACCATAAAAGAGCATTATCGACGCATAGGTTAGAATAAGTTTAGAATTGTTGTAAGCTTGGGATTCTACAGGGAATTAGTTACTTCACGTGTATGTAAATGTATATATCTTATAAGGTCTTACTTCACGATCACATTTGTGATTTCTTTTCAACGTAAATTTTAATGAAAATTTTTGAATTGTCCTTGAAACAGTGTAGTCTCGGAAAATATGCCTAGTGTAATCTTTATGTTAAAATTCCTGAAACCCCTTAAGCTTGTCATAATGCTGAATTAAATCTCACTAATCCTGAAATAATTCTAACATTCTATAGTAAGTAAATTCTGAATCTGTTCTGAAATGGATCCTTTAATGGCACAGACTAGAACTCAGTGCAGATCTTTAGCGTGATCGGCATTAATTCAGCACCCTGTTCTTTTCCTAGGCATCTTCAGGAGTCGATTAGAACCTTTTGGGTTTGCTTATCAGCGTTGTTCCAGCCCTCACAAGCACGGAATAGCGTTACTTCAGAACGAAAAGTCTTTATTCGGCATCCAGCTCTCCTTTTAAGCACGACCGGCGTTATTTCAGAAGATAGTGGGTAAATAGAGTCTTCATTTACCATAAAAAGGCATTATCAAAGAATAGGTTAGAATAAGTTTAGAATTGTTGTAAGCTTGGGCCTGTAGTTGGCAATTCCATAGAGTTGACTACTCATATCGTTGAAAACTAATCCTAACATAAGACCTATAATCACTAGAATATTGTATATATCAACCTTAAATCACTGTTAACCTTCTTTGTTTTATGTCTCTAAACCTACGCATCTCCTATGAAATTATTCATCTAAGAAGCTGAAAATATTAGTTTGTGTAAGTAGTTTTTATTGTTAGCCAACTTTTTGTTTATTCTAAGCTGGTTTTTAATCTTTTTGCAGCTTTAGATATTATCAATTTTTAAAAGGGTTTAAGAATTCTAATGACGGATATTTACGTTGATGTTGAAAACATGATACGCTGCTATGAAATCGACTCTTCACACATCTAAGATTGCATCGTAACATAAAAGAAAGCATATTTATTGGTTGGATAAGAAAAAGCTGCGTGTCAATTTACTAGTTAAATACTCTGATCACATATATTTGATAGTTTCGTTTGTACTTATGTCGAGTCCGTAAGTTAGAGAGGTTTGGTTTCTGATCATAGGATGGTAACCGGTTGTTTTATTCAGAAAATTTTTGAATTTACATTGACAAATCTGAATAAGTTGGATTCATTCAATCTTGTCAGTTAATATGAGCTTTTATCATAGAAGCAACTACTTGTCAAATCATAGTTCAATTTTTTTTAATGATTTATGTTCAGTATCAGGAAATATGTAGGCGAATAGGTTTTGATACCGAAGATATTCCTTTTTATAGCGTTTTTGTCTTGGCTTCATCACTAATTTTTCCGCAAGAATTCTTCTGTAATCAATATACTTTCTTTATCCTTCATGAACAACTTTAGCTGATCACTTAGTTATTTTGTTTTTCATCCTCTCGTTGTCTTAATATAAACGATTATTCCCCTAAATCGAAGGTGACATGTTATCTTGTGTAATTCGCTTACAGCCTTTGATGGTATTCCATTACGTCTGACAGTAGCTTATCAGGGAATTCATCAAAATAATGTTACAAGTTGCAGCTTTTCTAAATGCGGTCGGTTCTTTGCCTTTGTCGATGAACCAAGAATTGTTTTGGGTTACTGGGTTAATGATCTCATGTAAGTTAGCTTTAACTTTTCGCCATAAGTTAAATTTGCTTGATAGTTCACACTTTACTAACTTGGGATCCCTATATAATTTTTCCTTTTTTATCTTTCATAATTTGATGCGTGCATTCACAGTTAAGAACGTTATTAAAATAAATTACTGTAAATTACTGCATAAGTGAACGACTTAATGCGTATTCTTTCGTCAGCTTGTATTATGCATTTTATGTGAAAGTGATAATCACAGCCGATTGATTGAATAAATTATGGACGGTAAATCACGTTTTGAATCCACGACACACGTTGTAGCTGTAGTAAGCGAATGACCTACACATCTGCGTATACAAAGTGACTGGTAATCTTTTGCTCACCTAATATGGTAAGTTTTGTGCTCACAGTATCGATAATATACCGAGAAAAGGGAAACAAACCGATTAATCAGTCTTGTAACCAGTTTAGGAATTTTTCCCATTATTCGCATTCTCTAAACGTTACTTTTCTTGACCTTTTTCCAATTTTTATAGTGAATATTTGATTTGATTTTTTAGTTACAGACCACAGCAGTAATATCACTAACATATGACTCCCTTTATACAAACATCTCGACTGCATCCATACACTACAAAATGTATATTACTTCGAAGATAAATCTATCCAGCCTAAATTGTGGAGGTTGCATTTCCAGTAAAAGTGGACATTTATACGACACCATAGAATCATATTTGATTTAAAATACCTCGTCCATAACAGTATAGTGAAAAAGTAAACATTGGAAAATAATATATCATCAAGATGAAAATGTGAGTGAAGAGAAAGAGTAAGTAGATAAATTGCAAAACATGTGCAAGGTGTTTTGCAGAAGACATATGATAAATATGCAGTCCTGTCTACGATTGAACATATTCTCAGCTTCACCACTTAGGTTGATTGGTTGGAGGATTTCATCATGAGCTGACATCAGTTAGGAAACCATCGGAAAACCTGGGAATACTAGATAGCCGTCTTGTCCTAGTTTGGAACTCTTCGTCAGCACGTACCCACCGGGGTTTGAACCCAGGACCTTCTGGTTTCAAGGCGAACTAGCTCGTAGAACATTAAGCCACCGGAACCCAATCCAATGGCCAGTGCGTGAGTTTTAACTTCGGCCAATTTTCTTTTTAACGAATAAATGCATTTGCATTTCTCTTACATACTTATTACCAACAACGTTTTTTGGGGAACAAAGTTTCTGCCAATATTCATTCAGTCCTAGTAGGTCATTTTCTCCCATTGCAGTTGATTTCAAATATCTGGTGTTCCCATTGAAACCGTCTCTACCGAGATCATAAGTGTGGCTCTGCCTGAGATTATGAATGAAATATGTGGAGACAAGAACAAGAAATATGCAATGTATTCTACTGATCTTTAGGAGTAGTGCTAGCTAGTCGGTTTTCTTAAAGGAGTAAACATGGAGGGGCCCGTTCGGTTGGTGAGAAGCTGAAGTCATCAGCGATGTACCTCAACTAATTTATATGATTAAGCCGAATTGTTACGATATCAAATCCATTAAAATTCACATATTTGATTAGAAACTGTGAATTTTAAAGGGGCGAACTGTGTGAAAATACATTTCTTCAGGCTTTTTTCATTAGTTGGAGATTGGTATTGAAACTTTATTCATATGTTTGACCGCGGATTAGTATCAGTTAGAGAACCATTGAAAGCCAGGGTGTACTCGACAGCTGTTTTATCTTAGTTTGGGACTCGTCGGCAGTATGCACCCAGCAGGGTGCCAGTGAGTCCCAAAATGAAACAAAACAACTGTCCAGTACCCCCTGGTTTTCAATAGTTTTCTCACTGATATCGATCCGTGTAGTCAAACTTGAAACAAGCTAAATCTCTACAAACTAACTCTTGAAAATTATTCATTTGGTTGTTCTAAGTTGTGAATACAACTTATTCTATATTTTATCAAGTAACTTCTGATCTTTCTTTCTTTTTTTATCATGTTTGTGTACAGTTCAACTTGTTTAGATGAAAATAATTTTAGAGCATCCCTATCTCTACACTGTCAAACCTCAAGTTTACTGTCAGACGAAGTTGCTAGCAATGGTGAATCAATAAATTCTGATACAAATGATACCAATACTAATTGGCAGTCATTAACATCCGAATTGTTAAGTGGTGACTCATCACCTGTACATATGAAGCCAATATTTCGAATAAAAACTAACGGAGATGTGGTTTGCATGACATTTGCTATTGGAAATAGCACCTTTTGTCGATTACCACATCGTGCTCATAAACGCAGATCATCTGTTGTTCGTGATTCTCAGGTTTCTCTGTTACTATTGGGTTTAGCTTCTGGCGTGATTGAAGTTTATAACGTCTGTGGCTTAATATCTAGTTCACCACGTAAGTGTTATTTTTTACTTAGTGTTTTACTGATAGATCATTTTTTATGTTTTATTTTAATTTTAACTCAATACAATTCAAAAAGCACTTTACCTTTTTCATACTCTTGACTATGTTTCTCATCGATTAGAATGTGTATTGTTGAAATAGTGTGACATCATACTTTGTGGCGCGAATGAATCTCAATCTATCCGACCTCAAATTGTACGCAGAGAGAAGAGGTCAACACACATACGAGCAACCTCTGGGTTCTGTGTACATAAAAGTTGTATTAGAAGTATGATTGAGCGATCATATTCGGACGAAAATGTAATTTAGTAGTAATTTCGTAAGTAAATGTTACGATTCTACTTTTTTCTAGCTTACATTTAATGCTTTGAAATTATTTTTTTTTCACAGATGTCCCCAAATATGTTCTTACGGACAATTGTACTCTTGTATATCTGCTGTCAGTAGCTGTTGATGGAAGTCTTCGTGTAGGTTCTGTACATCATGGTGGTGAAGTAAGATTATGGGATTTATGGGATGATGGGAATATGTATGGAAAATTACGACATAAGTTCACCATCCCAACAAACTGTACTACTGCCACTACTAATAATCACTCATCCGGTGAAATTCAAGGTGAAGCATGTACTTTTGCTTGGCATCCTCATGGTAAACATATATTTTTGGCGGGGGAACGTGGTCATGCTGTTGTGCTTGAAGTGAGTTGACATTTGGTATTCATATTTGATTTTGTTGTATGACAATATGTATATTGAAATCACATTTTATCGATTCCTTAGGTTTTTCAAGTATTCTGAAGTTTACAAATATCTAGACCGTAGATATTACGAATTTTGTAAAATAATTTGAGTCTACAGTCAGGTTAAAATGATTCGGAGAAATAACGTGTAAATACAATGACTGTATTATATAGTATATGAATTTTAACTTACGTCTCACTAGTGCTGCCGTTGTTGTTCTCATTAAGGTGTGGGTTTTCACAAAAATTAAGACTACAGTTAATCAAATTTCCTCGAGTTTTATTTAGATTTATTTTCCTTCGATGTATTGTTTCACTTGGAACCTCCCGGTGGGTGCGTACTGACGAAGAGTCCAAAACTAGGACGAATTAGGTGTCCAGTACTCCCAGCGGGTTTTCTAATGGTTCTCTAACTGATGTTAGCTGATGATGAAATCCTCCAACCAATCAAACAAAATCCCTACAAAACAAATACTTGAAAATTAAAAAATATAGTAGCCATGATTAATTTATGTTGTAATCCTAATTGAATCAGAAGTCTTCTGAAAGGATGATTTTTGATCTGTTGTTGTGATCTTGATCTGAATAATTATCTTTTCTACTAAGTTTTTACTCAACTGAATTATGTACTGATCATTTGTGTCTAGAGTTGTATGAAATTCTCATATTAATGTTTATTAAGTATTTCTTCTATAAACGCCTTTCTAATTGTACCAGTATATCTTAGCAATGACTGTATAAAAAGCGATTCTAGCCCATATTTGCTGATTTACTATTATTGCTACATTGCAGGGAATTTGTACTTTATTATCTTCGTATTATTTATATCCCATGATCAGGAAAACAGGTGCTGTGTATTTGCTCTTCCCTTCTCTGAGCATGTAAATCTATTTTTCGTCATTGATAACTGTTGAAATCCTGTTTTTAGTGTTTTCTTTCTAATCGTTGGATTCGAATTCGCCTCAGTATTGCAGAAAGTGATTTCTTAAGCTAATCATTTACTTCAAGGTGAAAGACACTTGGCAAGTATCTCAGTCTTCACACAAGTCGTAATACTACCTTAATAATTTCATGTAGTACACGTTACAGTTTTCCAATATCTTTCTTATGCTTAGATTGTGTTTAGTTGACTATGATAATATGTTATTGCTCCTTTGAGTTCCGAGTGGAACATAGGCCTTCAACAACACATCTCCACTTTGCTCTATTTGCTGCTGTCCTCTTCAGCTGGGTATACGATTGACCACACGATCTCCTCCATGTCACCCTAGCACTGACGATCCACTAGTCGCTTCCCATTTGGATTCCAGTCGAGGGCATGGTGCGCGATGTCATTCGACAGCCTCCTCAACGTATACCTGATCCATCTCCATTTTCTCCTTCATATTTGTTGAGCGATTGACCCTTGGTTTATTTTTTCTTAGTGCTAATTCTTTCTGGCCGACCGGCTGGGCCTTTGGACTTAAGTTTGGAACCAGTGAAGGCAGCTGTTGATAGGTGTCTATAACTTGTTGGAAATCCTTTTCGTGACACAGTGCAAGTTTCTGACCCATATAGAAAAACTGACTGACTTCACATTTGTGTTGAAAATCCGAATCTTGTTGTTTATGCTGGCTGAGTGAGTGCAGAAGATTTCCAAACTGGTTTCAGGTTGATAAAGGCGTATCTTGCCTTTCTGATTTTGACTTGTTTTGACATCTTCATACGTGCTGTGCGCCTGCAGTTGAAACCGTGCTTCCTAGATAAGTGAAGGAGGCAACCTCTGTTAAATCTCTCCCGTTGATGGTGATTAGTGCTGGTACTAATAATATGACCTTTTTACGTTACTTCAGCCCACCTACTCTTCTGTAAGACATGATCACCCATTTAAATCCCTGGTTCATGGGAATGGTCACTCCAATATTGAATCAGTGGGTTGTGGGTTTGAAACCTCATCCCAACTACCGAGGTTTGGATACATCATATCAGATGTGTTGTATTCCTAAATGCATGTTAATATCTTTAGTTTTAGTGTAAAATTTCTGGTATATTTAGTTATTAAAAGCAGCTAATGATTATTCCTACAGTAACATTAGTAATTTGTATTCCAGTAGTTTACAATACCGTTCTTATTTTTTATTTAGATATTACTAATCACTAATCTAAAGGGGCCATATAGATAAATATATGACCTTACCTTATTATTTACCTTCTACTTCATTTTAGGCAGAGTCTCCTTTTTCTCGAATTGCTTACATTAGGTCTGGTCATTATCATCGTATATCTGTTGCTAATTATTCTAAAGATGGAAGTTTACTGATTACTGCTTCATATGATTCATGTTGTGCTGTATGGTCTGTTCCTGAATACCAGTGCTTACATCGTTTCTGGTGAGTATTGTCGCCATTTTTTGTTGTTGAGTAGTTGTTATTAATATGCAGAATAGGTTTTCAAGACATATCCTTTATTTATTTTCTGTGGATTTGATTTGTGCGAAGAAAGAATCACCGCGTCGGTGGCATAGCGGTTAGGACGTTCGCCGACCATGCATATGGTCCGGGGTTCGATCCCCGGCCGACGCACTCCTTTACCTGGCTAAGCCAGAAATAATGCTGATGAAGAGGAAAGGTTGGGCATGAGGCTAGCAACCCCATCCTGTAAAATAAAATAAACACTGTTACAGAAACTTCAAGTCACTAGCTTGAAGCCCTATGTTCAACTGGTGAATGCGATGGAAAAAAAAATCTATACACCAAACGACTTGTATGTACGAAATTCATTTATGTAGCTTAGTAATAAGGTGTTTAACTCTACTTCAGCCTGAATACTCGCATAGTATAATAAACTGCCTACCATGTAAAGTGAAATCCGGAGCCTGGTGAATAAATCTATACAGTGACTCATGTACCGAAGTTCTTATAGTGCACAAGTTAAATTTTGCTATGTTTAAATGTTTCTCCACGATTTCTAGTGGTCTCTTCTCCGTACTCACAACATACTAGACATTATCTTTAAACATACTGAGTTGTGTCATTGTTATTATTATTATTCCAATATCAATTAATCAATAAGGTTCATGTTCATGTGAGTATATATATATATATATGAATGCTGATCTTATACTGATATTACTTCTTTTCTATACAGGCATATGGGTCGTGAGCCTAGTATTCCGCTTCGTGGAGGATCAAATGGTCATCATATTTATGGTTTAGTTATATCTCCTGATGATTTTTATTTTGTCACAATTTGTGAAGATAGGTAGGTTGATTGGTGGGTGGTTCTCCTTTTTCACTTTTTAATGTAACGTAGTTGGCTAAGTTAAAGTATAGAGACCCAGGAGGGGGGAAACGCATCATTGTCCTTGGACGCATACTATTCGTTGGATAATGGGACCTATCATTATTATATCGCCACTATGAACGCTTTGTATGAACTGAGGCGCAAATGTCATCCCGTTCCCGCTTTTAAGTACTGTTTGGATAGTGTGTTAATAGCTCGTTAGGGTCACGTTTATGTCTAGTGTTAGGATTAAGGTTAAGATTAGGATCACGGTTATGATTAGAGTTAGTGTGTTTTATTTTTATTATCGACATTTTTCTACTAAATAGCTGCCTGTCCTTAACTAGAACCCATAGAGAAGACTGGAAAACAGATAAGAGCGATGAGTAGGTCACAAAAACCAATCATCTTCAGTCACCTTGGTTGAATACATGTATAGTTACTGATTTAGCCTTAAAATCGGTGCTCATTATTATAATTGGGCGATATTTTTAAGTCATGTCATGGGAAAATATCCTTTTTAATGTGTTTTACCATTATTATCTGTATATCTCTTGTATATAAACATTTTTATGTAAAATCCACCGGTTTTTCTGACTGGTCGGCTCAAGTTCAGTTGTGCGTTCGCAATCCATTGGTAGCTGTAGTTTAACTTTGCCAGGCAATTTTCATAAGCTCAAATGCTCAACTTACAGCCGATGGGTGGCGAGTTCGAACACCTTATTACTTAGGTAGCTAGTTATTATTAACAATCCTCTCGTAATAGGTGTAGCTCACAGTGTGGAAAATTAAAAATCTGTTTCGAGTAACTGATTTCAAACAAACAGTTTTACCAATAAGTTTTCCAGGGATTACTCAATCATTCCGAAAAATTACTTTTAACTAATTAATTAATTTATTCCTTTCAATACAAATTTTATTGGAAATTATCCTTGTTTGAAGCAGTGTTATCGAACTCGGCAGTTTTAGACAGTCGTTACACTTTTCTCACATCTCGTGGTCATTTGATTTTTTTAATCAGTGATTTACATAATCCAAATATCGATCCCCAGCGCATTGACGATTACTGGATGGATGTCCCAAAGCTGTACTAAGTAGTCGTGACCAGCGAGGTCCACCACGTCGAAGTGTATTCTCACCGGAGTCATTGTTCGAAGGCAACGCTATATCACGAGTTGACAACGGTATTAGGAGTCCAAAGGCCTGAATTGCCAATGAGCTTGGTCACGCGATCTGAAGGTTTCGGGTTCAAGCCTTTGTGGGGTCGCGAGTGCGCACTGGTGAAGAGTCGCAAACTAGGACGAAACATCTCTCCAGTTTTCATTTACCTCTATCGGCTTCTGGTTCTTCATAAAGTGCACAATAAAATCTACAGTTTATTGTCCTGTATTTCCAAGTCTATTTAGTCAATGGCGTAATGTTGTGCTGTGTGCTACTGATAAGACTTATCAGTGGTATATATATAGAGATGTCCATCGGCATAGAAAACATTAAATAGCAGGGAAATAGATTTGTTGTCAGAGAAAGAAAATGTTGTAGCGTTGCGGAGAAACATGGGAGACGTGAAAGGAAGACAAAGAAACACAATATGAAGGCCAGAAGTAGCACAACATGGACGATCTGTGCAAATGGTGCGTTGAAGATAAGGTGTACATAATAATTTGGCTATATAGAGATACCAAATCTCATATAAACATCCTTTTGCCAAGGTTTTTTCGTCTTCTACCGTTACAATGTGACTGTATATTCACTTTTACTGCGGCACACAGTAATGTTTAGGATAGTTTGTCGTTTGTCTACTGGAAATAAAAAGCGCAGTGGCGGCCTGTATTTCATGATACGTGAGAAAATACCACTTGTCAACTTATTTTTAAGCTACGAGCAGGTTCAGTCCAGTTCTGCAGCATCATTTTATGCTTGTCTGATATAAACTGTTTTATACGCAGTACGTTATATGGAGTATTTTGATACATCAGGCCTTAAAATACTACTGCTTTCAGGTTTCAAAAACTGTTGTAAGACTGAAATAAAGTGTAATCCTGAAGTTTACTGTTTGAAAATTGTGTTTTGTATCTTTTTTTCTTCTTCCTGTCTTCATAAATGTAGAGTCTTTTTACTACCTTATATTTTTCGGTTTTCATAGTCTCTGCTATACAACAGAAGTAAATTGTCAGTGGTTATAGAAGGCAATTAAACTTAACATAATAACTACTGTCTGAATCAGAAGTTAATTGGTGGTGGATGGTGACTAGCAGTGGAATCCAGGATGCACATTTCGTCCTATTTGGGACTTTTCACCTGGATGCACCTGCATTCGTCGAAGCATTGGCACAAGAAGCCGAAATGTCAACCTGAGACCGAGCACTTCAGTTCAGTCCAGTCAATCGACGAGAAAATCTAAAATTGAATTAAATACTGTCTGAATTCACAGAATTTCACTTTTTTTTCTTATTGCTTAAATTGTTAAGTAGCCTAGTAAAATAACTCTTTTGCGCGTTTGAAATAATGACTGCTACTGGATTCAAGTTCCAGTGGAAATACCATTACCCACTGAGATACACAGGTGTATACATCAATATAACGAGTCTCAGCCAAGACGAAACACTCGTCCTAAAGTCCACTACACTAGATTTCACCAAGCAAACAGAGTTGTGTGCATTTTCAGAAAAAAAGTAGATTGCGATTGCTGACTGGATTATGTTGTAGCATTAGTCTAGATTTACATAATGCACTGATTATGATTTCATGCTCGTAGAAAAGGATTCCATTTTCATAAAGGTATAGAGTGTTGGCTAATCCGAAACAAATTTGATTTATAAAAACGGAATAGCAGTGTTTTTACAATTTCCCAATCAGGCTGAAGAGCAAGTAGTCACTTTCTTTTAAATCTACTCTTTTTTATACTAGCTGCTTTATTTAATTAAAATATAATATACCGATTAGATCTCTCTCTGTTTGCTCAACATACAGGGTTTTCCATCAATACAGTTTATATAATTAGGCTATTACTTGTAGGATTAATTTTGTCTACAGATTTTGTTGTCACTATCGATACTGACGATACAGAGTCTGGGCCTTGCTATAGTTAAAACTCAGGTGACTGACATAAACTTTATCCGTCATTTAAAGAAAGATAAAAACGTACCGAACAGAAATGACGTGTGGAACAAAGTGACTTATCACATTACATATATATAAAAGACAGAATACAACATTCATCCATAAGTGGTAGGCGTTTACATTAAATTAAACAATAATCATGAGAGATAGATCAGATCATAGTGATCGGTGAACTGTCACATATCTGTTTGTCAACATTAACAAGAAGGTAAGGTCATATGGATTGTTGTACTGCCGTAAAGTTTGTCTTCCATATAGTTCAGACTTGGTACGCGCATCACCGCGAGCATTTCCAACAGGCCACTGGTGACTTTCATCAACAACTACCCTGTTCGCTGGCTCGGCACTGATGGTCAGATAGCCAGAAAGGATAAGCAACAAGGAATTCTGTTAACGAAGCTTCCAGCAGCAACCCACTGACAAACATATATACCGAAGAAAGTGAAGATGGATCAGATACACTCTGAGGAGACCGTTGAATTATAGTGTAACAACAGAAGACAAGGGCCAGGCAACAGAACGTTTATTACGGAAAATCAACACGTATTTATAGATTTTGATGTACATTATTGTAGGTTAATGTTAGTAGAAAATACAGTCTGTTGATTGGTTGTTTCTCACACAAAGTTAACCTTGCATCTCTTGTGGCTGTGTCAGTTCATCTATATGTTAACTGTATCCGCCTGTCCATCTTGACCTTGACCTCAATTACTGTCAACCAATTTGGCTAGCAACCATCTCTCACCACAATAGCACACACCATACAAACCCTCAAGAGTGGGACACGAATAGAAAACGACCAGTTGGGCCTGCCTCGAAGGTGACATGGTTGAGTTCGTCTCAGGAGGAAGCGAAAGCTTATGGCCATTCATGAAGCCAGCTAAAAAAGAACTGCAGAGAACAGAGTGAAGTTGGAGATATGATGCTGAAGTCCTATATTCCACTCGGAACCCAAGGAATAGTAATGACCCAATTAAGATTAGTGACTTAGATGAACAATGCATTCCTTCGTTTAAATTACAATCAAATTTAATGTTACGTCTCACGATTTATCATTATTATTATTATCATCATTGTTTTTCCCTTGCTTGTTTTTCAACTTAAAGATGTGTTCGTTTATGGCCACTAGCTCCTGTCAATTCCCCATTGAAGATCTACTTTGAGCTAGCTCTTCAATCGCATTCTGGGTTGAAATTTCGTAGTCTTGCATTTAGTTCATGTGGTCGTCTTATTGCTGTTACGTAAGTCCTAAATTATATTTCTTTGTTTGTTAAAAGTCTACATTCATCTTTAATTCTCTTCAACGAATATATTATCCAAAACTATGCAAAAGATATGTAAACAAAAAGTTTATCATACGTGATAAGACACAAAATATTTGAGCAAAGAATATCCTTCTGGTTCTACAATTATATGTGTTTATATGCATAGAATATTCTAGATTAGTAGTCAATAAAAATATTAGTGTTTTCTAAATAATATCGGTTTGTAAAGTATGATCAATGGAATTGCAGTTCATTCTCAAACGACTTCATAGACTGCATCACCGTCAAATGTCGTCCCAAACATCTCCCCAAATATAAACACATCTTTATCACAAACATTTACATTTCTCCAAGTTGCTCACTATCTAATCTTTCAAATTTTGCCGATGAATTCACCATGTTCGCCGCTGCCAACTTCGACAACTCTCTATCTGCTATTACTGGGGACTTCAACTCGTCAGATTGCTCCTTCCTTGAAGCACTTGGTCGCTCTAACATTGTCAAATTTCCCACTCGACTAGACAAAACACTTGATTTAGTTTTCACAAATGACCAAGGAATCTATGAAGCACGTAAACGTGCACCGGTCCTCAACTCTGATCACTCTATTGTTCGTGTTCTACCAAAAATTTACAGCAAAACACATATTAAAGTCTTCTCGCATCTGTCTATGAAAGCACAACAAAGATGCTACTCATCCGAAAACTTACTCAATCTAAGGTGCATGTTAAGAAACACTAACTGGGATTTATTCCATGAAAGTTCATTAGATGACACAATCGTCAATATAACGGATTATCTCAAGTTTTGCCTTGATATATGTTGTCCCAAACAAACTCTATTCAAACGTCTTGACCGCTTCTCATCTCCTTATCTCAAACAACTTCGCAGGAAAAAAGAAACTTTATACAAATCCAAAGACAAGTTAGGACTCAAAAAGATTAATGCTCAGATCAAATCTGAAATCAAAAATCTTAATGCTATCTATAATGATACACTTTTATCATGTAAATCTCCAATCAGTATGTGGAAACTTTTTAATGAAATTACTGGTATTAGTAAGCGTTGTAATACTTTTCCCTCTTATGATGTTAATGCTCTTAATCAGTCTTTTATACGCTGTCCTTCTACTTTAACTACTTCTAATGTTACCTATCATGTAGCTGAAAACTTTCATGACTTTAATACTCTCGATGTTCTAAAATGTCTTAAAACACTCAAGCCCTCACGTAGCCTAGGTCCTGATGGTATACCTGCCTATGTTCTAAAACAATGTGCAGATGTGTTGTGTTCTCCACTAACCAACATCCTAAATGCCTCTTTCTCCAAAAATATTGTACCTGATGCATGGAAAGACATCAAAATTGTCCCTGTCCCTAAACCTGGAAACGGCAAGAACGTAAAGTTCAGACCCATTGCCATCACTTCCCCGTTCCTAAAGCTTATGGAAAAACTAATACTTCTTAAACTCGAACCCTCCCTTAAAAACTTCGAAGACCCAAAACAATTTGCCTATAGACAGGGTAGGAGTACATTAGACGCTGCAGCTGTCTTATACAACAACATCGTCTCATCATTAGATAAAGGTGCTAAATACGTCCGCTGCACGTTTCTTGACTTCACTTCTGCTTTCGACTCTGTTCCTAGATGTCTCCTAAATAAGCTCTCTTTGACGAAAACTGAGTCCTGGGTCACTAACTGGTTGCATTCCTACTTCTCTAACAGAAAGCAGTACACCGTATACAAAGGTAAATCATCCTCTGCTGCACTCACTGAAGCCGGAGTCCCCCAAGGCGCTGTACTCTCCCCACTTCTCTTTTCTTTCTTTCTACATGACTTACCATCTTCAAATGACATTAATTTTGTCAAATATGCTGACGGCCTGACTGTATCTTTGCCTGTCAAATGTCAAAGCGACTGCTCTAAACTTAATGGCTTTCTGTCAGAAACTAGCCAGTGGTCCAAGGAAAACGGTCTTACCTTAAACCCCTCCAAATGCCAAACAGTCAATTTCACCTTTAGGCATAAATCCAACCTAAGCAAACTGGTTGGCTCTCACGAGGTATGCAACATAGACGGCACTGAAATAGAAACTAAATCGGAAATTAAATACCTAGGTGTCATTCTATCTGCTGATCTCTCCTGGTCGTCTCATATCTTAACAATTTCTAAGAAAATATTCCGTCTTGTCTTCTACATTAGGAAGTTAAAACATTCTGGTATTACTCAACCCTTACTCCTACAATTCGTTAATTCTCGCATCCTGCCTATTATTCTCTATTGTTCCCCCTTAGTTTTTCCTGGGCTACTGAAGAAAGACTATAACATATTACGCAGGATGTTAAATGTTGTCAGCAGAGTAAGCAACGTGCCACTTAACCAGCTTGTTAATATTCTGGTCGATAGGCACATGGACTCATGTGAAAAATGGGCCAAGTCCATTTTATCTAACTCACAACACCCTCTTCACTCACAACTCTCCCCTTGCATCTCATCAGGTAAAACAAGAAGCCAATATAGAAAACTATATGCTCGCACCAGTAAGTACAAAAACTCAACCATACCCTACTTAGCCCGCGTTCTGTGTGATAAAGAAAGCATTAGGCGTGACACCTATAATTCATTAAATAGTCATTAGTACAACTGGATCTCATCTTTCCAACCCACTTCATCAATAGGTTCAACATTTCCTCTCTTTCTGTTCCTTTTCTCTCTCTTCTTTTTCCGTTATGTGCTGCTTTGTCTCTTTCTCTCGCTTACGCCAGTTAATAAGACAGCTCCCACTTTTCTAACACCTTCAAACACTGTTTAAGCTTTACCTTTGCTACTGAACATGCCAATGTATTGTTGTAATAATGAACTGTGGTTTCCTCAATCTATGTAGAATTCTATTTATTGACAATGTACTAACTGGATGCAATACTGTAGTAAAAATGCTGAGAATTCCATTCTGTATCACAAGTACTGTTTTGGAATAAAGCATATTATTATTATTATTATTAAAGATGCTTAAATTTTAATAATAATAATAAAAATATAATAGCAAATAGAATATCAACTAAAATTAGGGAAACTTCTACAAAAATTGAGTATTATTCGAACCTAGATGGCCAAGGTAAGGACAATGTCTGAACTAGCTTCTTTTAGACACATAAATTAGGCTTCTTAGTGTGGATCCCAACGGCCTCAGCAATATTTAGTAAACGAACTCTTAAGGCGAAGTTGAGATTTGCTGGTATAAGGTAAATGACTTTGAAAGCCTGGTTGACATCAATCTTGTGTTCTGTATCCACAATATGAGATAGGATAGCGCTACGAATAGATTTTGTTTGTCCTTCACTTAACCACGGAGGGTGATGTTTGGAAATCCAATGATAAACATGCCTAATTGTACGGCTTGTGTAACTGGCTCCACAGGAGAAATTAAATTGGTAGATACACATGGAAGAGGCGAAATTAGGTAGTTTATCTTTTACTCCCGAACGCATAATAGGGGTGATTTTGAAGACAGCGTAATTCAGCAGCAGGGAATGCTCTTTTTACCTCATTCCTACAGCGTTGTGTTGGTATCTCGCTGATGTTGACCCCAACGAGTTGAATTTGTAAGAATAAGGCTTTTTTAGGAATTGTTGGTACCTTGGGCTTTCTTGATTTTTGATTCATATTCTTATCAATGAACTCTCCTGGATAACCGTGTTCACTTAGCAACCGTTTAATATTATTATGTTCCTCATCAAGACATTCATCCGAGTAGATTGCTCTTGCTCTGTGAACCAAGCGCTTTATCAGACTGAGTTTGTATTTCAAGGTAACAAAGCTGAAAAGTGGGTATACTGACCAATTGATTTGGGTTTTCTATATACAATTCTTATTGTGATATCCTCTTTTCTGGTCATAAGGACGCCTAGAAATGAAATACTCGAGTCTTTTTCTTTCTCAATAGTAAAATTTATTGCAGGATGAACATCGTTAAATTTATCCAGGATGTTCTTTGCTTCCTTCTCATTTTTCATAATCGAAAATGCATCATCCATGTACCGACAATAGAATTCATGTTCATCGATAACATCTTTCATAGGCCCATTTTCTACTTTCGCAAGGAAAATATTGGCTAGAATGGGTCCTAGTGGTGACTCCATTCCCACACCATCGATTTGTCTATATAGTTCCTTATTAAATAAAAAGTGAACATTCATTGTGCATTTCAAGAGAAGCTGTTTTATAAAAGATTTAGGAATGCCACCATCGATGTTTCGTCTTATGAGTTCTTCGCATACTACTCTTCTAGAATATTCTTTGTATATAAACATTTACATAATTGTAGAGCCAGAAGAGGAAATTATCGAAAAGGGTATTCTTTGCTCAATTATTTTGTGTTTTATAGATGTTTGAATGAATATTTTCGCTATATGTAATAAGGTTGTTGTTGTTATTATTGTTGATCTCAAAGATATTTTGTTTTTATTCAACAGTTGTCATTCATCCTTAAAAACAGTCCAATTTTTTAAAACTCTTTTGTGTTCCTAATGCAACCAAGGGCTTTAAGCTACAGCTTTGAAGTTTCAGTGGCGGTTAGGGTTGCCTAGCCTCGTGCCCAGTCTTCCTTCTTTACCCTGGTTGCTACCACCTAATCGAAGTTTAAAAGGATCTCATGCATGATTGGCAACCATCCTACCAATGGACCACTGATGCAGGTTTAGGTATTCCTTTCCTTGATATGTTGTCTCTTAGAAGGTGTAGTGATGGATCTCTTAAAAGAACAGTTCATCACTGAAAACATTCACAGAACGGGCTATTGACCAACTTCTACAATTGGATGCTTGTCTGTCGGAAAACAAACTTTATCCATTCCCTCTGTTATAAGGTGAAAGGAGGGTCTGTAGTCTAAACTGTGTTGACACAGATCTTTATTTCTTAATACTGAGACTTGCTAAAAATGCTTGTCCCAACCATAGTATCAAAAAACACGAAGGAAAAGCATTCTAAACTGGTTCTACTTACCTAGTGATTGTATTGATTTCTTACGCCTTTCTGAATGCATCGGTGGTTCAGTGATAGATTGCTCTTCAACCATGTACATGGTCCGAGGTTCAATTTCCGACCGACTCAATCCTAAAGTCCTCGTCTAGTTTACTGACTGGCAGTAAACCCAGAAAAGAAGGAAGGTTGAGTGTGAGGTTGTCAACTCCACCTCTTAAAAAACAACACCATCGCTACTGCAACTTCACAGCTTCAGGGGACACAAAGTAATGAAAAAAAAGCTTTTTAATATATATATATATATATATATATATAAATGTATATATATATATATATATATATAATGGACGACTTTACATAATGCATAACCTACTGTTTTTCAGTCTCTTGGTATTTAACTGTGACTATAACTACGAATATTTTTGTCGTAATTAAGTTTGTTGTCATTTTTTTGGAAGCCTATTATGTATGTTTCCTCATGGGACATATATATATATGTATATAAAAAAATCAGATGATTATTTCGTTGGAAAGAGAGGCTCTTCGCTGAATATCGCCTTTCTAATATTACAGTAGCCATTGGAATTATGTTCCTGATTCTTTGATACATGCTGTTCGACGATAATGATGGGTAGACTTCTAATTATCAAATTTCTTGTATTTTTCTGAGTTCACATCATCGAAAGATAAGCCTATTTTTTCTGAAAAAGACCCATCAAGATTTGCAACAGTTTGTTTAACTGAATATCTTAAAGTTTGATTACCGATTGATGTCAGTTAGAGAACCATTTAGAACCAGGGAACTACTGAACAGCTGTTTCATCCCAGTTTAGGACTCTTTAACAGTACGCACCCACCAGGGTTCGAGCCAAGGACATTCTGATTACAAGGCAAGCTCGTAAACCAGTTAGTTCCTGGGATTCTATCCACTGGCCCATGAGCTCTCACTTCTACTGAATTCGTGAACAGGAAGAAGTTGACTATAGTACTGGTGAGATATCGTGACCAGTGGAGTCCATCAGTTCGAGAGTAAGTACAAATACTTGTCGATGACATTGTCTAGTGGTCGCTCTCAAATCACGAAATGATAGAGGTTAGAATTCATGAAACATTGAGTTAGGTCTCAGTGACTGAATGGTCTATGAGCTTGCCATGTAACCAAAAGGTTCTGGTTTCGAAACCCAGTGGGTGCGTACTGCCAGTGAGTCGCAAACTCGGACGAAACAGCTTTTCATTTGTTCTCTAACTGATATCAATCCGTTATCAAACTTGAAACAAATCAAATTCCTGCAAGCTAACTCGTGAATTTCTTTGATCTACTTAATTGTCTGTGTGTCTGTTGAACGTTTTATTCAGCATTACATGGCTTCTGCGTGGAGTAATCATGTTCATCACTATTTTTATTGCCATATTATTATTAGGACTTCCAAAGCACATTGCCATTTCACCCTCTTCTCTGTAGTCTCCTTTGTCTGGCTCCACGACTGCCCATAAATTTTCATCTCTTCTTCACACTATCCTCTACATTTCACCTTCGGACCGAAGCCACCTCATCGTGTCGCATTCGAATTTAGCCATATGGCTAGACACAAAATGTCACTCGACGGTCTCCTCAGCGTATGTCCAATCCATCTCCATTTCTTTGAGCATATTTGTTGGGCGATAGGCTTTTGGTTGGTTCGTCGCCTACTAGAGTTTCTTGTTACATAGTCTTTCTGGCCAACTGATCTTCATTGTCGAGTCGGCGAAGTCAGCTGTTAGAGGAAGTTTGCAGTTGCCTGTTGGAAGTGCGTCTGGTGGCGCACGCATCAAGTCTCTGAATCGGCTAGAGGCACTGAATTGACAACATTTCCTGTTCTTTCATTTTAACACTAGAGACTTCTGTTTACAAAGCGAGTGTTAAAGTCATGTTACTACTGTTTTATTGAATATAAGATGTAGATATATATAAATGTTCAGATTTAAGTGCTCATGGGATTTATTTTAAACTAAGAATACAAATAACGATGTGTATGTTCAGCCTATAAAGCAAAGAATTAAAAACATCCCATTAGGCTAAAATTAAAAATTAATGGGATTAAATAAATGTTCAAAAGAATGGATACTGAACAAAGACTACTCTTTTCGATAACTTCATCATCAGTCTCTACAGTTATATATACATTATAGTGAATGAATGAATCAGTGTTATGAACAACATTGATGTTGTTTAAATAACATTGAATCAATATTAATAATATCAATGGATTACAGTTCAATAGCATCAACATAACAATAAACTGAATATCAGTTAGAGAACCATTGAAAACCAAGGAGTACTGGACAACTGCTGTTTCATCCTAGTTTGGGAATCATCGGCAGTACGCACCCACTGGGATTCGAACCCAGGACCTTCCGGTTACAAGGCAAGCTCGTATACCATTCAGCCACTGGGACCCCATTCAATGGCTCATGAATTCTAACTTCTACCAATTCGTGATTTTAGCGCGACCCCAACTATTGTCGTTGGTGGAAATCCATCCACACGTGACTTCTAATTGGACCTCACTGGTCACGACTTCTCACTAGAACTGCAGGAAGCTCCAACCTGTAGCAAGTCACTAGCGAGCATCAGAATAATTTTCTATAGTTTGGTTTGTAAGGATTTGTTATGTTTTACGAGTTGATCAACTCGTAAAACATAACAAATCCTTACAAACCAAACTATAGAAAATAAACTGAATGTCAGAAAAATTAGGAAAGATAATATTACAAATTTATGAATTTCTAGTCTCTACTGAAGGCCAGGGCAGTAGTAATGGCTGGACTTGCTTCTTTTGCACACAAAGCACTGGTTGTTTCACGCGAATTTCTATAGCCTCTGCCGTTTGAAGCATGCGGTTCTTCGATGTTTTCGGCAATTTATTTGGCACCCGGTAGATGATAGAGAAGGATTCTTCAACGCTGGCTTTGTGGCCGGTTTGCACCAGATGGTCTAATATCGAACTGTTGATGGTTTTTACTTAGCCATACTAGGAGATGATCTCGAGCACGAAAAATCAAGTTCCTAGAGCAACGGCCAACATAACTCGCCCCACAAGCGCAGTTGAATTGGTAGATACAATTTGAAGTGGATAGTCTAGGTACTTCATCTTTCAGTCGAGGAATCACCATCGGTCGTGTAGAGAATAAGACGTGTAGTTCGCCAGCATTAAAAGTTCTTTGAACTGATTCTTTTAATTTCCTCGTAATTATCTCACTTGGTATATCTCCCTTGAATTGTAGTCGTATATAAAGTGGCTTCTTGTTTACAGATAGTGAGTAGTCCTTTTCCGCTTTCTTTGTCATGTGTTTCTTGATAAATTTTTCGGGATAGCTATTTTCGATCAAAGTATTATATACAATGCTTAATTCATTTTCAATTACTTCTTCTGAGCATATAGCTCTAACTCTGTGACTGAGGGTCTTTACTAAATTTCCTTTGTACTTGACAGGAACGAAGCTGTCAAAATGTGTCTATTGTCCTGTCCAAGTGCTTTTTCTATGCAAATTTCTTTTTATGCTACCATCTGGTTTTCTTGTAAGTAGGGCATCCAGGAAGGCAATTCTGTCTTAGGATTCCTCTTCGCATGCGAATTTCATTGCCGAATTTCATGTGAATTTCATAACACTAATTCATTCATTCACTATAATGTATACATAACTGTAGAGCCTGATGATGAAGTTATCGAAAAGCGTATTCTTTGTTCAGTATCCATTCTTTTAAAAACAATTTTAATGGGCATTTTTAATCAATTAAATAAATTACTTTTTAGTCCGTCATGTGATTGGTGATGGATAGAAAAACGCGCGTTTCGTCCCACCTGGTTCTCGTCAACTGGATGCGTACATGCATCTCTATAAATAATGATGTGACCCCAGCAACCTGTCTTTTCAAATGCCAAAGTGTTATCCATTGGTAACTGTGCCGGGAGTTTCTTATTTTCAGTCCAATTTTGAACCTTGGTACTCTGTGCTAATGTTTAGGTTAATTTGCACGCATAACAGAGTAAATAACAATAATGATGATTGGATTAATAATTTTAGTGGATTGTAAGTATATTTGGTCACAGTAATAAGTGAATGTGGTGAAATCAAACAGTATAGGCTATTAATAGGAATGCGCCAACAGAATTGGAGTTCAGAATTGAAAGGTTTGGCATATTTGGCGCCTAAGGCCAAGATAATAATCGTTGTTGTATTTGTTTTCGCTCAGTGCATAATTTGAACTGTATGCTTGGTCTGCATTATTACCAGTTTAAACAAATTATCTTATATGATCTGATTGCTACTCGTATCACACCTTTCCTTGTATATACATTTACCCATATAAAGTTTATAAATGGAATGAAAATGTGTGATTATTAGCGACTATCAGTGGAATTCAAAACGTTAGTGTTGGCATGTTGAACACTGGCCATTTGAATGAACCTCCACCTGAGTGAGTGATGCATCCATCCACTGAGACTCGAACTCGACACTTATTGTATCAAACTTCGGAGAGTCTTGAATTCCCTTACCTAAATGGCACCGAACAAAATAACACCAAGTTAGTCTCCAGGCGTCGTCATAGCGTCCTTACTAGTAGGTATTGTGCAAACAAATATCAAGCATTTATATTAAAAACGGAAAATTCACTCCATACTGAAGATTGAATGGCCAGAAAAGATTAGCTAAAAGGAACTGTGGCCGGCCACGAAACAACCAAGAACATATTGCCCAACAAATATGCCGAAAGAAATGGAGATGGATTAGTGGAAGTGGGTAAGAAAGAATGATGCTCAGGAAGGCTTCGTGTGCTTTTGGAAGTCTGTGGGCTGTTGTTACTTCCCGGCTGCACACACCATGGGAGTTGATTGAATCTTCGGGTACCTGAAACAGAAAGAGAGTTAGTGTTGCGTGACCGCAGAGCCCAGGGGACAACTGCTTGAGACTGGTCACTGGTTTCTGGGATTGGTTCCGTATTAATAAACTCACCCCCGGTTATGAACCACCGTATGGTAATTCGGGATGTACAATTGTTGGGGTCGACCTTTTCCAACCCCCTCTCTCCAGAGTGAATAGACAGCATAGCTGGCTGGCATGCTCACTGCTATTACATCCCTGTCCCCCAGCAGTACGACTTCGCTCACAGATCCCCAGCATAATATAAAAAAATTCTTACACAATGCCGGTAACTGCTTTTAGTCTAATCGCCATTCTAACAACCCTCCTGGTATGTTGGAACCTGCAGTAACGATAGTTCCAGCCAGTGTAGCTTGTTGGGTCATTGGGGTGTGCAATCCCGACCATCACGTCAAAGTAGCAGCTATCGTTCAGGGGAGATGGATCGGTCATACGCTAAAGAGACCGTTGAGTGACATCTTCCGCCTTGCCCCACAGTGGAACTCGAATGCGAAACGACGAGTTGGATTCGGTTTGAAGGTGACATGTAGAAGGTAGTGTGAAGAAGAGATGAGAGACTATGGTCAGTCTTGGAGCCAGCTTCAAAAGACTGCAGAAAGGAGGATGAAATGGCAATGTGATTTTGAATGTTCCACTCGGAACCCGGGGGAATGTTAGTAATTAATTTGTAGTCCTTCATTTTGTTGTTTTGATAATTTAGTGTGACACTAAACGTACATATGGTTATTCACATGTTCATTTCAAAACAGAATCTCATGACCACTTAAATCTGAACATAAATAAACATGCATCTATAACGGTGAAATCACTTGATTTCTTAATGTTCCGGTTTTTAGAAATCTCTACATTATTAACACATATCAATTGTTTAACCAGTTATAATGAATTGATAACTGCAGGTCCTTAGAAAAGAGAATGTCGAGAAGGATGTTACACATGCTAACAGTTGTCTGTTAGTGATTGGAAGTTGCTGACTGGTTCTTTGTTCATCAACGGGATATTACTTTGTTACTATGGTTGTGCATTTACAATAGAAATCAATTAATTGCATAAATTCATTCAAGCAAGTCACTAAACGAGCGACTGTGTAGTCTCTTGAGTTTTTTCCATTCCCCTGTGGCACATTGGGTTATTATTCCCTTGGGTTCCGAGTAGAATATAGGACTTCAGCAACACATCTCCACTTTGTTCTACTTTCTACTGTCCTCATTAGTTAGGCTCACGATTGCCCATAATCTCTCATCTCCTGCATGTCACCCATGGATGACCCACTCCTCGCTTCCATTTGAGATTCCACTCGAGCGATGGCCTGCATTGTGGGCGATGTCATTCGACGCCCTCCTCAATGTATGCCCAACCCATCTCCATTTTCTCCCGCATATTTGCTGAGCGATCGGCTCTTGGTATGTTTTTTCTCAGCCAGTGTTTCTCGTTGCTAATTCTTTCTGGCCGGCCGGCTGGGCCTTTGGTCTTAAGTTTGGAAGCAGACAAGGCAGCTGTTGATAGAAGGCTGTAACTTGTTGGAAATCCTTTTCTAGATATGCAGTGCAAGTTTGTGACCCATATAGGAGAACTGACTGACTGACTTCACATTTGTGTTGAAAATCTGAATCTTGTTCTTTATGCTGGCTGAGTGAGTGCAGAAGATTTCCAAACTGGTTTCAGATTGATGAAGGCGTATCTTGCATTTCCGATTCTGCTTGGCTTCGACATCTTCATCCGTACCGTGCGCCTGTGGTTGAAACCGTGCTTTCTAGATAAGTGAAGGAAGTAACCTCTGACAAATCTCTCCCGTTGATGGTGGTTGGTGCTGGTTGTTGCTGTTGGTTGTTTATCTTCATCTCCGTGTTCTCTATTTTCACCTGGAGTCCTGTCTTCTCTGCCAGCCTATTCTGCCAGTTTTTTGGTTTTCATCTGCAAGTCTTCGAATCTGTGTGACACCAGACATAAATCATATGCAAAATCCAGATCTTCTAGAGCCTTCTTATCTGTCCATCGTATTCCTGTCTACTCAGTCTTCCGCATAATCGATTTCACCACAATGAGGAATATCATCGGTGATAATAAGCAGGCAGCCTTGTCTCACTTGTGTATTCGCTTGGAACATCTCGTTGAGTTTCCCGTTGTCGATCACCTGACACGTGGCATTGTCATATAGCTGTTGAGTAGGGTTTATAAATATTTAGTGCACTGAATGCCGTAGTGTTGAAGCAGTTTCCAAATTACTTCTCGGTCAATGCTGTCGAAGGCCTTTTCGAAGTCGACGAATTTGAGGTACAGGTTTGACTGCTATTCTACACTTTAATCCGTGATGATGATGTGTGTCGAGTTGCAATTTGATAAGTACATGATTTGCCTTTCCTAAATCCATCTTGTTCCAGGCGGTGGGGTGAGGGCGCATTCTGTATCCTGTGCATCTTTTATTCTCTCCAGAATGCCACGAACCGAATAATTCGATATGAATGTTTGTAAATAAAAGTTTACGCATAACTTCTGCCTCATTTCTTGATAGCAGTCTCCATTTTCTTTTTTTTCTTATTCCTTCACGTTCCCAGTAGAACATAGGGCTTCAATCTAGAGGCTTGAAGTTTCTGTATCAGTGTTCATTTTTACAGGATGCGGTTGCTAGCCTCATGCCCAACCTTTCCTCTTTACCAGCTTTATTTCTGGCTTAGCGAGGTAAAGAAGTGCGTCTGTAGCCTGGGATCGAACTCCGGACCATATGCATGGTCGGCGAGCGTCCCAACCGCTATGCCACCGACGCACAACAAAGCCGGTAACACGTGGTGTTCCCAGCCAGTCACCCATACAAGTACTAACCGGGCCCAACGTTGCTTAACTTGGGTGATCGGACGAGAACCAGTGCTTTCAACGTGGTATGGTCGCCGACTATTCACACAGTGATACACCCATTGACTGAGTATTGGTTTTCAGAAGAACCAAACACACCTATCCCTGCCTCTTGCGAGACGAGACCGGCATGCAGGATCATCCTGTGGCGCAACCACTCGAGAGCCCTCTCCGCCGGTGGACCAAAAGCCAGCTCCTCGACCGGGAATCGAACCCGGGCCTTCCATGTGACAGGCGGAGATACTCACCACTATACATTTTCTTTTAACGCTGGTAAATTCCATTCGTTTTCCCATCATAAAATAATTTTCTTTGATAAAAACCACACAGGGATACAATATGATTTAGTGATGCCGTTTTGAGTCCAATTTATTGCCAATAATTCTATCGAGGCGCTCGCATAACTTCTAAACGTTGGTTATAATAATCTCATTGTTTCTTATCCTTTGATTTTATTGGTGGTAATGTTTTCCTTATCTCTGGCATCGGTGTTTCATCATTCCTATTGCATGCGTTAGGGAGAGATTGATTGCTCAATCGTTGTCCATCGAACTTATCTATACCTAACGCATGGAATAGGAATGACGCAAACGCCAATACTAGGAATGGTGGATTCCGATGGCTTCAGCTATATGTAAAAGAAGAACACGTAAGGGAGAATTAAGATTAATCAGAATACGGTGGATAACTTTAAGACGCCTTGTTAACTAACATTCAAATTTATGCTCACTACCAGTGTTAAGTCAGTCACTTCTAGTATATGAGTCAGAAACTTGCACTACGCGTCACAAAACTAATTTCTCACAGGTCGTTGCAGATTTTTATAAACAGCTACCCTCGCTCAGTCCATAATGAAGATCAAATGGCTGGCCAGAAAGAATGAAAGATAAGTAACTCCGGGAATGAACCAATCACGAGTCTATTGCTCAACTAATATGTAGAAGGAATTGGAGATAGATCGCACACATGCTGAGGAGACCGCTGAATGATAGCGCGCACCAAGCCATAGCTCGAGTGCGACGCGATTGGGAAACGACGAGGTGGATGTCCGCGGGTGACATGGAGGGGATTGTGCGAGGAGCAGATGGGAGACTATGGGCAATCGTGGCGCCAACTAAAGAAGACAGCAGGGAATCGGACAAAGTGGAGATGTGCTGCTGAAGCCCAATGTTCCACTCGGAATTCAAGGGAACAATAATAATAATAATGTTCAGTGTGTACAAAGAGAGCTACGAATGGACGGTGTTTGTCCCCTGTCCTACCATGCAGGATGGTCTCCGGATATCCGATGATGAACATGCCCAGTTGTGCGCCCATGGCTCCAGGAGAGTCGTCAAACTGGCAGTTACACATGGTAGAGGCGAAATTAAGTAATTTGTTCTTAATTCTTGTGCGTAAAATTGCAGTGGTTTTGAAGAGACTGGTGTAGTATTTTTAAAACTATCTGTAATTGTTGTCGCATTGATTTTCCACCTAATTTTATCTGATATTCAGTCTGGTATTACATTTTTTATGCATATTATGACGTGGTCATACGTTTGAACTATAATTCTATTCATCTTAAGGAATTGATATTATTTACAAAAGACATCAGTGTTGTCAATAAGAATCACTCTTTAAATATTACCTCTATATATGTAACTGTAGAATATCCCGAGGAAGTTGTCGAAAAGAGCATTCTTTTCTCAATCATGTTGTCCTCTAAATGCTTTCATTTTTCTGTCTATTCCAAATCAATATATATATATATATATATATATACATGGCAAGAGTAAGGAATGGATACTGCATCCAAGTTTCATTGAACCGGATAATCAGACCTCGCCATTACATATGGGTGCAGTTCGTTATCTTCGTTGCAAGATTCATCCAAAATTGCTTTTTACTTTTATGTGGAAAATGGGTTGATAGGGAAGACCACAACATCCACGCGTGGAGAGGTAATGACTCTCTAGAAGTATTCTGAGGCTGTTGACGGTTTTGCATTCAAAGATGTAATCTCTGTCAAAGCTGGAAGTCTGTACGAGTTGGTATTATTATTATTATTGTTTCCTTTAATTCCTACAGGAACATAGGGCTTCAGCCGTGCGTCTTTATTGCGTTCGGTTCTCTGCTAGAGTCTTCACCTGGCTCCGAGTCTGCCCACACGCTTTCATTTCCTCTTCATATGACCTCCTCCAAGTCACCCTTGCACTGGCAACCAACTCGCCGCTTCCCTTTCGGGTTCCACTCAAGGGCTTGTCTAGTGATCTCACTTGATGGTTTCCGCAGAGTATGGCCAATCCATCTCCGTTTCTTCCTGCGTATTTGTTTCACAATCGGTTCCTGGTTGGTTCGCTCCCAGAGATCTCTGTTGCTGATCTTTTCTGGCTGGCCATCTTATCTTGAGTATTGAGCGAAGACAACTGTTAATGAAGGTCTGTAGTTTGTTTGAGATGCTCTTTATGACGCGCAGTGCAATTCTCTGATCCGTATAGTAGCACTGACTTCACATTGGAGTTGAAAATCCAGATCTTATTTTTGATGCTGAGTGCTGTTGACCTCCACACAGACTTGAGAGTAGTGAAAGCTTGTCTTGCTTTTCCGATTCTTGCTTTGATATCCTCGTCAGTTCCGCCTGTATTTGAAACGATGCTTCCCATTTAGGTAAAGGAGGTTGTTTCTTTCAGGTTCCTTCCATTTATGCTGATTGTTGTCTGTTGGTGGTGTTGCCCAGGGATCTTCATCACCTGTGTTTCCTCTATGTTCACCTGAAGTCCTATCTTTGGTGATTTTTTTAGATACTTTCCTCACGAAATCGAAACTTTGCCTTACTAAAATATTGGGTATATTGCCATACTTGGCTACTGAAACAACCAGTATCTGCTACAGGTGCGGAAACAGAGAATACTAAAGTGCCAACAGTACAGTGGTATCACTACTTTCGGGATATATCACCCCACAAAAGATCAATAGAATTACTTGTGTTCTTAGAGGAATTGATGTCGTCGTCCATATGGACGAAACAGTACCTATTAAACGAAAAATGAGTCACAGTGGGAGAGGAGCAAACAATGTTTAGGTGGTGGGGGGAATGTACGACACAAATCTGGAAAAAGGGTTACTAGAACACATTGCAAACAGAGGTGCCGACGTTTTAATACTAATAATAATACATCTAGTCCTCCCAGGCAACACCAAATCATACAGATAAGTGGAAAGGCTATTTGCAACTATCATAATTAGGCTACACATTCATCATAAAATGAATTATTCATTCGAATTAGCGGTTTGTATAAGTGGTGCTCATGTATATTCTATTATGGGATTTTAGACCCATCTAAAGAAACGGATTAGAATGGTAAATGGTTCGTGAAACGACATGGCATACAGTCACTTAGATGAATTTTTGTAGCGATATTAATTTAATATGCCTATGACCACCACCCATATGAAAACTGGGACCTCTTTTTGCAGCACATCGTTGATATATACCCTGCATTATAATTCATTTATATTATAACATATTACGCAGGATGTTAAAAGTTGTCAGCAGGGTAAGCAACGTGCCACTTAACCAGCTTGTTAATATTCTGGTCGACAGGCACATGGACTCATGTGAAAAATGGGCCAAATCCATTTTATTTAACTCACACCACCCTCTTCACTCACAACTCTCCCCTTGCATCTCATCAGGTAAAACAAGAAGCCAATATAGAAAACTATATGCTCGCACCAGCAAGTACAAAAACTCAACCATACCCTACTTAGCTCGTGTTCTGTGCGATAAAGAAAGCATTAGGCGTGACACCTATAATTCATTAAATAGTCAGTAGTACAACTGGACCTCGTCTTTCCAACTCATGTCACTTATAGGTACAACATTTTCTTTCTTGTCCTTTTCTCTCTCTCTTTTTTCCGTTATGTGCTGCTTTGTTTCTTTCTCTCGCTTACGCCAGTAAATATGACAGCTCCTACTTTTCTAACACCTTCAAACACTGTTTCAGCTCTACCTTTGCTACTGAACATGCCAATGTATTGTTGTAATAATGAACTGTGGTTTCCTCAATCTATGTAGAATTCTATTTATTGATAATGTACTAACTGGATGCAATACTGTAGTAAAAATGCTGAGAATTCCATTCTGTATCACAAGTACTGTTTTGGAATAAAGCAAATTATTATTATTATCTATGTATCGTGATGTCTATTTTCTTTATCCCCCGTATCTTCTCTTAGGACGAATGATCATAGAGTATTACTGTTTACAACACCATCAGAGTTAACTCGCCTGAGTACACAATGTTTGCATACAATACGAACAAATGTTATTCAAAAGATTTTAGACGGAATCTCCGGTGAACAGCAGCAACAGCAACACAACACTGTTGCATTGTACAATAACGGGAATAATAGTAATAATCATAATCATAATAATAATATTAGCGATGATAATATTAGCTCCACTTTATTTCATAATTCTATTTCTCAAATTCACTTGCCTTATCCTGTGAAAAAATTAATTTTAAGAAATTTTATCAATTAACTCTTAGTGTCATTATTTTAATTCAAAGATTGTTTGTATGTGTGTGTGTGTATAATTTTGAGCAGTAGTGCATTTTTTTTTAAATTACAGACACAAGCATTTTATTTTTCAGTTTATCTGATTGCTATAGCTGTTGCTTTCTGCCTTTATCTCTCTCTGTTTGATATACAGTTTTAAAAGAAGCACACACGCAATTTCAGCATAGCTATTTTGGTTAACTCTAGTCTTAAATCAATTGAATTTTGTTTATTTTTTATTCCTTTGTGTTCCGAGTGGAGCATAGGGTTTTATGCTTGAGCTTTAAATTTTCACTAGTACTGGTATTTCTTTGTTTTTATGGGGTTGGGGGATGGGTTCTAGCCCCATACCCAGCTTTCCCTTCCCCTCGGGTTTATAACCAGCTAGGGGAGGTAAAGGTGTGCGCCGCCCCTCACCCGCCGCGATCAGGAACCGAGTCCTTCGGATCACGTGAGGTGGTGATTGGTGGTGAGCAGTCTACCGCTGTGAACCACTGATGTGTGTAGTTGAATTTTTAATTTTCATTCAAATTGTATATTTATATATTTATTATATCTGTGATAGTCACCTTGTTTGTTTGTTATAGTCTTTCCTGCTTTCTCCTTCTCTGGTTTTCTTTATAAATATTATCTATTTCTTGTTTAAATATAATCTCTTTAAAACATTATATTGATACACACAGAGTGCAAATATGCACGCATGGTGCATTAATTATGATCTCATAAGTTTATCTCTTTTTTGAACAACTTTTTATTTATTGTATCGCTATATGAATTATGCTTTTATTACTTATTATCATTGTACAATTATATTGAATATTAAAAAATTGATAATATAACTGTTTGTATATTTATTTAGTATTTTATGATAATGTTATCCTGGTGCTGTGATGTGACTAATTGGTTAAAGTGGTTCAGTTAACCTGAAGGTCCCTCCCTGATGCGATCGTGAGTCTGCACTGCTGAAGAGTCTCCAATTGTTATTGATTTGTGACAAAAATCTAACAGTTGAAATTAATTCAAAATCCCCACAAATCCTATGATATAAATATCAGTCGCCAGCTTACTGATGGTTACTGGGTGAATTTCCTGAATTTGCAGTGGGAATTCGTAACTAGGGGGTCCACCACCATGTACACTAGTATCTATATTTATCAAAGAATTCATAAGACCGATCAGATACTAGTAGAATTTGTCCTCGAAAACGTATTACATAATGTAAGGTGTAGTCTAGACGGGATGACGAATTGGAAATTCCAAAAAGGGGCATAAGTTGGGATAACTTAATAAGTATAAGAAAACGACTAATCAATATAATTGTTTATTGTGGACAAGAACTTGTGGAAAGACGATAAATTGTTTTTATAAAATCTACATGTAAATGCAATGTTATTGATAGACAGTAGGAGTGATAATAAAATAAGGATAATAATAAACTCACATAATAAAAAGAAGTAAAATTATAGTAATAACGTTACTCTGGCCACGGTAGGGCGAGTGAATGTATGTGGTGCTTTTAATTGCAGAGATCCGGTTTCAGATTCCGAATAGCCAATGATTCAGCAATTTACAGATGGCGTATTCAAAGTCCTTCCGTAAGATATTGAGGAAGTATGTGTAGCACTGTGAAGCATTCATGAGATGTTCAGAGTTGAAAAGGTGTTCGAGGATGGAGCTGCTACTATTCTTCTTTTCTCCTTTGACTAGCTAACCAAGCTGGACAGTGTTCCCGAATACGTTTGTGGACTTGACGTTGCGTACGACCGGTATACTTTGCTCCGCACAAGCAAGTAAACTGACGAATACACATTGAGGTGGCCAAAAGCGATATCTTATCCTGAACCTTAGACTGGATAAATTGCCTGCTGGAGAATGTGACACGTAAGGCGGCTGTTTGAAATTTTTTCATTATAGCTTGATTCCACACATTATTTTGGTACAAGTATGGAATTTTCAGCATATGATATAGGTAGCCCAAATTTAGCAGACCTACGATTGATATTAAGTGTGCGTCGGCCGGGGGTCGAACCCCGGACCATGTGCATGGTCGACAAGCGTCCTAAATACTGTGCCACCGGAACACTTACAAATGTCTTCTTCAGACATTTAGAAACCGTTCTAAGAATTTCCGCTTCGATATCACCTTTGAATTCCAGGTTCATGAAGAAGGCTTTCTTAGGAACAGTTGTGAATTTCGGCGATGGATGCTTTTCTTTCATGTTTTTGTCTATGAATCTTGGCGGATACTCGTTCTGCAGTAGGGTACCACGCAGTGAATTTAACTCATTCTCTATCGTGTCTTCTGAATGGATTTTTTAAATCCTTGATCATAATGTACGTACTAGATTTTGCTTTCCGACCAGTAGGACGAAGCTCTGGAAGTTGATGAACGGTCCCGTTCATGTTGACTTGCGATATATTGCTGTTTGGATCGTACAGTCTTGTCTCCTGGTAAGTAGTATATGGAGAAATGGAAATCCTGTGTTCCATTCACGTTCTAAGGTGAATTTTATTGATGGGTATGCCGCGCTGAAGGTTTCGAGGAGATGCTCTAAATCAACTTTTTCGCCACAAATTATAAACGTATCATCTACGTATCTCCCATTTAGGTGCAGTCGACTGATCAAAGGATCGAGGATGTTGTTCTCAAGACTCGCTATGAGGCAGTCAGCTGGTAGTGGACCAAGATGAGACCCCATAATTACAGCATCCTTCTGTACATAGAATTGTCCACTGAATTTGAATTGAATATTAAGGGTGCATCTAAGATATGTATTCCCAAGAAATATATAAGTCATCTTCACATCCCAGTTAACATTTAACAGCATAATAATAATTGTCCTCATCCTAATGGTAATAACTATTTTCATGTAATTCATTGAATTAATCTTATTTCACGATGTTTACAAAAGCGACAGATGAATCATTTATGTGTTAGTCCCTGCTCGGTGTAGGTTCTTATCCATAGAGTACATGGAATCGCCAATAGTATTACTGAATTCTACTGTGACCCTGATGCCACTGTTATATTTGAAACTTGGTTTCAAGAGATATGTAGAAAATTTCAAAGTAGATTTCGTTGATCAGGATGATTTTTTGGAATTGCGTTTTCTGCTTCGAAAATTAGGTTCATCGGAATTTGAACAATATTACAATATAATTCGACCATAAAAACAACGCGACCACACTGTTGACGCCACACTACAGACAATAATCACTCATCTCAAGCTGCTCTGGAACAAAAATGATGATTTTCTCACTATAAAACGAAAAAGTTCAGCGAAAAGTCTGTTTTCGTCGAATTCGTTCACTTAGTCGTACGATTGCAATTTTTTGTAGTTATTTTGTGTGTGTGTGTGTGTCTGATAAACATAATGTACACACAAAATAATTAAAATTGCGATTGTACAGTTAAGTGAATGAATTCCCCCAAAAGAGATTCTTCACTGAATTGTTTGTTCTTATATTCATGTCTGGATGGGTGATTTTCTCACTCACGTGAATGTGAACGAATTAAACTATAATCTCTGATGGGAGAACAATTTAAAGCACTTATACTTCTCTGCAGCCTACAGTCACCTAATTCCATTGCGGGTAAAATTTATTTTTGATAAAGTCTCACAGTGTTATACAGTAATACTTAATGATAACGTTTCGAGCAGTTGTGGATTATGAGCAATAAATTGTACTCGAAACGTCATCAGTAAATATTACTATATAACACTATGAAACTTAATATAAATTTTACTCACAATGGAATTATACTCTACCAGAGAGTACAAGTTCTATCTTATACAAACACTTACGTTTGCTGATATCAGAATGCTGGTGCTGAACCTTTTGGAAAAAAAAACCGACAGTTATTATAAAGGCCATATCTGCTAAGTATCAGCAACCGATCAACCTCTAGCGTGTTACGAGATTAGTCCAATGCTTATGTTGTGAGAGCTGTCTGCTAGCCAAATTGGTGCATGGTAATTTACATCAATGTTTACGTCCCAAATCGAGGTCATGCGGAAAAAACAAGAACAAAGAATAACTCAACAACCAATCACAGCAGACTTAGAGTGTGCGGATACGAGTAGCAGGTATATCAACGGATTGTCTAAGAAACGGCAACAAAGAGATAACAAAATAACTTTCGGCAGGAAAACAACCCATCAGAAGACGTTACCTCTCTGCTAACAATAACGAATAATAATGTACATAAAAATCTATAAATATCTGTTGATTTTCCCAATAAACGATCTGTTGCCTGGCCCTTGTCTTCTATCGTCACACTTATGCTATTTTGTTCAACATTGTATGTTTCTGGTAAATGTCAAGGCGCACAAAACTTAGGTCTGTGAATTTCTGATGACTCTCTGTCTAACCAGTAAATATGGCGATAATAAGTTGCGTTCTACTCCGATATTATTAGATATCACTATTCATTCTGAACCGACAGTCTTTACATTATATGGTGTATGTAACAACTCTGGGCGTATATATTAGAATATATATTAGAATAGTATATAATAATAAAAATTACTTAAGTAATATCTAATCCTTCCAAATTACAAATATCATTTTTATTCCGTCATACATACATTTTAATATAATCACAAAGTATAGTATAGTACACAAAACAAGGTCATTTTGAGGATATTTGTGTGTAACACTGCATCTAATGTGTTTACTTATAACTTCTGTCAAATACTTACACTTATATAGGCATATATGTACAAATAGATATCGCTGTATAGATTCGAACACATGATAGTATACATTTCTAAAATGACATTCTCGCTTACATAATTTATTTGGCCATTTGAAATAGCCTTATTTGCAACGATTATATCTAAATTGAATATTTTTTCATTTCTTTACGTTCCCAGTGGGACATAATGCTCAAGCTAGAGGCTTATAATTTCGGTAGCAGTGGTGTTCATTTTGACAGAGTAAGGTTGCTAGCTCTCGAGTGGAACCGGAAAGGGAAGCGGCGAGTTGGTCGTCAGTGCGAGGGTGACTTGGAGGAGGTCATGTGAAGAGGAGATGTAAACGTGTGGACAGACATGGAGTCAGGTAAAGACTCTAGCAGAGAACCGAACGCAATGGAGACGAACGGCTGAAGCCCTATGTTCCTCTAGGAATTAAAGGAAACAATAATAGTAATAATAAGGTTGCTAGCTTCATATCCCCAACCTTCCCTCTTTACCGGTCTTGTTACCGGCTTAGAGGGGTTAGGGAGTGCGTCGGCCGGGGACCGAACCGCGGACCACATGCGTGGTTGGCGAACATTCTACCGCCAAGCCACCGACGCACAAATTAAATATATTAGCAATTAAAGGTAACGTAAAAATCAGTGACTCTGTTAATTATGCGACTGTAGATCATCTTTCTCAGCCGCTTACATTTTTACGTTAATCTCTCTTAAAAAATTTGCACTGTCGTTTATTAACATATTCGAGTTTTCCTCCCGTTATATCAAAAATGCGATCCTGTCAAGCCAGGGAGTACCTAATTTCACCTTCCTCCAGCTCTCTGAGCTGAGTCAAGGCAAGTACAGAGCTAGCGAACTCGCCTTCGAAAGAAGAGAAGCAACAGTCTGGTGTTTAAATCATTTCGACCTGGCTGACTAACAAGCCCAACTTGTTGATGTCGGTGGTATCAAACTACTCATCTTAATCAATCAGTAGTATAAAGCGTCATGTATTCATGATTGTTCTCTTGATCTAGCAGATCACGTATTGCGCCATGCCCTCCAATGAAACCCGAATGGTAAACAACGAATTAGGCACAAGTTGGAAGAGGACATGGGACAGATCGTGCGTGAAGGAGATAAAAGCTAATGAGAAATCGTGGAGCCAACTGTATATGACTGCATAGAACAGAGTGAAATTCAGATTTGCTGCTGAAGCTGTATTTTCCATTCGGAGCCCAAATAAATAAGAATAATATGCATTTCAAATATACTAGTTTTTCTGTATTCTTGTTATCGACCTGAACAGAATGAATTTAAAGTGTTGGTGTTTCTTTTCCATTGATGGTAAATATATGAACTTGCAAGAACAACAAATTCAGTAGGTTAGTATGATGCTATTTTATTCCATAGGTTCTTGCTAACTGAGTACAACCTAAAATAATCTTAGTTACACTTAAATATATATACCCTGGTCTATTAGATGGTTGGAGGCGATCGGCAGATAGCTTTGGACCTAGGTTTCAGGCTTCTTAGCACTCACAAGTCAGTAAGGCGTATCTGCAGTCTTGGAAGAATTTCGTGTCTCCTCTGAGATTCTAACGCCTGTTACCCAGTGCTTCAGTCAGAGACGTTACCATTAAGCTATTCGGGGTCACGATTCATCACCTACAGAGGTGTAATGGATGCTAATGCCAACAAGCATGAAACCTAGGTCCAAGGCCTCCTGAGGATTGACTCCAACCACGAAACATCAATTCATAGTGTACTGTAATGATAAGCCACCTAACATGCTAGCCACATTGTAAACTTGACTGATAGAATTCAGTCTGCGCTAAACAAAAGACTAGATGCATGACACTAGTCAGTATCTAGTGTCCGATCAAAGTATATATATATCTTGGTCTTTCAGATAAACACTAGACACAGTTGTTTTTATTCATCTAAGAAACATGAGATTTTGAGGCAATAAATAAAGCGGTGATTACGTGTTTGAATCATGTGAAGGACAGATATATTTATACACATATATCATATATGTTAACCATTACTCAGCAGCAAAGATTATAAATTGTTGACGAATGAAATTATAATTTTACCAGAATATAGACATCAATCACTTAGGAATGACCTATTTCCGAAATCACTTTCAATTGTATTTACCAGTTTATATACCAATTTTTAAAAAAATATGCTTAGAGAGACATTGATGCTAGGTAACATAGTTTATATATATATATAAACTATGTTATCTAGCATCAATGTCTCTCTAAGCATATTTATTTTAAATGGGTCATTCAAAGTGCTTGATGACTATATTTTGGTAAAATTATTATATATATATATACATACATATATATATACATTAAAATCTATAAATATGTGTTGATTTCCTTAATAAACGATCTGTTGCCTGGCCCTTGTCTTCTGTTGTGACAGTATCACGATCCCTCACACAATATGCGTGCGTGACTCATTAGCAACTGTATGCGATTGAAATTGGTTGTTGAGTAACACATTCGATTTTCACCTTTATATATGCATCCACTATTTCACGTGCTCATTTGGAACTGATTAAATTAGGCATTATAAGTCAGTATTCCGTAAACGCATAACCGAGTAATATTCAGTTTAATCGATGATTTATCTTTCAACATTATCTACGCGACTACATTCAACCATTCACCTATGCTGCTGTGTATAGCTGAAGTATCAACAATACGTGAACATAAAACTAGATTGTGTATTCCGAAAATGTTTGGTT